>CAXKWD010000011.1:53521549-54069049 GCA_964059195.1 Ectobius pallidus
ATTTTGAAATGCAACTATTTTTAATGAAAACTATGTACCTTTAGCTTCAAAATGAGACCAACATGAAGGTTCTACCTCAATTAGAAGTAAAGTTATGATTTATTTTTGCAGAGCATGCAATGGAAAATTTTACAATTTTTGTCATGTTTGCAACCCTGCTGTATGAATATCGTAAATCACTGAGGGGTAAAATTTTGCGTGTGTATACAACTTCATGTATTTTAACTTCTTACCGAATTTCATGTAAATCTGAGATGATCGGGTTGGGAGCTGTGATGATTTGGCATGGAATGACCCTTCAGCTTCATCATTAACTTACAATATAATACAATAAAAAACAATTACAATATAATACAATAAAACATTAGACATTAGATCAATAGTGCTGGTAGCTATGTCAGGTAGCTACATGACAATTCAGTATACAAAATTAGTCAGATTAACCTTACATTTATCATTAATTCTATTATCATTTTTTTTTATCAGTTATATGACAATTCTATCTGTTGTAGCAACTTATCGTTATTAATTATTTTTACAATTCTTCATTATTATACAAGCATTTATTAATAAGAAATTTTTTAAGTTGGCATTTGAAAGTTGTGCCAGATAGTGATTTTAATGTTGTTGGTAATTTGTTGTACAGTTTAACTCCTATCACACTGACATCTTTATTTGATATTTGTTTGGTATGTATTGTCTTGTGATAGTCTTCTTTATTTCTGGTGTTGTATTGATGAATTTCATTATTTTTTATTGGTTGTCTTTCAGTAATAAACATAATTACACGATATACATATAATATTATAATGAGTATATAGTTAGCATATTGTTCAGAATAAATACATCCCTACATGATTCTCTAGGTGCAAGGTTATATATTATTCTTATACACTTCTTTTGTAGAATAAATAATCTTTGTGTATATGTCTTTGCTGCACCACCCCACAGTTCTATGCCGTATATTATATGTGGGTATATGACTCCATAATATATCAGTTTCAAACATTTTTTGTCAACTATTGATTTAAAGTAAATTAGCAAGTATATTGATTTACTAACAGTATTACATAATTTGTCTATGTGCTTAGCCCAAGTTAATCTACTATCAACATTGATTCCTAAAAATTTATATTCGTATACTTCTTCAATTTTGGAACTCTCAATCTGAATATCTAGTTTCTCTTGTAATGTTTTGCTTCCCTGAAAAAACTGTATTACTTTTGTTTTACTCATATTACATTTTAGGTTGTTTTGCTTAAAAAAATCTAGTAAATATTCAACTGCATGTAACAAATTTATTTTTAAAATATTGATATCTTCCCCCCAGCATAATAGTGTGGTGTCATCAGCATAAAGGAAAAGTAAACTAAAAATTCAGTATCATTTTCTTCATACGGATTGAAAGAGAATGTTTTTAAGAAATGATATTCACTGTTAGAAATGATTTACACCTTCACATTTAATCACAAAACGAATCTATTTATTGTAACGCGATGGGCGCGTGACGTCACGCTTGACGAAGGCTTGGCTCAGTCTCGCCCGGTGAAAGACATTTCACAGCATTCTGTCTACTGTTACAGTTTTTTAGTGAGTATCTGCTCAAACAATGGTTTATTGTTGTGTTGTGGGGTGTACAAACTCATCGTCGAAGAGTGATAACACACTTAAAATATCTTTCCATCGATTTCCCAACAGAGATAAGTCACCCGAACGTAAATAAGCAATGGCTGATAAAAATGAAAAGAGAAAAATTTGTTCCTACTAAATACAGTACGGTTTGTTCACAACATTTTGAAGAAAATGATACCGAGCTTTTGGTACAGTTACGAACACAGTTATCTGGAGAAACCCCGCAATCTGTTTAAAAAAGAAGTGCTGTGCCATCACTTCTTTTGCGTGGGAAATCTGAAACACCGCCAATGAAGAAAAGAAAATCGTCGTACTCGAGGAAGAAGGAAATGAGAGAGTTGTTGCAAGATTTGAATAGTAATCCTTCAGTATCCGGGAATGGACAAATCATGAATGTGGAATCTAGTATTTATGACGAAAATTCAGTTTCTAACAGAGTAGGCGTTCAGTGTGAACTAGGAAATGAAACTTATGTCAATGTTTGCACAGATTCATTGAATGTTTCTTCTAGTAATTGTGATTTAGATAGCTCTTTTAGCATTTCAGAAATTTCTACTACCGCAAAAGATGATTCTGAATCTGAAAGTGACTGTTCGTATCTTGAAAAATGTTTTGTTTTTTAACTGTATTAGCTCTAAGTATTAAGTGATAACGCCTGGCAACTAGTGTATCTTTATTTATAATAACGCTATCGAATGAGCAATGTCGTGTTATACAGTCTACAACCCCCTTCTGTTCACAAATTACTTCACGGTCCCAACAACACACACTTTCGTGGCCCGTTTTCATATGTACACACAGCCCACATTTACACCATTCCGTATTTTCTTTTCTTCCTTGCAACTCTTTAAATAATTCCTTGTCATTTTCTTTTCGTGTGATATTAATTTGTGAATACCGAGATTTGTCCTTAGAAGGTAACATTGCAGGCATCTCTATCAACAACAAACACAAATGAGACTTTGTGGTGTATTAGAAACACAGGCGCGAGCTTACAGTAGCTGTTGTCCTGCCAGCGAGTTAGTCAGGAGTGACGTCACAGGAGCGTTTTACTTCACCCGTACAAGGCGTAATATTGGGCACCTGAAGTTCACGAGATCACCATTCGTTTCGTAATTCAAAGCTCCGTGCGATGAGATTAAAATTAGAAAATGGTATTTTTTTAGTTTACCCTTCCTTTAAGAAATTATTTGTGTGTCGTGTGTTTGGCACATGTCATTTACATACAGAATGAATAATATGGGACCTAAAACAGTTCCCTGTGGAACTCCATATTTTACTATTTCATATTTTGATTGTACTTTATTAATTAAATTATCATGCTTGTAATATATTTGTGTTGACTGTTTTCTTCCTACCAGATAAGTTTTTATAAGATTATTACCTACACCACGTATTCCATATTTTGCTAATTTGTGTAATAAGATGTTATGATCTACACTGTCACAAATATTACAGTACCAATCTTTACGTTACTTTCCATTTTGGAAATTGTTTCATAGATAAACTCATTTAGAGCTGTTATGGTAGACAAACCCTTCCTAAAACCATGTTGTTGCTTATTTATTATATGTTTCAGATTCAGAAAATGTAATAGTCTATCGCATATTATTCTTTCAAATATCTTAGCTAGTTCTGATGTCAGCGTGATAGGACGATAATTATTTATATCCTTTTCATTTCCTTTTTTATGCAGGGGCCGAACTAAACTTAATTTTAAACATTCTGGAAAGATCCCATTTACAATAGAAAAGTTTATTAAGTGTTCTAATGGCTTAACAAGTGCATATTTACAGTGTTTTAGAATAAAAGGACTGATGTTATCCCAACCACTGCTATGTTTATTTGACAAGGAGTTTATTATTTTTATGATTTCAGTTTCTGAGGTAGGGCTTATAAAGAACGTATCATCATTATCCTTAATGTTACACTTATTCTCCAAATTGGTTCTAGTAGGTTTAGCAACTTCCACAAAAAAGTATTAATTTTTTCAGTCAGTATAGCTGGGTCTGTCTCTAACTTCCCATTTAGATTTAATTCTAAATTTTTATGAATCTGTTTTCCCTGTTTGAATCTGTTTTGCTAAATATTACTAAAATTAAATGTAATTGGGGTTGTGAGCATGGCATGTTGCAATCTATTTATTATCTTCCATAAACTGTTTGATGCTATAATATACTTTACTTACTAGGTATTTGGCTAACATGCTCTAATCTGGCATCATAGCGCTTGATTCTCCCATATGAATAGCATGAGCCATAAGAGCCCATTGTGCCTTCATGATGTGAAAACCAGTATAAAAGAATTTTGTAGGCTAAGGTAACCATACATCCGAGAGTCAAAGCTGGGACCAATTGAATAACTTCTTTCCACCTGGAATCCATAAATACATAGTAATAATTATTGTTCCACATGATCAAATCTTACAAAGAACTGTATGAAAGACACCAAATGATAATGTAACATAAGGTCAGGGCCGTAGCTAGGTCTTTCTGCGCCCTTGGCGGGTTTGACAAATCTGCACCCTCCAATACTGGGGGGTCTGAACATTTTTTTTAAATTTCTGTTAAATTTAATTATTTATTATTTTATTATAAAAACACCAAAGAAAACCTAAACCTCAATTTGAAAATGAACTAAGTGTTGGACTTTCAAGGTACTGAAACCTTATTTTCAGACAATTGAATTACTTAAAAAAGAATTAAATAATAAAATCTAGTATCAAAAGTAAATCACATAATAGGCCTGAGGCCTACTAAAATGTTTAACTCATTAATATAGGTAAAAGTATTTTTTTCAAATAGTTGAACCACTTTCATCTCAATAATAACGTACATTTTAATTTTTATTGTTATATCATTCCATAATGTTCATGATTTATGTTACACGCTGTCAATAAAAAACGTGTTAATTAAAGAATGTTGCATGACTGCTTTTTGTTTGTAGACTATCGGCATAATACTACAGATAATTCACGTGCAGTAATTTTTAATAACCTGAAAGATATCTTCCATTAACGTGGAATTTTTATTGCTTGATAAATTGCACCAGTCTAAAAAAGGCGGAATTTTTCATGGTTAATTTTGCACCCTTGGCGGGGGCCCATCTCGCCCCCGCCTAGCTACGGCCCTGCATAAGGTGACCATATTTCTGGAAGCTCAAGCTGGGACCAATTGTAAAACTGCTCTCCATCAGGCATGCAACCATGCACATTAATTATTCAACTTATTAAATCTTATGATGAACTGAATAAAAGACACCAAATGATAATATCATGTAAACATAATCTACAACATAGGCACATTCATAATTAAGGTAACTGTAAAATAATATGCTTAATGGTTAGTAGAGGACACAATGCTTATGTCCATAACTATAAACAGTTTTTAAGACTCAGTTCTTCATGTCAAATCAATCTGATTCAGGAGATGTTTGCTTCACTTTGAGAAGTCATAGAATTCTGAACAACTGTATGTCAAATTAACTGTTACCATCAATATTGCTTTCCAAGTGCTTAATCTCATTTGAGTTTTCTCAGCTGCGAAGCAATTGAATTCATGACTGGGATTTCTAGAAAAATAAAAATTATATGTTGAAATCTCAAGTGACCACGAATTCTGTTTGGTCTCTAAAAACTGGAATATTTAAATGTCCCGGCACAACACGATGGGGACAAGAAAACTTTACTCAAAAAATCAGAACCGTCCCAGCCAAATCACTTTATATAACATAAACCTAAACTAAAACATAGGCACATTAACAAAAATGGTTACTCTTACTACACAGGGCAAAACTACACATAGTTTTAAAACTCAGTTCTTAATGCCCCCATACCTTTATGATTATTTGATTTACCTTCATTTGAGTTTTCTATGCTCTCCAGGCCTTATTCATCAAATAATTCACACGCTAGACTCCTGAATCAGGAAGACATTACACAATTTCCACAATACTAGAAATATTTCCGTAAGATATGTCTAAATGTGAAGCACTGAACATGTGTGCCCAACATATAATGTTTTGAAGCTAATCCAGCTCAATATTACCAACTCCAATGCAAGTAAAATTGAAGCTCTCGCGTCACACACCATTAAGTAGGGATGTAAATGCATTTCATAATATAGCACATTAGCCTATCGTACGAGTTTTGAAGCAAGTGAAGTTAATTCATGACTGTCATTGTTTGAAAAATAAAAGTTAGGAATTCTATATTTAGGTGTCCCAGCAGAATCTGATGGGGACAAGGGGTACTGATTCAAAAAATCGGAACTGTCCCAGCCAAATCAGGATGTATGGTCACTTTAAATTAGACCAGTCGAAAAATCCCAAAGACTTTGATGATTGAACCCGTGACCACTATGCTATGGCATACCCCCCAGAAGCATTAAACCAAAGGAAAAATCCCGACCTCATTGGAAATTGAACCACTGACCTTGCCATTCATGTAAGTAGTAGTTACATCAAAATATTTTCAAAAAGCAGGAAAAAGAACACCTTTCCTGTTAATATGGCAACTTGCATTTTAATTTTCTAGGTAAAGGACTCCTTCTTGAACACTTTGACTCTTTCACTCAAGGTACACTCATACTGCAAGTAAGTGCACACTGTCATATGTCTCGTTACTGTAACAGGGTCAATCTCCCACAGTCGTTCATGAACATATCTGTTTATTTTTCCATTGCTTTTATTAATGCATTATTGAGGCAATGATGTCACTTGGATACAAACATCAAACATCAAGTCCAGTATGGTGATAGAATTGATACATGTTTGATTCTGGTCATTTGTCGCTTACAATATTACATTAAAATAGTTTAGTTCTAGTAATTCAATTAAAAGTAATAAAAACATTATTCACGTAGCACCATGTAACAAATGCAATTAAGTGGCTTCAGCATTTAAGTATCAAGAGTGAGAGGACAGGAAGAATTATGATGTGAGTGAATTAGTAGAAACTTTGGTCTCAAATAATACTAGATATATTTGCAGCATCCCACGATCTCAAAGATTCTACAGGATTCTACATATTACAGTTTTCCTGTACAAAATTTTGAAGGTAAGCAGTGTAAATAGCACCTAGGAATAAATAATAATAATAATAATATTAAAGAAGAAGAAGAAGAAATGTGGAGGCAGACATCAGTGCATGTGGTTCCAGTGGTAATATCAGCTACCGGTATAGTCCCAAAGAAGACGATAAAGAGCCTAGAGAAGCTGAATCTACAAGCCTCGCTTTGTGTCCAATTGCAGAAGGCAGTCATATTGAACACCTGTGCTATAGTCCGAAGAACTCTTGGAAAAGACTGTTAGTTGTGTAGTGATAACTTGCTTAATATGCCATTGCCATTATTTCAAGAATTATACCATGTAGAAATGAGAAGACATAATAATAATAATAATAATAATAACAACAACAACACAGGCAGATTTTAATGCCTCCAAGATCCTGTCAACCTATTGAATGTGATATTTCCCATGCTAGAAGACATGCTACTGAAGCTATAATTATGCTTGAACATGAAGGGCCTGGGGAGGGGCAAGTGGGGTGGGTCAACCCAGGTCCAGCGTCACAGGAAAAAGTGTTGGCCTTTCAGGAAAAGCAATGTTTATTATTAATAGTTCATTTTTGTTTTTAAAATATTTAGAGGTAATGAACTATCATTTTGTAAACTTTATTACGATTACATTAATGTCATAAAATGCACTCACAATGTGAACACAAACTGCATTAAATCCAACTACTTTATGGCAAATATCCAATGGCGATAATTTTATGTAAAATTCGCATTAAGCAGAAATGAATTCATAGATCATTATTAAACTCTAAACCTGGGTGTCCTTTACTCAACAAAATTATACACTGTCCATTAAAAGGTTTTCGCAAGTATGCCGTATGCCAAGTATAACTAGAGCGGTCGGGCTGATCATAATCACATCAAATGCTACATTAAAGTTATTGTAACTGCCAGCGAAAGGTGTTTAACACGATACAAACTATTAATATTGTACACTGCAGTCTGACTATTACATAGCTGATTGTTATTATTGTTACTATAATTATTATGTCATCTTGTTGTTTTAAGTATTTATTGGAATATGACTAACAATATAAAGTAAAAGCTGGCATAATTATTCATGCTGAATACAGAATTCTCACCTACAGTACATCACTGGCCCCTAAAATCGACGGAACGGCCCTGTGAACATGTTTTGATTTGTTAGGGGGCCCTTCCTCTGTTATGCTACCACGGTTATATTGTTCAAGACTAATATATTATTGAAAAAGATGCTTTGAAATTCTTACAAATGACTAAGAACGAAAGAAATTAGTGGGATGGTGTAGGAAATAGTGTGAATATGTGTAAATAGTGAATTAAATTGGAGATGGGAGAGAGTAGATATATTAAATATTTCCACTATGTTTATGTGTAAAATAATGAAGAACCACTGTAACAATAAGTAAAATAAAGGCAATAGCTGTACAGCTATTATAGGGAGCAAAAACTTACCTTAGCTAAGAACAGAAGAGGTAACATTATTAAAGCTTTAGTAGAAAAGAAAATACCATATAATAATTAAGGAATCGCGCACAATGTGCATTATCTTAACCTACTGACAAACACCCAGTCCTGAACCCGGGAAAGGGATTTTTCACTACTGAAAAATCCCCGACCCGGCCGGGAATTGAACCCAGGCCGCTGGAGTGGAAGGCAGGCACGCTACCGACTCACCCACAGCTAGCATATAAGAAAATCTGCTGCCCAATTAATAGTACATTTTTTAAAGAGGCAAATCCTTGTTAACTGTAAGCAGAAATGGGAAGCAAAAGTAGAGGGTTAAAAGTCATAAAAGAGTGTATGATGGAACACACAATGACAAGAAACTGAAACTTTTGTGTCATGACCGTTAGTGTTCTATTTTTGTTATTAATGATTGGCTTTGTTTACAGCCTACGTAACTTATTTTTCATGTAAATAAACTTATGCTATGTTGTCCCTCATCAACAGATATGTAATAAGGGGACATCCTTGATGTAATTATTGCTTCATGAAAATAAACGGATACCTAGTTGGCAGTAGGTAATAATAAATAATAATATTATTCAATACTGTAGAGTTTAAAGTTCCCTTGTGGCGACTTCATAGCCTACTCCTTGTGAAATCACAAATCTGTCAACAAAATCTAGCTGAAAATTCACACATTGTCATGGGTTAATAGGATTAGACTAAACCCCTAGTCCCCTAGCCTGCTACTACATATAAACTGTAACTTATGGAGCGATCATGGTGAAGTGCTCTGTTATGTGATACAATAAATAAATAAATACATTTTCTTGTCATTGAGCTTTACAGCAATAGACAAAGTCAATTCCAAAAACTATGACTTACACTACTGTCACTATCAATAATTAAATTGTATTACGAGAGTTAAAATAGGCATTCTACATAATATTATGCACTTATAAAATAACACAATAAACATATCTTGCTACCACGACCTACAATGAAAAAAGAAAGAAAAAAATACACTCGAAAAAGAATAAAAAGGGTATTAACTACAGTGGCGTAGGAAGGGGGGTGCGGGCCGCCCCGGGTGCCATCACTCGGGGGGTGACAAAATAAAAACGTGTCTTTGTAAGTAAAAAATCGCTCAAGGGAATTTAAATAGAATAATAATATTATTTAAAACAATTAAATAAGCTTAACTTTCTACAAGTCAACATGCGTATTGAAACTTCTTTTAGTTTTAAATTCAGTCAAGAAAGGTAATAAAACGCGGCTGAACTGGCCGCTGTGTTGATACGAACAATAATATTAGGCCTATGGTTAGGGGGAGGGGTGTTTATTTCTGCCGATGCTTGTCTCTGCAGTTTTATTAATTTAAATGAGACTTCAACAATCGGTGATATTTTATATCACTCAAGCTGCAACCAATTCTACCCGCTGCGGCAGTCATGACTTTGACGAAAATAAACTTTGAATGTGAGTTGACTCCGAAGTCTCCTTCAATCTAGAATTTGAACTGGGATGTGCGCATATTTAAGAATAGATTATTAATAATACAGTTCCGTAAAATAATTACATTACTTGTTTATGAAATTTATTAGGATCAACCTATAAAAAATTATTTATAAATTTAGGCTTGCCAGACGTCCCGGTTTCAGACGAAATCCCGGTGTCCGGGCCGGTTTACTTCACGTCCCGGTAAAAATTAAATTTGATTTTCTAGATGACCAAAAAGTCTAAAAATAATTAACTATGAAGGATTATTTAGGATAATTACTTTGTCATTTATTTCTGTACTGTATGAAAAGTGAAAACAGTGGAAGCAAGAAAAGACTACCAGAAATGTGATTATTTCAAGTGAAGAAAAATGGCTCAGGCTGTTTGGTCGCTTCAAGGAGAATCACATAGCAGCCCCCAATCTGATCAAGATTGTTGAGTATGCCTTCTGCGTACCTGCGACATCAGCACCAGTTGAGAGAGTATTTTCTTTGATGAACAACGAATGGACTGATGATAGGGGTTTGATGAAGGAATCTACGGTTAAAGACTTGATGACATGTAAAATTAATATCGGATTAGCTTGTGAAGATTTTTCCAACAAGATTAAAACAAAACAAAAAAACTTTCTAAAAAAAGTCCTAGCCAATGAAATGTACATGTAAAATATTGTTCAAATTTTTATTCCTCATTCAAAGTCTATCTTCTTATTTAAGTAAATTTTAAATATTAACATGTTAGGAATAAAATGTTTAAATTTATATGCTTATGCTATTTATTATTACACCTGGTTTAGGTTCCTAATCAGTAACTATTTATTCATAGCATTGAGAATAAACTACCCTCTAAAACATTCTAAAAACCCGCCAAGGGTGTGTACCCTTGAATATCCGCGACGCTGGGGGGCATTCCGGTGTCCCGGTTGAACATTTCAGAAATGTGGCAAGCCTATGTATAATTCACATAACTTCCTCTGCCCAAATAAAAGTTAGCCTCCCCTTAAAAATAACAGAAAGTTGTCGCCAATCTTGGTGTCATATCCCCAAAAGGTACCTAACCCAAATAAAAAATTTTGTTTTCGTACGATTTTCCGTTGCAAGAGGCCGTATTGTAAAGAGCGCGTATTCAGAGCGGGTGGCTTATAATTACCCTTCAGAGAATTATTTCGAAAAAGTGTTTCAAATAAAAGTTTTAGCTCTTAGTATAAACAATCCCCGTGCAAAATTAAAAGAAAATCGTTTGAGCCGTTTTCGAGAAAACTTTCTTTATGTAAAAATAAGGAAAACATGTCTCCAATCTTCGGTTCACATCTTGAAAGGTATCTGACGTAAATACAAAATTTTATTTTTTTATCAAAATTCATTTTTTTTAAAGTTCGAGATTTCGCTTGGAAAACAAAATATAAAAATATAAAAAATCACTCAAAAAATAAAAATTTGCACAATTTCGGGAGTGTATTGTGGCTTAGATGTTCGCTTTATTAACGGTAACACCCTCAGTCTGTCGCTCACGAAAACAATGTATACCTGTCTGTCTATAACGTACTTTAGATTAATAATAATATATATATTAATGTTTATTTACATTCAGCTTCCCTTAGTTAAGGGTTGCCCTAAGACAAAGCGTAATATAAAAGAAAATGATTTGCACCACAAAGAAGTGTTTACAAGTATTTACAATAAACATAAAGAAAAAACTCACATATATCAAGAAAACTTATGAAACAAGAAAAAAAGAACATTGAAAACAAATATATACAATTTAGGAATATAAATGATTCCTGAGTATTGAGAGGGAACCTTTCAGGGCTGTCAGAGACACTTCTTTTATTAAAATGCTGTTCAGACGGAAGAATCTGCAGAAATCTACAAAGAATGAAGGAATTGTTCCTCTTGCACCCACCATCAGGCCAAAGATGGTAATAGAAGAAAGGGAGTATTTTTCTTTGTAGTATGCGATGGTGGGTTCGTAGATACGACATTTTTCAGCATGAACTTCTGCAGGTTGGGTGCTACTTGTTTCAAACCTGACTGTAGGATCGATTACATATCCATTGGTTGAGCCTGGTGGAATGGCGATGATGTCAATTCTTCTAGAGGAGCCACCTTCAGAAACGCCGTAGACCTCTTCAGCTACTTGATGATGATTTTCCCGCAGAGCATTTGCAATTAAAGTTCGGATCTTGTGATGGCGACTGTTCCTCAGCACTTCACCATAAGGACAAGCACCCAAGACGTGAGCAAGAGTTTCTTTCTCACTGCCGCAACGACGGCAATGGTGACCGTCTTGGGACCTGCCTGGTAGAGCACGAACTGGACATACATTCGCTGTCATCTTAATTGCATCCTTCCACTCACTACTCGTCAATCCTTTGGGCTTACTAAGCCATTTATTACATGGCGTATATTCTTTAAAAAGGATGACACCCTTTCCTTTCTGGGGCAAAGAACACCAAGTTTCAAATTCCTTATTTCGGAGTTGCGTCCGTATGGAAGGAACTTTAAGCCAGGCAGGCCTTCCATCTGATGGCAGATTAAGTTTTTCGAGACATCTGTTAACTTCATCGTTCAAGTCTCTTGTGTGATTTATGTGGATGTTATTAGAATTCATGAGACTTTGGCAGGAATTAATGAATTGTAAATATGCCTCCCACGATGCTTTAAAGAGTCCTAATCCCTTATAACTCTTGGCTGAGTACATCATACTATCAGGGGTGTCGGTTGGGAGTTGAAGTATCTCTTTACATGTTGTTCGAATTAATACGTCAGCGTCAGAAAGAAATTTGACTGGTATTCTATTTAATGGTGTAGTCTGAAATTTATAAATCAATGATGGACATATAAAAGTACTCAAGATGTTAAATTTCTGGTATGGTTGTAATAAAGAGGAGGAAGCTAAGGCATCAAATTTATTTTTAAGATCGTTCATCGCTGCTTTTGTGTCAAAAACCGTTGCATGATGATAGTTGACACCCAAATAGCGGATAGTCTCATCAGGTGCAATTGAAGGAATGACTTGTCCAGAGTCTAGAACGAAATCATCATACTTTATAGTGCCTTTAGTAATTGAAATAGATTTTGATTTATGCATATTAATAGCCAAGCCTATTTCAAGAAACCTTTGAATGGCTATATCGGCAAGTTTCTTGGCAGATTCTTCATTATTGCCTACTATTAAAGTATCATCTGCAAATCCCATGACAGTTATATTAGGGAGACCTGGCAGTATAGAATAACCAAAATCCTCAGCATTTTCATTGGAAGACAGTTCATGTAGGATATGGTCTGTCACTAGATTGTACAAAGTAGGTGACAGAGGCGATCCTTGTAACACTCCTCTTCTTATTGAAATGGGCTTGGTCTTTTGATTGTTAGTCCATATCTGCGTAATGTTATTTATTTGCAAAGAAACTATAAGTTTTGATAATTTAGATGGTATATTAAGTGATGAGAGACTTTTCTCAAGATGGCCATGTCCAATATTATCAAATGCCTTGCTAATGTCTAAGAAGATCAAGGCAAGGTTTGTTTTACGTTTCTTAGCTGACGTGAGAAGAGATTCCAAAATAGACGTGTTAATATGTGTGCCGGGGGAGTTAGTAAACCCTCGCTGATGTTCACAAAACGATACATACATTTGAAGTCTTCTATCAAGCACACGCTCGATGATTCTTCTCACGATCGAGCAGATGGTAATAGGTCTCCAATTGGCCAGGTCTGTCTTATCACCACCTTTGAAGATTAGTATTGTTCTTGCTCTTCTTAAACATTCCGGAACAAGATTGCGGGCTGCCATTGTTGTAGCAATTAGTGCTATGATCTCATAGCAAGTGTCATCTTTTACAGCTCTCAAAAGAACATGGTCAGGGCCAGGTGCTGTGTCGACTGCAATTCTTCTGACTGCTGTAGATATCTCTTGCTTGCTAATTAGTATATCTTCTGTTTCATCCAAACTGACTCGAGCAGCGTCAGAAACATTGGATGGATATACATCTCGTTCGCTTTCATTTGGTATAGAAAACAGCGAGGAAAAGTGGTGATGAATTTTATTAACATCAACACGACAGACATTGCGGTTATCATTCAAAACATTTCTTACTGCTTTCCTTCTTTGGTTGTAATACAAATATTGCGTCTTCTGATAATCAAATCTTTGTTGTCGTTTTAACCTGTCCCGTTTGGTGGCTCTTTCTGGGTTACTACTTTTACTATATTCCCTTTGGTTATTGTATGCCTTCTTCTTTTTACGAGCTTCGTAATACCGCACTGCCGGATGTTTTGGTCCAGGCAAAAGGTGAATGGCCTGAGATAAGAAGGTTGTGAATTCTTCAACCCTATTACAAAATTGTTCATCACTAAGGGTTGTGAGAAATTCTGACTTCCATTGTTCCAGATTTTCTTTATACACCTTCAAATTGTTGTCTTCTACTGAAGAGTAATCATCTTCAGTCTGTTTGTTTCCGTGTTCTCTAGGCAATTCAGCACTTATCTGAGCAGTCTTAATGTTATTTGACTGCCTATTCACAATATTATTTCTCTGTTCCTGAGGATGAGCTCGACTGATATGAATACTAACGCCATGAGTACCCTTGTATATTTTCCCACAGTGAGGGCAAGGCTGACCACATGTGTTATCTTGGCTAGGTACTCCGCTAGGAGTATTTAAAGGAGGATTGGTAAGGCTCTCCATGGTAGGAATGACAAATTACAAAAGATATATATCTTCTTCTATTCATCTATCCAAATCATATAATAATCCTCTTTTAATATGCTGTAGGACCGTCAGTACTGTTGCTGATATGGAATTTGGATTAATTTGCTTCCATAAATTTGCTCTGTGATATTCATCATCATCTTTATGAGTTTAAAATGAATATAAATGGGTTTATTTCATGATGTAAATTGGTAACTAAGTGGAATAAACAACCTGATAAAACACAGCCAAAGAATGCATGATGCAAAATTAAGTATTTTCCAATATTTACTCGAACAAGAAGCTCACCAACACTTGTATAAACTCCAGATAGTAGAGTGAACTGTAATTGATGTAACTTACGCCTTGAAATCACTCAAATAAGTTAAATACGATTAAAAATATTCCCACTATTATCAAGCCAAGCCAGATCAAGTCAAGGCCTCCTGTAAGCATTTATTGTCGTTTAACAGTACACTGTACAATGTACAGCATAATGTGCTTGATATGTATGTCTTTCCTTAATCCTAACAGAATTGACTGAATTAGGTTAACTATGTCTTATATTCACCTTTGGTAGCACTGGTTACAACATGGTAACTCGAATCGCTTTATGGATGGTTGATTCATAGTATACCATGATTTCGGAGCTTAGTTTTGTTCTTATATAACAATGTAATTATTACTAATTTTGCATAATCCGTTGAGTTTACGACTTAGGCCTACATCAGATAAATTTGATGCAGCTGCATTTATCGACAAACTCTTAAACTCTCGTGGGATTACCTTTGACTATCCATAAAATAACACTTGGAACTGTTCCAACTTTTAATAATTTAAATGGGGGGGGGGGGGTGACAAGAAATTTTCCGCACCGGGTACCACATAAGCTTGCTACGCCACTGATTAACTAACAGATTATACAGCTTGTTTTGAAACATATCTGTGGGTAAATCAGTTAACTTTAATGGCAACTGATTGTTCATTCTTAGTCCTAATATTTTATAACTACAATACGGATATCCCAATTAATTTTATTCATATCTGCTATATTGTTAATATTTAAGTATAGAAATTAAGCAAATGTTAAATAATATAAATTCCATGAATATTACTGTAACTAAAACCCTAGCATACCGAAAGGTGGAATAGGGTTAATTACATTTGAAGATTCAATAACAATATAGAGGATGGCAAAAGTGACTACACACTTATGGAATTTAAGCTGGCACAAAAGTTACCACACATTCAGGGAATTTAAATAGATTAAAACCGAAAATATAATTCTTACGTTTATGATGGTTCACTGTATGTGAAACCATAATTTCTATCTCAACATTATTTATCCAATGAGGCCACCTTCAAGATATGGACATATAAACCAACATAGGCCTACTGGTACTGTACTTATTGGTACACAGCCTCTTCCAACCAAATCATGTTGAGAAAAGAATTGTGGTCAATTCGATACTTATCAAGCATAATATCCATTATTTCTTCATTGCTTAGCAACAATTAATATATAGTGAGCAATCATAAAGGTAAGAATTATATCTACAGTTCTATAAAGGACCTTAATTTATTTAGATTCCCTAAGTATGTGTGAGCTTAAATTCCCTAAGTGTTAAGTTACTTTTCCACCTCTCTGTATACACGAGGGATTTCGGAAAGTAAGTTCCGATCTCCAATAAAGAAAACAAAAACATTAATAGGCAAGAAATATTTATTGCAATATTTACAGAGATTCATTGGCTACTTCTCTACATAGCTGGCACTGTTATTGAGGCATTTATCTTAGCAGTGTACCAAAAATGGTATGCCCGTGTCATAGAACTCTGCAGAGAAAAGTGATGAGTTTCTTGACAATGTTTTCACTGGGGATGAAACATGAGTGAACAATCTGAGAAGTGTGATCCAAAACAAGAGACGTGGAATGCTGACAAGAGGCATTATGCTTTTGCATGACAATGCACAGCCCCCATACAGCCATTGCCACATGGAATCAGTTGCTTCAGTTTGGATGGGGATCTTGGACCATTCACCCTACAGCCATGACCTCGTGCCAAGTGACTTCCATCTCTTCTGTCTCATGAAGCGATTTCTGGCAGAAAAACGTTTCCACAATGATGCTGAGTCAGACAGCAGTGATTTCATGACTCCAGATGTTGGCGGCAGTGTTCTAGGACACGGGCATACAATTGTTGGTACACCACTAAGATTAATGCCTCAAAAACGGTGCAGACTATGTAGAGAAGTAGCCAATGAATCTCTGTAAATATTGCAATAAATGTTTCTTACTTATTAATGTTTTTATTTTCTTTATCTGTGATCGGACCTTACTTTCCGAATAACCCTTGTATATTTATTTATTTAAATTTCCTGGATAGGCTAAACTTCAAAAGCTTGTTAAGAGCTTTGCCATTTGGGAGAAAAGTGACTAGTTTTCATCAATGTTCTTTATCACATAGCTTGTTATAGCTTGCCTCGTAATATGCCTAATATGCCTCCTAAATTAATTAAAAAAAAAAAAAAATGACTTTAGATTTCTGAAGAGAGTACACTTTTCTCCCTACATAAATATGGGGCAGGACTACTTCATTACTGCCATGTTGTAATGGACCTGTGACTCATCTTCCTACCATAATTTCAAGCTGGAGCAGCCAATGTTTGCCTAGGCCATGAGGATTTCCATCCCATGGCATGGGAATGGGATGGGCCTTCCAAATAAATTATGTCAAGACACCATCTCTTTAGTAATGAACAAAATTTATTTATAAATTAAGTACTGAAAAAATAAACAAAAAATTGATTTCCTTTAGTTTATAAAAATATCCACAGTAAATTTTCTTTTTAGCTGCTAATACTTTTTCATGTTCCAATAAGGTAATAAATACACCTATATCTGTGGGCTTCATTCATACAACACCCTGTCCCTACTAAGCAGTACCAATTCATCATACAACAGTGATAGAGCAAATAAAAAAGAATTTTACATTTCTGAGCTGAGCATGATATTATGTTTACAAATAATTATTTCATATACATAGTATGGCAACATCATGGAAGAACAAAGAAAATCATTACATTCATCTATGAAAAATCATCATTGTTATACAGGAAGTCCAGAAAAGTGTCTATTTTGCTGAAAGAGTGATTTTACTGGCAATGTTTTTCATGAAATATGTTTGTTACACGT
The DNA here is from genome assembly GCA_964059195.1 of Ectobius pallidus. Taxonomy (NCBI): domain Eukaryota; kingdom Metazoa; phylum Arthropoda; class Insecta; order Blattodea; family Ectobiidae; genus Ectobius; species Ectobius pallidus. The sequence continues at coordinate 53,539,073 of CAXKWD010000011.1, forward strand.
TACTTTCAATATGTTCACCACCTTACACGTAATTCACTTCCCATCTTTTGATACAGTGGCAGCTGTTTCAGAGATCTCACATGTGGTAATGTGTTGGGTAAACACAGGGGCGGCCGGTGTTAATGTGCTACTGTGCTATAGCACACTGTTCATTTCGTTAAATAAAGTACTGTTGATTAGTTAACAAAAATTGCCAATATTCTGTTAAAAATATGTGTATAAAATTTTGTTCATCTTAGATTTCCAACCGTTATAACATATGCGCTATCCCTCACAACGTCGGGCGGTCAGATTGAGTTGCTAAGCATTATACTGCAGTGTGCTCTGTCCCCCAGTAGCGCTGCCCTGCTTGATGACCGAGGCCTGGAAAGTGCCCTCAGGCGGAGTGTATATTTCCCTCTGGTAGCATGAAAACCGCCTCATTGGAGCTATGAATCTAGTAGAACCTGGCCCCCTATAGGTATGCTGCATGCCTTACAAGAAACTGGTGGTGAGTTGATGACCTCTTGTTTGGCAGTTGGGGGTGGATATTTTGAAGGTTGTTCTGCAAGTAGGAACAGTCCTTGGTAACACATCTTATTGATGGCGGCTTTTCTTGACGTGCAGTTTTGTAGGCCAGGTTGGTTTCTACAATGTAATCGATTGTTTTAATACGAAATTAGTAGCAATTCAGGATACCGTGGCTTGACATTAAATTTTATGAAAATATGAGACAGCTTATCTTCAATAGCTAAATCTATAGTTAATATTAGCCTCATAGATTTGTTAGCTTAATTCAATGAGTACATATAAATAGCTAGGTTTTAGCTTTGTATGTATTTACGTACAAACCTAAAACCCAGGTCCCATTCCCGCCCAGGATAAATTTTCCTCTATAGCTTACACAGTGGAGTTGAATAATGAATTGCGAGAACTTTTAAGAAGAAACTGAATGCTGAAAAACTACTCACAAATATTGTAATAAAATATTATTTAATGGCAGTAACGCTGTATTAGGATTAATTTTTAGCGCCGAGGGAAGTTAATTTAACGCGCACGCCAGCTCAGCGACTGACGAAGGGTAAGTTAGTACAATCTTATGTCTGGGGACAGAGTGACCAGACACCCTCTCAATTCTGAAACTGCATTCTAGTTTCTGTGCGAAGTGCGAACTGTTAACAGGAAAGAACCGCTAGTGGAAAGGTATTAAGTATATTTCGTGGTGCGTGTGTGTACATGTTCAGAGTTATTGCTGTGACTGTAAAAAATGAATACAGTAGATAGTTTAATTACTTATCCCTTCTCTAGAAGGAGTATGGAAGAAAAAATTGAGGTAAAACAATTAGGAAGGCCCACACCCGATTTGATTATGAGCCAAAAAGCGAAAGGCGGGAAAAACTGCATCTACAACAGAAAATTTCATAGGACGGTGTATGAAAACAGTTGGATATGCGGTTGCGAAATTAGAAATGCTCTGTTCTGTTTTCCTTGTCTTCTGTTTGGCAATAGTGATTCCAATTCGTGGAGCAGAACGGGAGTAACAGATTTAGGGCACCTTAGTAAGTTGACAAAGCAACATAAAGACAACATTAAGCACATGCATAATGTACTGAATCTTAGTTCTCTAGGCAGTGTGAATATTCGAGCCCAGTTAAGCCAGGCATATCACGATGAAAAATTGAAACACAATCAACAAGTGGAAAAAAACAGGTACGTACTTTCAAAAATTATTGATTGCATTAAGTTCTGTGGGGCTTTTGAACTTGCTTTGAGAGGTCACGACGAAACCGAACAATCTGAAAATCCTGGCATCTTCTTAGGACTAATAGATTTCGTTTCGAATTTGGACACTACTGTGCGGGAACACATGGAATCGAATCAGGTGTTTAAAGGGACCTCCAAAACCATACAGAATGAACTTTTGGACTGTATGCTAGAAATTTGCCGTGAAGAAATAAAGCAGGAAATGAAGGAAGCAGACTTCGTTGCATTAATGGCAGACGAAACAACTGATGTCTCCGACCAATCACAGTTAGCATTGGTATTTCGTTACGAGAACAAGGGCGAGCCTGTTGAAAGATTCTGGGGGTTCTTCAGACCAGAAGGTCACAGTGCAGGTGCTATTACAGAATGCATCTTAAAAGAAGTAAATCCTCTCTTTAATCAGAAACCCCATAAAATAATTGCACAAACTTTTGATGGAGCCTCCGTGATGTCTGGTGCAAGTGGTGGGGTTCAAGCAAAAATTAAAATTCATTATCCTAGTGCTCACTTCATACACTGTTATGCTCATCAATTAAATTTAATAATGGAAAAAGCTGCTTCACAGAACCAATCCGCACGAGTGTTTTTCCTTGACCTGTCCGCTTTCCCTGCATATTTTTCAAGATCGCCACAACGTTTGTCAGTGCTTGAATCAGTGGTGGCTCGTAGAATTCCAAGCTGTCCTGCAACTAGGTGGAACTTTAGATCGAGAACTGTTAACGTAGTTTTTGAGAACAAGGATAAATTGAAAGAATGTTTGCTGGAATTAGAAAAAATGCCATAGAGCAAAACTTCTCATGGAGCAGTTGGTTTGCGGCGATATTTGGAGGATGAAGAATTTCTGTACTGGTTAACTTTCTTCAGTAAGATAATGCCACATGTAGACATTCTTTATAACCAGCTACAAGCCAGATCAATTGATGCAATCAAAGCAAGGAATGCAGTGACTCATTTTACAGACGTAATTAGAAAGATTAGGGAATCCACAGACGACATCCATGTAGACCCTGAAGCTTCATCTACTAGTAAGCGAAGAAAAGTGGAATGCAGGCACACTGACGCTAAAGAAGTATGCGACAGAATCACGCAAGAGGCTAGTCATCGCTTCAACTCACTGAGTCATCTTGATGCTGCAAAATTGTTAAACGCTGCCAATTTCAGTGACTACTCCGGGAATTTTCCAGAAATGGAACTTGAAGCTACTGTTCTGTATTACAACACTTTGGATAAGTTCAGACTAAAGACAGAGCTCCGAGTTCTGTACGATAGGCCGGATTTCAGGAACACTTTAGGCGCCGTACCACTGCTGCAGCGTGTGTTGTCGAACAATCTGCAAGAGACTTTTTGTGAAATAACAAAGTTGCTGAAGATCCTGGTTACGACACCAATGACGACTGCAGAACCAGAAAGATGCTTCTCATCACTAGCAAGGATAAAAACCTTCTTGAGAAACACAATGTCCCAGGAACGTTTAACTGCCCTTGCAATGCTATCGATTGAAAAGAAAATGGTGCTGCACATAGATGGATTCAACACCAAAGTAATCGATAAATTCTGCAGTATGAAGGAGCGCCGCATGGACTTCATTTTTCGACATTAGGTGAGTGGCATGTTACATTTTATTTTGTGCATGTTCAAACTGTAGCACACACAGTGTTTTTGTCACCGGCCGCCACTGGGTAAACACATGTTTTCTGAAAAATTCCCACACAAAGCAGTCCCTAGGCATGAGGACCAGGGAATGCACCATCCACTTCTGGGGTCTATGCATCCAACATTCAAAGTGTTTTATCTAAGAGTTCATCTTGATGGAATCACAATTAAATTTCATCCAAATGTCATCACGTTATGACTCCTATACCCTTTCCAGAATGCTGATCATGATGTAGATTCACTCAGAAGTAACAAAAAGTAATTTAACTGCTGTAACAAAGTCAGTGCACGAACTCCAGCAGAAATCACACAGTAAACATAACATTCCTGCAATGAGCTAATGGATACTAAAAATACTTTAGTTTTGTACAGAAAAGAAATTAACACCAACAACCTGCAAAGCTGTTTTACAATTTTGTTTAAATACATCCCTGAAGAAGAGCAGCAATTACCCTTATTACTCCTTCCCCAGAAGATCTATCAACCTATTGGCATATATTAGCCTATTCATTTAAATTTTCTTATTTAGGCTTACCAACCAATCAGTTTTTGCTGGACAAATCCTGCGTTTTAATGCTTTCGTGGAAATGTCCTGCATTTCTTCATTTCCTACTTGAAAATATTAAATTGCTATTCTGCATGAATAATTCATAACATTCTTTCAGATATGCAAACAAAAGCAAAAAAATGGATATATTCTCTGTAATGCTGAAGATTTGCAAAGTTTATTTTGCCATTCCTACAATTACACTACCCGGCATTGTTTTGCAGCAAAGCATTTAATAAGTGATTTTAACTAAATAAGGTCTCCTGATTTCAGAAATGTCACTTTTTTCTTTTTTGGTATCACTTCTAGTTTTCGTGTTTACTGTCTGAAAATGTGTCATGGCAGATGCAACTTTAAGGTCTGTGTAGACTTTCTTGGGGCTTATACTAGCTAAACTGTAAGTCGTATCAAAAAACCAATTGCAGCAGCAGTAATGGTTTTTGAGAGATCTACAAGGTTGGTCTTATGACTTTTTGTCATACCTCCATCAGATATCCCCTAGATTGAGTTAGTTTTTTTTTTATTGTAAGTAAATTTTGTATATTTTCCTCACATTATGTAATATTTGACACATGTAGGACAGATAGAATCGTACAATTTGGCAGGAATATTGGCACATTCAAAATTTGATGTTTCTAGCTGCCCCGTAAGTATAGAAAAACTTGCTGGATAGCCATGACTTCATTCTCATCTACAACAGTCTAATCTTCCACTTATTAAATTGATGTTTATTTACTTTCAGATAAGCTACAAATCTGAAATTTGACAAACTTACAGATTTTAGCTTATAACCAATGGGAAAATTCCAAAATGTTCAAATCTTTAGTATTTTCATGTCCAAAATAAACTTGATTTTTTTCACTGCGTATTTGTATGGCTTCAAATGATTTGACAAAAATTAATTTATTTGGCCTGCACTCACAAAAAATAGTGGAATACATATGTCTTGGACTGTTTAAAAATATTATTTTATTTTTCTCTGTAAGTATTATCAAAATTATCCTAATTTTTCAGTACTTTTTATCCTATAGGCTAGTCTTTGCAATAAACTTATATATCTCTCATTTTTATGTACCTATTGCAAAAAAAGTGATGTGATAGGTAGAAACGGTCAACGGATTCATGTTCAGTGACCCAAAATTAGTGAAGATCATCTATCACACCCCTTACAGGAAAAAAAAAAAAAAAAGTTTCAAAATGCAGCATTAAAAGCTGCATACTGTAGTCCAAAGCAGAGTACTTCCCTGCGGGGTGCACTGCTGATTAGAGGGGCAAGAGGCGTTATATTGCTCCGGTGGAGAAGGAGGAGGTGAGGGGTACCATCACAGGTGGCTAGGCAGATTCTTATTGGTCGCCGGCATGCTTGCGCGCGCAACGGTCACATTCCTTGCATTCCTCACAGGGAAGTTCTTTGCTTTGGAGAACAGTAGAGTTATTTTATTATATGAAATGTCAAAATAACATTTTTCACAATTATGACTTAACCAGGTGTGATAGAGAAGAACAAAATGCATTTTCCATTTCAGCACAGTGAAGTTAATCAAACACACCTATTTTAAGTTTTTACCGCAGAAATTTTTGTCTTTTTTTGCAGGCTAAAGTATCAAGCATTGTAATGGTGAAAATAAGATGTTGCAACAATGCAGTGATCATCCAAAGTGTGCTGGAATGGACAGCAACAACAGCAAAACTACACTTGTCCCTTTGCCCTCTTTCGGAAAATATGCATAACAAAATTCTCTAGGTAATAGAAACCTCCACTTGGAGGCCCTATGCCTCAGGAAACTAGAGAGAGATTACCTTAATGTGGTTTTAAAAGTATTTTTAGGAAAAAAACAAATCCACAGCAAGCCAAGTTTATAAACATGCACTATTGCTACAAGTGGCATATCTTTGCTTTCTTTAAGCAGGATCATTGAAAATTACTGAAAAACTGAGCTCATTAGTTAAAAATTCAGATAAATTTCCCTGAAACTATAGTATTCATAATGTACGCAAAAACTTGAACTGACTCATCCCATATTTCAGATTCAGCCACTAGATTCGTCCGCTGAAGCATTGCTTTGCGCTCTTGGTATATAAATTGCCACTGTGGGAAATACACTGAAGAAAACTTTCTCTGAGATGTGAATCTCTGAAGGACCAAATGGTACAATACACATTCACGTGAAAGATACTTGAAACAGAAATAAGCATTTACAATGCTGAAGGAAATCAATACCAGGATCACTGGTACAATTCAGTTTTGGTAAAACAAAGCTACATTGACATACTGATAGGACTTGTTTTAAAATACAGAAACTCTTCCTCATCAATATATAACATTTTAGGAGTATCTTTTCGGATATATTTCAACCACTTTGTGGTAATCATCAGTGGCATTTAATTAAAAATTTAAATGAAGCTAATCAATCAGCCTATGATTGAAAGTTTGCCAACTTTTGAAATATGTTATCTTTATTAAAAAGTTGTTAAAATTTCCCTCTCTGTTATGATGTTGATCAAGATAATTCTTTAAGTTCTAGAGCATGTTCAGAGTATGGGTTTTGTTTTTGACATGTGAGGAGTATCGTTGCAATCTGTATTATATCCAAGAATAAAAATTTTACAGAAGAGCCCAAAAATAATTACACTTAAGCTAAGGGACTTGTCTTTACATATCCCAAATTGAATAATATGACAAACAAAATAGTCTTTTGAAAATCCAAGCCCTTAGTTTCACCTCACGCATATTGTATATGCTATTTGCTACAGTGCACAGCTTTATTTCTGTGGGAAAAATGCAGTTCAAGGTGTGTTCCTTAAGGTGGCTACAGTAGTGATGATGCATTATGAAGACAAATCAGATTATTGATTTTATCTTCTTATTGAACACATATGTCATCAGAATGCAACTGGCTTGCTGACTTTCACTGCTTATGATTCCTTCAGGACTTTCCCCCTACAATAATGATTTATTGGTGGTGAAAAACAGCACAAATTTGCAGAATCCTTCCTACACAAAGCACTGATCAAGTAGTCAGTTTAACCAACATAATTAACTTTCTCGACAACAAATGTGACAAAATGGTTGTAGACATATTACGATTTGCAACAATCATGAATGTGGACAAAATATGGTTTGCAACAACAGCAGCTTTTTGCATGTCATTTATACCAGGACAAAATATGATTTGACACAAGAGTTTACAGCATGAAAGAGCATGATAGAAACTGCAGAAATTCGAGCAAAACTCCATTTTGTCCAGAGGTGGACATAATTCATAGAGGTTTCTGTTTTCATTAATAGGCTATAAAACGCTTATTTCAGGTTTAAGATTACATTTTCTTAACATATTATGATGTTAGGAATTATTTGGGGGTAAAATTAAATAATGACATAACACTAATTGTATAAATGAACCACAAAAGCCACAATTGGCTAAATAAAACCTACTGTTCATAATTATTCTTTTTTGCCGATTTTATTCTTAAGTCATAGTGTCAAAAAAATGTGCACTGCCTTCATGAATGGAAATTCTTTCCTAGTTTTTTCAACAAAAGTCAACAACATTAAACATATGTAATTCAGGTAAGGGTTGTCAATTGTCTTATTACTATAACTTTACCCCTTGATGTACCAAATTTCTAGGTTTTAAAAACTAAATAGGTATCTTCCCAAGGTAGGTAGGTAACTCACAACGGAAGTTATTTAACTATTGACATCACACAGTTATTTTAAATTTTGATCATGCTTCCTTCATATTATTATCAATTATAATAGAGCCACAACTGAAAACATCTTTGCTCTACCAGAAGGCAGAAAGATAAACTCTTTAAATTTTTGAAGTTGCTTTGTTTTGATAACCGATTTCAGAGGAGCAGGAAACTTCTTTTATTCGCAACGAGTGATTCCTCTTCAGTGAGATGTAGTATACTGGTATGTAAATAACTAATTAAATCACTAAAATAACCATTATGATAGATAATACACTATATGCATAACATCTTATATTTTCAGTGCCTCACATAAATTACAATCTTTTGAATTTTAAAAGAACAAATCTTGCAACAAAGAAACAGCTCTAATAATATGGTTTGCAACAATACTCCTCATGTGTAATATGCACTTCGTTTTCAATGTGCTCTGTCTTGTGCTCTGCATAAGCTCTATACCATGTTACTGCTGGAACTTGTTCGTGAAACTTTCTATTGGTTTGACCAACATGTAGTTTCATTTTAATTTTTAATTAGACACTATGATGTTCACAAGATGGTCAAAATATATATGAAAACATAGTTTAAAAATCTAATGTATACAAGGAGGAGATTACCTATTTTAATAAAAGTTCAATACAATTTAGGACAATTTTTTGCTATCTGTTTAATGTATATATATATTTTTGTTTTGTTTAAGGTTTTAATATCAGGAAACAGAGATTTGCAAGATTATTATTTAAACGTATTCTTATTACTTATACGAAAATAGTTCTGCTACAGTGTTATGGTAGTTGAAATGATATTCAACACAACTATTAGAACAGATCAGAAGGACAACCATGAATCTTATACATGATTCTAAACTGTGCTATGTCTTCATCATTCTATGTAAAAATGAACTTACTGCTTATTAGGTCTCCTCTTACAAACACACACTACTGTGTTAATACCATCTACCAAATACACAAATTTAAGGAGGAACATTTACTCAACATGATTTTACAAACAATATGACAACAGAGGAACACAATACTACCATGAGTATAACTCACAAGGATACCGTACACAACTTATTTCAAAAATATTTCATAAAGTAAAATTTTATTTTCATTTTATAAAATACTGTATTTCCTGCAATCTAATGTACTTTTACTTCCTCTGTAAAATCTTTCCCACAAGAACCAATGGCACCTTAGCTAGCATACAAATATGATTCTTATTAGTGATGGGCAGAAATGAATAATTTTAAGAACTGAGTAACCTGTTCTCTGGTAATATAAAGAATTGGATGATCATTCAAATGAAAAAGTTCTTGGATGAAGGTAGGATCCGAGTACTCAAAACACAAGATGTGAGATCTTGCGTCGGTAGCCGAGAAGCGAGGACTGTTAAAAACTGATTCAATTGATAACTAAAATCGTTATTCAAATGTTCAGCTCGGAAATTTTGTGTTACAAGATCTACTGCTATTGGTTCCTGCAATGGGTGTCGCTCACCCATTCAGTGAACCACAAACCAATAGGACTTAGTTTCACGCAGCACTACCAGAAATTGCATTAATCTCATTGTACTATTAGCATTCACACACAGAGTAAAGATCCCTAAGATAAATACTGCTCTGGGATCTTCTTTTAAGAATCTGCAGCATTGCAACATTGAACTGCTCTGTGTGATATACATACCACATAAACAAAGTTAACGCAAGTGATACGAATATGCAATTACTTGAGAACTCGTGTTCACTTCATGCTTCTCCTAGCATTAAATCACTCATATACTTTTTATATGATTCTTGATATCTCGAGAATTGAATAATTCTGATTTTTCACATGAGGTCTCCCATCACTAATTCTTACTGTTACGCTTTTATTTGTACTTGCTTTGCTACATGCACAAAGAAAGAGACTAACGGCTTCCCAGGATGCACATGGTTGAGCTTCCTCCAGGAATCCATCGCCTCAATCAACAGATACTTACAAGTCTATTAAACAACTGCCTTCATACACATAGTACCTTTCTCAGTTGCAAAGGCTGGCCAAAAGCAGCTTCCAGCACACATACCCCAGCAAAATGGGCATGGCTTCAGATTCTCACAATTACAAACTATGTTATGCTGAGAATGTTGTCCTCCTGTATCCAGATGACCCATCTGGTTTTTGTTCCATAAGTCATTCTCTCACTAGTTAATTTACGACACATCTTCTACCTTTTGACAGCCAATGACATTCAAAGAATTCACATGTGTTTCACACTAAACTTACCGATATTTCTACACCTTTTCAATATTACTTTCAATTTTGGAATAAGTAACCTTAATTTTGGATAGATTATTTAAAATTGTAACAAGTGGAATTTATACACGCTTACATACATGTAATTAATATATTATTAACAAATAGAAGAATGTTTTCTGTAGATTATGCAAAAGAAGTAGCATTATTTATTTATTTATTTATTTTATTCACTGTTACAGTGTTAAGAAAATATATGCTCTTCTGTTTAAACAAAGATCGGTGTTCTCCATTTCACATAGGTTTGTCGCCTAGACTCATGGTTCCAAGAAAATACGTCTGGACGTGATTGAGACGAGATACATCTGAAGTATATCACCTCATTTATTTCCAGAAGCACATAATATGCAATTAACTTTTGCGGAAAACGGATACGATTAACTATTTATTACACTCATAACCTAGCAACCAAAAGCATTATATTATGGCATTGGATTCTGAAATTTGTAGAATGTAGTCATGCCTTGTAACATACAGTTCTAATTGCATCTGAAATTGATGTTATTTTCCTTCCGAAACTGAATGTTTTCTAAAATTAAAGTTATTTTTTTCTGAAACTGAAATTACTTTTTCAGGATATAAAATAACTTTTCCAAAAATTGAAGGTGAAAAAGTATACAACAGTTTATTATCTTTGCTATTAGAGCTTAGTCTTGGAACATTCAAAATAGCTATAAATATTTAGTGAAGATGCTTTTATGTGTTGATAGGCTGTATTGTTTTTACCTGATATTTCATAAATAATTTTAATATAAAGAAAGAAAGAATAAAACTAAAAAAAAAAAATATGGTTTCTTTAGGAACCTTCAAATCAAGGAGCAGAAAAATTCTACACTGATGATCTAACCAAAAACACAACAAGGGGGGGGGGGGGTTACAAAAGAACAGCTGGACAGAAGCAGTTGACCGAGCCCCTTCACCATTACCAGAGGATGCCTGCTGCAAAATCCTAAACTGGTACATTCTAAATATGTTGCTTCTGCTTAAAGTTTTAATAATGCCATATCACATGTTTGTGTTATGAAAAGGAATTTTATGTATGGTTACTATGTAAATTCATCTTCCAGCATGGAAGTTAAAGCGAATTTCAACAGAATTTCTGTGTGTGCTCACTTCAAATATAAAAAAATTTGCAACAACTTGTAAGTACATTTTAGGGGATAGGAAAGAAAAGGTAAACTGGCACATCCTTACTGAGAACAAATTGAAAAAATTCAAAGAAGATTATAGCTTACTCTAAACAATCCTTTCATTGGCTTTCACAAGTAACACAAATTTTCATGAGTTACCCAACTTTTAAAATTTAAACCACACAATGTCACTGCTGTCCAGCAATCGCTATCACATGATAACCAGTCATCTAATGCAAAATGAGAAAGGGAGTATCAGGAAAGAAATTGGTTTATTTTCAGAAGAGTACCGTAACTTACGAGTGTGAATAAAAGTTACCTACAAAGGTCACAGAAACGTGTGGATGTAGGAATACAACATTTTCAGCATACTATCATAGACAAGTGCTTACTTGCACCCTCTCCTTTGTTGTCAAATAAACAATGGCAATGTGTACAATAAAATACTAGTTAACTAACAATCACTTGAACAATTCCAGAAGCAATAAGAACATTACACTAACACACTGCGTAATTCCCAGGAGGTGAATGTCAACTTTACATTTGAGATAAATACAAATCTGTAAATCTGCACATCTTGAAAACGCCATTAAAACATAAGCAGCATGTTATGACAATGCCGTTGAAACATAATTATATAATGATGAGAGGGTGACTTGAAGTATGCATGATTAATGCTCATATCAAACATGGTGGCTGTTACCTAAGGCATGGTTAATGTTAATTCCAGATGTAGTAACTGTTACTTAAGCATGGTTAAAGATCATATCGGACTGGGAGACTGTACCTTAAGCATGACTAATGTTCATATCAGATGTAGTGACTGTTACTGAAAGCAAGGTTAATGCTTGTACCTGACGTTGTGACTGCTACCTTGTTCATGGTTAATGCTTATGTCAGATGCGGTGACTGTTACCTAAAGCATGGTTAATTGCTCATGCCAAATGTAATATGTAAGTCATGGATAATGCTCATGCCAGATGTAGTAACTGTTATTGCCTTAAGCATGGTTAAAGATCATATCGGACTGGGTGACTGTACCTTAAGCATGGCTAATGTTAATATCAGATGTGGTGACTGTTACCTAAAGCATGGTTAATTGCTCATGCCAAATGTAATACCTAAGTCATGGATAATGCTCATGCCAGATGTAATAACTGTTATTACCTTAAGCATAATGCTCATATCTGGTGACTTCTACCTTAGATCATGGTTAATGCTCATATCAGATGTGATGACTTTCCTTAAGCATGATTAATGCTTATATCACATGTGGCGACTGTTAACTTAACACTGCGATAACCAAGCAAGGTGCAAACACAACCCAACTTTATCCCCCTTAAAAAGAAAATACCTTTAAATTTTATGGAAATGAAGTCGTCCAAATGTTAAAGTTATCTGTAAGTAATTTTAGTTTCTATTGAAGAATTATTAGCATCATTTATACAATAAGAACATTTCTGGGGGTAAAAAATGAAATATCGTGTAACAAAACCATCTTACAGAGATCGCAGGGTAGATGGTACATCTGAGAGGATATGAGATCACATGCATTATGTGCGCAAACAACACAGTAAAAACAAAATAATGTGCAAAAAATGTAAAGAATCAGACAGGGAGGAAAGCTCTCAGTTGAACTGCAAAAGTGAAGTGTTGTGAAGCTATCTTTTCAATTCAATAATGACACTAATTAAATATTATTGATTGAAGAAAGAACTGGAAAACTCTTAAGGCTTAGAAACAAATGTTTATAAGAAAATCGGCCATATCACTATCATATTCAATGTAAAAAGTTATAATAATTTTTTCCCATCTTTTTTAAAGTTGAGCGCTTAATATGTTCTGAAAGATACTAAGAATTAATTGGAAATGTTGAATCAGTTATCAACAGTGCATAATTTTGAACGCTAGCTTGGAGTGTAAACCCTCTTGCTGATGGGGATAACAAAAATACCTTGGTTATTAGAGGGTTAAGTATGGTTAATGTGGTGTCTGTTACCACAGGCATGGATAATGCTCAAATCAGATGTTGTGACTGTCACAAAGCATGGTTACCAGTACCAAAGTATAATTAATGCTTATGTCAGACATGACGACTTGACCTCAAGAACATTCAAGAACGATAAATTTCCTTACCAGACTTGTGTACAAAGAACATTCATTTATGCAGCAGTGGATTTGACAAGAAAACCACCAGGAAAAAAAGAAAAAACTACATTTACAGCATTTTGAGTTAGGGGATTAACCAGGCAAATAAGCTATTGTTAGAGCAAGAAAACCTGGATTACAAAACAAGGACCATTTCAACAAAGTAGTGGAATTTTGGCAACCTATGTGAAAACAACCATGGTGAAATTGTTACATTCAGGTGCTTTTCCACTTCTTTGGGATAGTTATTCCTTTCAAAAATAATTAATTCCCAACAAAATAAATGTTTTAATAATTTTTCTGAAAGCAATGAGAAATTAATTCTGCAGATTCTTGATGCTGTCGATAACCTAAGTACAGTTCAACATGAAAAATTATGCAGGGTGTATTGTAGATAGAAACATGTGATGTGAAATCTATTTTTCTTGTGCATTTGCTGTAATTGGTAACAGTATAATTGAATTTTTCAGTTAAAGGAATAAAAATATTTGCGGTGGCAAAAAAGAAATTGCATAAATGGAAAAAATTAGCAATAAAATGCATTTCTAGTATGCACATAAATGAATTAAAACCTTTTTCAATTGACCATCCCTATGAAGAGGGGGCATATGATGTGTGAAACTGAGAAATACTGTAGAATGGTAATGGGTACCAGTTATACCTTGAAAAGTTGTAAATAAATAAATAAAATAAATAAACTATTAGTTTTATTCTCTTAAAAAGAAGTCAATTTTCAAAATAGCACCAAGGTCTGCTTATTTGTGTCATCCATTTTAATGTCAGGCAGGACCCCATATCGTTATAATGAAAACTTTCAAACAATAATAAAATTCCGTTGCACATAATTTCTATAAATAATTGCACAGAAATTTATTTGTAAGTATACAATTTAACCCCTTGGAGACTTTTAATGGGACTACCTCATGAACAAGAAGATAGTGCAAACAGCTTCACTGAGACAGATTCATGTAGTTAGTGTGTCATCCTTTAAGGTCAAATATGAGATATATGGTCTATTTAGTATTATTTAGTTTCTGTAATCTTATCATTCCTCATATAGTGTAATTAATATTTGTAGTACCATGTTTACCTGTGTATAGGCCATAGTTTTTTTTTCTCTCTCTTTTTCTTTCTTTACTCAAAATGTAAGCTACAAAATTTAGATGTGGCTTTTGCTCGAAATATTAAAAATGGCTAAACTATTTTCTCACTTAAAATATGATAATACATTTAAAAACTACTAATATGTAGGCTAATTAATGCAATTATTGTTTTCAAAAATTACTTTTAAATATCTGCCTACATTTTGCATCTTGCCCATTCTCGACAGTACATAGGCCTATATAAGAGAAAATATACCAATGAATGAAACTATGTAACTCCATTGTCTTGGTAAAGGAAATCATTAGTGGTTTCTTTAGGAACAAATTAAAGACATTCTTAAAAAGCTTACATTTGCAGTTTATCCACGTGTTTCCTCCAGCAAGGCACTGAAAGTAAAGTATTCTAAAAGTCGGTTGCTTATTTGAAAAAAGTTCTTGTTGAGTTTATGTGGCGGAGTTGCAAATGATACAGGTAATTCTAAATTAATTGTGTTCTATGAACTATAAACCATAGAAAATGAAGCAAAACTCGCCCATTTAGAATCAGAGAGACACAACTACATTTTTGCCAATTTTGAGTTGATACTACCATCAGAAACATCGAACTGAGACCTATCTTAGGATCAAAGAAGCATAACTGTCTTAACTGGTTTCCATTCTAGCTGCTAGCATATCTATATTTTTATGAAAATAACAAGAATCAAATAAACGGAAAAGCTGATCCATTTTGAGACTACAGCATGTAGTGTTAATTTCTGAAATGGAACAGCTGTTACGTTTCTCTGATCCTAAGAGAACTGTTGCTTTTCCTGCCATGTGTTGTAAACTCATTGCCACTATCACTCTGTGACAACAATGAAAAAGAACTTCCTGTCAACAAAATTTAAGATTTGTCAGTCTTGAATGAGTTTGAAATAGACAGGATTGTAATGGAGTCCAGAGGAAGAAGGATGGTGAATAATTGTCAGAAGGAATGGAATTCAGAGGAATTTTGTAAGTATTAGAACCTGTTTATCAGTGTGTGTTCGTGATTACAGTGCTTATAATAGACTGCAATGATTGTGAAAAAGTTTACATTGGCCAAAAGGAATATTCAAATTAGATTCAAAGAACATTTTAGGAACATTAAATTCAGACAGACAGACAGACAGACAGACAAATCTGCAATTGCAGCTCTTTTTTGGGAAGAGGAACATGAAATAGAACAGGATGTAAAACTATTAAAACTAGTAGAAAAACCTCAAGAATTAACAGTCTGAGTAAAAATTTGTATTAAAAAAAAAACAAACACAAATTACTGAATTTTGAAATACCAGCAGAAGACAGTCTAATCAGAAGATACATTCACCCCCCAACTAGATGGCGTCCAGGAACCAAGATTGGTCGTCGAGAGGAACAGCCCTGCCAACCAAATTTCAGAGGTAGCTGACGATGATCACAATGGTGATTGAAACTACGTAGTTCTATGGTAAAAACTATAAAAGTGAAGTTTAAGTGTGTTTACAAACCATAATGTATATCTATTTAAATATGTTTAAAAAAAGTAATATGGAGCTTATAAAAACCTAAAAAACTGGGCCCTAGCCATCACCCTGTCGTGTTAAACTTTTCCACTCCACCCTATTTCTATGTTCTATCTCACCTTGCAAAATTTGTTACTAGCTCTTGCTTGACCCATGTTTGCATGCAGTAATCAGGGATGGCACTGGCTTCAAACTCTGTGTTATGTGCGGCCAGCATTGTACTATTTCTCTGGTACTGTTTGTATGGTGCAGTACAAATAATGGAATTTAAAACTTTGCCATATTGGTTTCAAAATACCAGGCTTGTCTTTTACCCCTGTTGTTAAAGTTTAAAAAAATGACTTTGCCCCAGATTTACTGTCTCTAAATTAGGGTGCAGCTTACATATGCATGTGGCCTATACATGCATAAATAAAGTAGTTTATAGTGGTAAAGGTTCAATGTAAATATACGAGTTTATGTTTCCTTCATGTGTGAAATGTATTCCAACAGGCAGAAATGTATGCGATGCCATTCTTTAGGTAATAACAACTGCAGGGAATTATTATGCAGTGATGACTCCACAACAAAACAATGATGACACAACAGTGGGTTACAGCAGTGGCTGTGGAAGTGAGGGTGTCAATGAACATAATACGAGACTTCAAGAAAAAATAAATTGAGCCATTTTTGGGGATTATATTAGCATCAGAGTTGTGCAAATAAGAAAGAAAAGAAAGTCAAAACAACACTGGAGTAGAAAAGATTTGTCTCATTTATGTTTTCTATGTGCATGCTGCAAGGTCAGCAATGGAATATCAAGTTGGTTTCAAAGCATGTTTAAATTTTTAAATCACAAAAATGGTTACAAGTTGGACCAAAGTGGGCTGCTTGTGTCGACCTTATAACTAGGTTTATGATTAAAGAAACTTGATAGTATTTATTGATTCATTAACTTTATATTGTTTCAAAAATAAGAATATTATTATGATTATAACATGCTTTGTACAATTTTGGCAAAACACAAAAAAAAAAAGTGTGGACACAGAATGACCCTCTCTTCGTCCCACTAGAGTTAACAAAATTAATTCATGTAAATAATAATCGAGGTGACACGTAAAAATGGATGAAACTGTTTGTGGTGTCTTTTGGTTTAAAATCCAGTCCAAAATTAGTGAGGAGAGTGCAGCAGCGAATAAAAGCATTTAACGGGTTTTCAATGCACTCTCTAAACTTTAAATGAGTCTTCAAGGGATTAATTATATTTTAAAATATGATAGCCTAAAATAAGTAATTATAATTTGTAGTGCTAGTCAGTTTCAAAAAGAAACATGTAATAGTCTTTATAGCAGATTTTTTGTAACGCCAAGGGTGTTAATATTACGACACAAGAATAAGCTATTACTATTTCTATTATAGTGGATTTAATTACAGTGAAAAATAAAATTATGAATACAGAGAGATAGAATAGAGTTGAATTATATACCAAACTTTACTCACTTGGTCCTTGAAAGAAAAATGATTAAAAGGGACACAAAATCATGCAAAACGTTCAGAACTTGCCTTGTTAGCATAATCTTCATTAGAAAATTAACACAGTTCATGAACCTCACAAGCTATCATAAACAACTAATGAATTATGAAAGATTCATAGAGATTAGTCTCACTGAAAATTTCTACCAGCAATTGACATCTTCAATGACACCTCCACCAACTTCAAGGTGGTCTGAACATAACCAACACATCGGTGGGGCTTCAGCTGAGGGTGGAAACAGCTATCGGAATGTGTTCTTTGTAAAACCAAGAAAGTGAAGTTATAGCTCTATACTTTCTCTCTACTGACGGAAAACAGTATTAAATAAAACATAAAATATGTTTAAGAGATTTACAGGTTGTCTCAGATACATGCAGAGCAGATGTGTGGCCTACCCACATTAATACAAGGAGACAAACTCGTATGTATTCCACAACTAATATAATACATTTCTTCTAGTACAAAACAGGTAAAATTCGTTGCAACCTGCAGCATTTCTGGCATGTTTGCCAACTTAAGAAAAGCTTGACTTCATGAATATATTCTTTTAAAAATGCCTTTCTAAGACTCCAGATTTCCCTTGAAAAATACAAAATTCATTGAAAGAAGTAACATTTTGCACTAAAAATAAAAATTTTGTTTTGATACAAAATTTTACACTTTCTCAAGAGTGAAAAAAATTTACGTGAACAAAAAACTGATTTACCGAAGGTAACAACGATAAAATGCGAATCCTACAATAAAAAAATTAAGTAATTTTACTAATTTCAACCCGATATTTCAAGACCAACCCGATATTCTATATCAGGGCTTGCCAAGCTAAGGCCCACAGGCAAGCTGCTTTTGTTTGGCCTATAACTACTAAATATATAAATAAATTATTTCTAGGAAGCAGCAAGGTGATGGTAGCACACTCAAACATTGTTGTCATTCACAGAAAACACAATACAGTGTGTTCCAAAATAACTACAGAATAAAAGAATAATATTGTAAGTAAGTGGGATTGCAAAGATGAATGTTGCTCTCTCAGTGCTCTGAGTTAATTCACAATAAATTTATTAGTACATAATTCTTACCTGGGAAAACAGAAGAAGAGAAAAGTTGTCAGTGAATCTCATGTATTTAAAAAAACAATGGATTTTGACTATTTTTGGTAGAAACTGGAGATAAAGTATTATGCCTTATCTGTCAAGAATCAGTAGCTGTGTTGAAAGAATATACTATTTGCAGGCATTATGAAATCAACCAATTGTCAACATTTGCACGAGGACTAATATCGGTGTTCACATCAATATGTAAAAGCTTATCTGTGAAAAGACATTTTAAAAAATGAAACAAGTCAAATCAAAATATAGGTCTGTTATGAGTCTTGAACATCAGAGTCTGTTTTGATGATAGGCAGCATAAAATTAGAACCAGAAATGTCTACAATTATAGCACAGCACAGAAAAGACAGTTTCATTTTTCTCATTGTATAAGAATTGCTATGATAAAAATGCTACATGTAACAGGTATTAACATAACATTACCCAAGAGATGTCCGCCGGCGTGGTCTTGTGGTTAGCGTCGCTGACTACAGATCCGTCGGCCCGGGTTCGATTCCCGGTACCTCCTCGGATTTTTCTGAGGTAGGGAGGTCTGGTAGGGGTGCACTCAGCCTCGTGATTCAAAATTGAGGAGCTACTTGATAGAGAAGTAGCGGCTCCGGTCAAGAAAACCACCATTAACGGCCGTGGGTGTCGGCATGCTGACCACATGCCCCCCAATCCTGCCATCTGCCTACGTTAGATGACGCAGCGGCCGGGTGATAGGCCAAGTCCCTCCAGGGATGTAGCGCCACGGAGTTTAGTTTAGTTTTTTTTTTACCCAAGAGATACATTGTCATGAGACAATGAATGAAAGGCCAATCACTTGTTAAGACAGTATTTAATTAAAGCAGTTATTAAAATGTAAGTGCAGATTTTAGTTCAACAAAACACTGTGTGTGAAAACTAACCTGACCTATGCGCTTTGTGCCTGTGAGTTTATCGTTCCTATCTTAAACTTGTGTGGCTTGGACCATGATTCATTCTATGACAAATAACGTGGCCCCCTTTACGAAATGTTTGGCAAGCCCTATTGTTTACTACAATTTGCAAACAGACTTGTTTGGGTGATCACCTATAACAACCTGGGGAGGCCACTCATCTAACTGCTCAATTTATAGCTCAGACAGTCTCTACAAATTTGCTTAAACTGCCAACATTATAACATGAAATTACTTCCTGACCTTCTAAAATCTCAAAGATGAGAAAGTATGAAGTTGCAAGAGTAATTAAATGCATCCAGAACCTCATCCCACAAATTGGGATTACATTATTGAGATAAATGTGTAGATGCTAACAGTAAAACAATACGGCATCTTCCACATGTAAATGATCACTTGGAAACTTTACAAATTGTTATGATTTTTGGATATGTTGTACATCCAAGGAAACAAAAACCCATTCTGATGTCATACAGAGGATCAACTCACAAATGTGCTTGCCAGAAAAGACCAGTTGTTTTTCATGGGTATATGCATTGGTATAACAAATGAGCGGTATGTAATGGACATAATTTAAAGATGCCGAGAAAGGTTTCATCTTCGCTTCAAAGAAGAAAGATCGGACTTGTTCAATTGCTTGGCTTTCAAAATCTCCTGACTCAACTAGGCTGACCATAAGTACCATTTTGAATGGGCAGTACTAGAGTTGCCAACTCTTGGATGTGGAAATAAGGGATAAATTCATAAAATAAGGGAACCAAAGTTTACTACTTTTACAGCATAATGAATGATCACTATAGTAACAGTATTAATATTTTCTTTAAAAAAAAAAAAGAATGACTTTAACAATACAAACATTCCTGATAATACAAAAATAAAACACATGAGGAAACAACACTTGAAAGATTACAGTAATTTACAAACTGGCTGGCTTGCAGGTATTTGACAACAGATCTTGCCTCTTTCTGTATACCTTTGTCAGTTTTTACACAAAACAGAAGTCACATTGGCAAGGGGAGAGAAAAAAAGAAGTGACAATTACAATTACAGCTACCAATCATATTTCATAAAATTACGACCATTATGAAAATATCATCCCAAAACGAAATTATAAGAATGAAAGGTGGGATTTCTGGAAATACAAAAGATTTATCTTGAAAAATAAGGGACCCAAGGTTTTTGTCCAAATTAAGTGAAAATACGGGATTTCCCAGGAAATATGGGATAGTTGGCAACCTTAGGCAGTACCATTATTTTCGTATCTTCTGGTCTTCCTGTCAGTTTAAGGAAAATGTCAGTTTTGTAAACATTTTTAATAAAACCTCTATCATATTTTAATATTGGTCAAATGTAATTTATTATTTGTAACCTATATTGTAACCATATATCAATGTTATGATTACCAGTAAATTGAATAACCATGGAGTTTGATACTAAGTATCAATATCTGAAGAGATTTATTCAGAGAAAATATCACATCATGTGGTCTGTTTTGTTATTATCATCATCATCATCATTATTATGGTTTTTGTTAATATTATTTATTTATTCAGGGGAAATATTACGATACTTCTAAGACTAAATTATGTCATGGAATGTGATAAGTTTTATGAAAAGATGCTGAAAGACCAGAATCTGCTACAAAAGATGACTTCAGAGAAATATTCAAGATATACTAGTGGTGAAATACAGTTCTCATATGCATCTACATAATTTTTTGTGTGGCAAGTTTAATATGCTAGTGTAACGAAACATTTTCATGATTTCTTGATATTGCACAACCTCGCCCCATTTTTACCATCCCATCAACTCAAGGTAATATCACAGTATACGTATTAATACAGTAAAGAAACTCAGTCCGTTTTTCTGCCAGACGGACATGCGCGCGCAGATTACTAGCGATCCTACCGGCCATTGAGTAATACTACAATCACTACTGCGGGAAGAATGGAAATAAATAGGAGTCTTGAATTTTTATAGCAATGCGTGTTTCGAAAGGATGTTATTGTTCTGCTATAAATTGCAGTAACAATAAAGGAAGAAATCCTGAATTGCATTTCTTCACTTTCCCAAAAGATCCAGAAAGGTAAGAAGAATAATACGTAATATTTATTGTATGCCTGCTGGCTTACTCTTGACACATGTTCTGGTGTGGTTATGTTTACATTTACTTTAATGTAATATTTTTATCTTTAATTATGTTGTAATTTCTAACAATAGATACTAATGAAATGAAAATGTCAGCAGTCTATATCACGGTTAAGATAACAATATTTAGGGTTTGTGATCGCTTAAGATAACACAATATTTGCTGCGGTGCAGCTTATTTCCTATGTGCATTGTAATGTATATGTCAGGGCCGGTTATGTATACAAACATGTGTGCCGTGTTGGCAGTCAAGAATGGCTATGTGAGCTCTAATGCACATGGCCATTTTGCAGCATGTAGCCGATTTTTTTTCTTTGCTTGCACAAACCTGACAATCAAAGATCCACATGCCCGGTTGTAAGGATCAATGCTAAGGAATTTCAGTGCACATAACTCAATTTCGTAAAAAAGTGCACATAGCCGATTTTACAGGCGGTACGATATTTATTTTCTCGAACACGATGTAGGCGTAAAGATGACGAAAACATAATCTTACATCATAAATTCTCGGATACATGTGCCATTAAGGTGTTTGCGATAGTAAACTAACATGACATCATTATCCAAACCTAGGCAAGCAATAGGCTTACCTAAAATAGGCTACTGTTAAGAAGCGTATCTAGTCCAAGGTTTTTCCCACCTTTAAAATCAACGTTTAAGTTATAAATTATATTAAAGAGTGACCTTTGAATATAGGTTTGTCACACTGCTCGTCCTCAACTCCATTGTTGAGATTGTATTTTGTTTCTGTATCTTACGGCTTCGATCTACCTTCAATTGTTGTAATGATTTCAGGTGTAAAAAATGGGTCATCAATAGTCGGCGAGAAGACCTACTAACAAAAACTGTAAAATATTTAAATGTAAATTGCCGCCTATGTTTGGAACACTTCGAAAACAGCCAGTTTATGAATTCCAATAAGAATTCTTTAATTAAAACTGCTGTACCGACTGTATACTAAAAGCAGTTTTGGAGTATTAGAAATTGAGAAATATTTATAGAAACCTATATTTTTATTTGAATTTTGTATTGTATCTTATGTAATATTGTATTGTTTTTGTAAAATGATGACATTTCTATTCTAATGTAATATTAGGCTACTTTTAAAAATAAAAATGAGTTATAATTGGTTTTCCAAGAATCATCTTGAAGTTATTAAAACTTGTTATAAGAATAGCCCTAGGAACTGCAGTGCAAGTTAACTATCCGTCACAGGTAAGTGGCATTTAAAAATTGTGCCTGATCTTAACTAAAATATAATACATGCTTCATTGTTTCTTAAATTTAAAATTCAGTTTTGAAAGAAGATTTTTTTCTCTTATTATAACATATTTTGTTATGTGTTTATGCATTTTCACAAGTTATTTTATATGGTGAGAATGCAGTTTTACTCAACCGCCGCATGGAGCGCTAGTGTCGCCCAGCTAACAAGTTGTCATAGGACTTTTAACACACAGTTTCCTTACTGTATTAATACTTATACTGTGGTAATATGGTCACCCTGGAATTAGCTCCCCTAGATTTTTTATATGGATTTGTTAAACATCATGTGTTTGCAGTTAAGCATTGCACAATTCCAGAATTGATGGAAAGGACTATGCATGATACAGATAGTTACTCTTGAAATGCAACAGTTTCATTTATCTCTACATAAAACAGTAGAGACATCTGGCAGGCAAAAGAGAAACCGTTTTAAGTGTACGGCACTAGGAAAGGTTCTCATTTGCAGAGATGTACTACACAACCAAGAACTGTATAAATTAGACCATTTTTCGAGTGATTCGTTACTTATGAAAGACCTTGTTACATGATCAGTGTACGGTTTCACATTCAACAACAATATTCCATGCAATAATCAGTTCACCTTGAACACAACTTTCCCTCATTAGCCAAATATTTGACATGTCAACATCTTACAACCAGAAATAGCTGAAAATGTAGCATATTCCCTGCAAAGCATCTGGTATTGTCTTCTAGGTGGAACGATTCTTGTCCACAATAATTAGTTCTAAAAGTTCAAATTTTGCACAGACTTACCCGTATAATAGTTGCGTTAAGTGTCAGCTTAAATTCTATTGTTATAGGAACTGCTGAAGACTCCAAATAAATGACAAAAACATTTTAGTCTAACTCCTCCCACTGTCAGTTATCAGAACTGAACTTTGCTATGAAATTTCCAATATTAATACTTGGTGGCATTTATAGTTTGACTTATTTCATAAGAGATGCTCTAAACAAACACCATAACAAAGTTGAAAATGTACACGAATGCATGACTTTTAAAATTCCTATATTTGTGAGGGACAGGTGAGTTACAGGTCAACTGACTTTGTAAATCTTAACTTCTTTTGGTGATTTAAGACTATATAACTATTCTCTTTTCATAATTAAAATTCATAAATCTACAGTGGGTATTGATAATTGATAATGATACCCACTCGTTTTAATAGGTGTGATACCAATACAACCTTTGGCACCTACGTACATGATTCTGGGGGGAAATGCACTTCCCTGTGTGATTATAAATAAACGAAAATCATTTAAAAATAAAAATATCCAACATAAAAGACCGAAAACTTTCCCGGTGAATATTATTAAGAATAACTACTTGAGCTTTCACTGGGTCAGAGGAATATTATCCAAGCTTTCACAAACATGCTTTGGTGAAATCATCAGCAGACTTCAGGACAAAATGTGGGGCAACCAAAAAGTTACACTGTGTGATGATACAATGGACCTTGCGGCAGAACAGGCCTATGGCCGAGAGTAATATTAAGGGAAGGAGAAAAATATTTTAAATAATTAATATTGGCAATAATAAATATAATTTTCATAGAAATTAATAATTTTTATAATATTAAAAGCTTGTAATGTTAAAGTGTGAAATGTAGAATATTACTGCAAGAAGGTTTTCTTGGTTCGTGAATAGACGTGAACAATTGAGCTGGATAACGGGGTTGGAAAAATACATTAGCGAGCACAATAGCAAAGGGAATTGCTGGCTTAGTATTTCCTGAAAACGACATTGTCTGAAAACCTAGTGAAATACAATTGAGTTGGAGATAAGAGACAATTTTATTTTGGACGAAGGGAAATCCATGTCCCAGTCAAAATTTAGGGAACAATGAAGGGAACGCTATACTAAGAATTACTGTTTTTGGAATCACAGCGAACGATTGTCCAGATCGGACCAAAAGGATTACATTTTGGGCATAGAGCGCAGTGATATTAACCATGATTTCCACCAATCAAAATTGGGGACTATATTTTCTATAGCTGCTTAGCGAGGTTTCTTGGGATGTAACGAAAATTGCGAGATGGAGTTTTGCTGCAGCTACTAGAAGTGACGGTACTTGGGACGTCAAGATGGGGCCAACGGTTATACCAACTGAGTAGCAAGTACTGAATTTTGTGAAGTCCGTGGCACGTGGCGCAGGATAAATTTCTTGAAAGTGATTTCAGTGGGAAAAGTTAAAATCCCGAGAATGCTAGTATTTTGTGTTGTTACCCCGTAGTGAAACGGTGGAAATTGTGATTAGATAAGTCGCATCATTGACAGTTGAGCCCCCATTTAGTTATAAATATTATAAGTGTTTCTCATCTCAAGCATAACTGTTACACTGCCGGAACTCGAAAAGCAGCTATACCTCTAAATATATCAGGCATAACAGCAAATATTATTCATAAAATAGACGCTCGTGAACTAGACATTTTAACCTGTGTGCAGCAGTTGTGGATAAATACATACCTATCTTACCAGCAATAAACTCTTTAATTATCAGTACTAAAGTCCCATATCGCTGTACCCTGAGATTAAGAGAAAATGCCGAGGCAAGATACAAGTGTTGGTGACGAAGCAGAAGGCAACGAAGAAGGCAACAATTTGGTGAGTACCAAATAAACCATCACCATCACCGCCATTCCCGTTGCAACCTCAAACAGACTACTGAAGTAGGGCTTGAGGCTCGTAGCCAGGTTTACTAGTTTGTGCTTCCTGATTGATTGGTCTTGAAGCTGGCAGACTATAAACTTTGAACTGTCTGTGGTCACAGTTTATTGGGAAGTCCCCCTAATGATGGCAATGAAGTGTGTTGGAAAAATCTTGGATGAATACCTCTGAACTGGAGTGCAAGCTCAAAAAGTTATTTGTAATACCCTATACCCAAATATTATTTGTATATCTGTAAATACATTTAAAAAACCAGTAAATTCGGCCATCTCGGTTATCAATCACAAATCTTAAAACGCAATCTTGATATTTCTTCAAGAACAACAACTGCAAGAACTATCTAACAGATACGTCATGTGGTTTATACTACAACGTATATAATAAAGGAAATCAATTTAAGCAACACAAAAAAAAAAAAATTGACACACGTGCACCACACAGATATCACACATCATCGCAGTTCGATGAACACAGTTTCTTGGTGATGTGTTGTAAGGCTGCCAATTGGAGTGGTATCCTCCATTTCTGTAAGGACACGCCTTGGGAAATTCATCACCATGTCAATGTGCTCTCGTACATAACCCTTTGACTCAACGTGCTCAATCATTAACTGTAAATAAAATAAAATAAAAAGAAGATCTACAAGCATACTCATAAACTGAGCTCCATGTATTGTGTTGAATAATGAGCTCCTGTACCCACCTGCCCACAGTTATAAAATTCACCCATCTATCAATGCAATATATTATATATACGAGGAATGGAGCATAAGTCATGGCAACTATTTATATTCCCCCAAGAAATGGCAATGGTACCATGAGATGTCGTATGCCATCTCTACTACTGTATATGGACACAACATTTGGCAGAATTGAGATGTACGGTTATATGAATAGAGGCGATGGTAATTTAGTTGTAAGTCAGCCACTGTGCAAATTGGATATGACAAGATGTGAACAGCATTCTTATGTCAAAATAGTCACTATCTGAGGGACAAAGGCCAAAGAATACTACAAGGAGTTGATGGAAGCTTTGAGGAATAATGTTCATCCATACCGAACTTTAAGGGATTGTGGAGTGAGAATGTGTGCATTCATACTTCCAACTACAGTAAGAGTGGCACAATGAAGTCGTGTATGGACGTTAATGGGTGTTTGTTTTCTTCGCTAATCTACATCTTGTATCCATAATCAGCACTACCCTGCCCTTTCATTTGTACATTTCAAAATTATAAAAGGGTCCCACATTTTCAAACGAAAGAATAGTTGCATGACTTATGCCCCATCCCTCATATCTTGCCAAAGTTGGCAGAATTTTTTTAATGTACTTTTGCATTTGATGTACACATGGTTTTTTTCTTTTTGTTAAAAAACTTTTATCCTTTGTCCAAAAATCTAAAAATAAAAATTTATAAAACAATTATCCTGCTGGTTGCATCATATGGACGTGAAACATGGTCGCTTACTCTTAAGAAAGAACATAATCCAAGTGTGTTTGAAAACAGGGTGCTTAGGAAAACATTTGGACCTAAGTGAAATGACAATCAGGACTGGAGAAAAATGCTTAACGACAAGCTTCATAACCTTTACTTTTCACCGAATATGGTAAGGGTAATTAAATCATGGCGGATGAAATAGGCTGGACATGTTGCACTCATGGGAGAGGAAAGACATATCTAAAAAATACTGACTGGGAGACCCAAAGGAAAGAGACCACCTGGAAGACCTAGATGTAGGTGGGAAGACAACAGTAGGATTGATTTAAGGGAAATAGGAAGTAGGAAATGGATGGAGTTAGCAGAGAATAGGGTTGAATGGCAGGCTCAAGTAAGCATGGCAATGAACCTCCGGTTTCCATAAAATAGAAAATATTCCTTTAACTTGCTTAGGAAATGTCTATTGCTATTGAGTAAGTAAGTAAGAATACCTGGTTTGTCGCTACCCTCATTTTATGATTGTGACAAGTGCACTTATGTACGGTTTGTGCCACAACTTGCAACTAACTCATCATTACTAAACCTTGTTTATGATTATGATCAGGGCCTGGATTCTAATGACATGTCATTTTTTATTGATGCTGCTTAGACATTGCCAACTTGTAGATAAATCTTAATCATAGCCTCTAGATTATAGAAATACATTTTTATTAGGTCATTTTTTGTCATTTTATGCAATTTTACATTTTAGGGCATTTATTTAAATTTTACATCATTATTTTGTCATTTTTGTGTCATTTGCTTCCTTATTTAGTCATTTTCATGCATTTACATTGAGTGTATGAACTTTTTTTTGTCGCTAGCGGGGCTATCTTTGAAGTGTTCTTTGTTTAATGCAAGAAGGAAAAACTCGGTGTTGAAGTGTTGTCATGTTTCAGTTGGAAATGAGAATCAAAGAAACGCCAAATTTTTGTATTATATTACTGTTGTTAATAGATTGACTTGGCACCAGTGTCTGCCACCTGCTTGGATTTGAGAGTGCAAACTACTGTTTACCATCATGAAACAATAACATAATCTGGCAGACCACAAAAGAAAATGCCGAAGTTGACTTGCCAGTGCCTCAGTTTCCGTGAGAAAAGAACATTCACAACATTACAGTTATTTACAGTTTTTACAATTATGTACAAATTATTCTATAACTCTGTGTGTACAATAATTTTTTATAAATGAAATATAAGTTTTTAGGTCATTTTTATAATTATTGAGTCATTTTCTTTAAAATTTAGGGTCATTTTATAGGACATTTTTCAAACAATTTTAGGTCATCAGAATCCGGGCCCTGATTATGATATTACTGGCAATATTTACCATTTTTTCCCCTATCTTTCTTAGTTTACTTCGGACCATTAGACGCACTCCAACTTTCAAGGCTCTGTTTTCAAGGTAGGAAAGTGCATCGTATGGGCTGAAAAATATGGTAAATGTTTAAATATGTGCATACTGTCGGTATCCATTTAAAATAGCTTCTTTGTGGTGGATAAGGTCTATAGGAAGGTTTTGGCACAATTTCAATTTGCACACTATTGGTCTTAATTGAAGTGTATACAGTGGGTACTTAATTATAAAGATACTATTTACGATCCTTAATTATGATGAATAGGCTATATCCTATTTGCAATATATAATTACGTTATCGTTGACAAATTCTGCCACCTGCTGCTCTGTTTTCTTTCCAGCAATGATTGTTACTGTTATTAGGATTGACAAAGTGCAAATGAAAAGTCCTGAGAAGCGTGAATGAGAAGAGATCAATCCTGAACACAGTTCTTCAAAGAGAAAGCAAACTGGATAGGTTACATCTTGAGAAGAAATTGTCTGCTGCATGGAATCAAAAGAAAGTTGGAGGGATTACAGGTCTTGGATAAAGAACAATCCAGCTATTACACAATTTAAAGGAGAAAAGAAAATGCAGGCTACTGGTAGAGGAAGCCAAGGATAGGAGGGAATGGAGAGCAAAATTTGCAGACCAAGTTCAAAGACCTGCCCATTACCACAACACTTAATATAAATAATAAATATGTATTCTCTTATGCTCTCGGTTTAACATATGTTTATAAAATGGGAGGGAAGAAACTGAAAATAATTAAAATGACCCAGATTTGCACCTGTGAACATAGCTGCTATGTACAGTTATCCACATACCGACAATGATGCAACGATTATGATGTACTTAATTTAGTGTATGAACATTTTAACAGCAAAGATAATGGTGATTTTTTAGAACAAATGTTTACGTACCTTAATCGGGGCTGAGCACGGTACAATAAGAATTTCCTTGCGCCCATCAGGGTATCGCAACATGAAAGAGTTCTCGCCCTCTGAAATATAGAAAATTGTTAGAATTAATAATGAGATGGATATTACACTGACTTCACTAAATTGCCACTAACCTGAACTGCAGTTTCGTTTAGGCATCCCTAAACATCCTCAGCTAGATTCCATCTGTATGCTCCTCTGTTTGTTGATCAACATGAGCATCCTCTAGCGGGCCACCAATGAACTTACTAATGAGGTCCTCTTCCCCGGGAATTTCAAAATTCATGAGTTTGTTCCTATTCTTATGTAGCCTACATGTATTCTTTCCCAAACTGTCAGTTGTCTTTGTCCTTGTGTCCATTTCTTTAGTTCCGGTTCCATATTGATTTCGTGTCCTGTTTCCCAAACGTGGGCTGCTATTGCTGATTTATCAATTTGTCCATATTTTATGTTCCTGTAATGTTCCTTTGTTCTAATTTCCAGATTCCTTTTTGTTTCACCTATGTATTTTAAATCACAGTCCTTACAGTTGAATTGATATATTCCAGATTTTTGTTCCACGTTTGGGAAACAGGACACGAAATCAATATGGAACCGGAACTAAAGAAATGGACACAAGGACAAAGACAACTGACAGTTTGGGAAAGAATACATATACATAAGAACAGGAACAAACTCATGAATTTTGAAATTCCCGGGGAAGAGGACCTCATTAGTAAGTTCATTGGTGGCCCACTAGAGGATGCTCATGTTGATCAACAGAGGAGCATACAGATGGAATCTAGCTGAGGATGTTTAGGGATGCCTAAACGAAACTGCAGTCCAGGTTAGTGGCAATTTAGTGAAGTCAGTGTACTATCCATCTCATTATTAATTCTAATTAATAAATACTTCACTGTGTAAACTTCCTGATTATTAGGATAGAAAATTGTGTTTATTATTGTCTTTCAATTGCAGTATAAAAGAAAACTT
This sequence comes from Ectobius pallidus, assembly GCA_964059195.1. Taxonomy (NCBI): domain Eukaryota; kingdom Metazoa; phylum Arthropoda; class Insecta; order Blattodea; family Ectobiidae; genus Ectobius; species Ectobius pallidus. Next base: position 53,569,272 of record CAXKWD010000011.1, read on the forward strand.
TTATACATATAGACATTAAAATGTTGGTTTTGCTTCTTCAGCATAAAAGGCTGATTTTAATCCATGTGGTCTGAACCCAAATCTATATTAAGATTTTTTATGGTGTGAGGTTTTTCTATAATTTAAAACAAATATTTTGATTTAACTTATATGAATGTTATTATTATTAACTGAAGTGCCCTGAATCTGAATCTCTATTCAAATTTTTTCATATCAGGTTTTCTGTAAATTTTCAAATAAAAATGGAAAGTTTAAAATGGGTCTTATTTTTTTAATACCCAAAATACTTTTGGAGCTATGAGTGAAAGATTAAAATTTGTGAATTTTTTTTATTTGTTTTAGTAACTTTGGATGTGATTTTCCTTCACTCTCAAAATGTGGGTCCTCCCTAAAGGAAAGTTCACTTGCAGTTGATAGATTATCAAAACTCAAAAGGATTTGGAGATATTTTGGAATTATTTTCACTATATTAAAGAGGAAAGCCCACTTAATCAAACATAAGGGGGGGGGGGGGATTTATCCCTCAGTGGTGTGTACCTAACCCCTTAAGTTGAGAACCTGTAATCATACTTGCCCTTCTAGAGAATACCCAGAACTGCAACTGAATCAAGCATTGAGAAGACAAGCTTCAAAGTCAGGCACAGGTTGGAATTATCCATATCCCACAGATTACGGGTGGAATCCATAATGTCCTGTCAGGTAAGCATGGTCAAAAGCGATTGCAAGAGGTTCCCTATGCTTATGATCTCCCAAGCCTCCCCAACAATTGTCACTTGAAGGAGACACAGCTGACTTCAGGTTCCTGCTGACCACTTGAACAAATAGTGTTTCTTAAGATCTTTGCCAGCTAGGTGATATTTGGTTCCTGCTCTCTAGGAGAAAATATTTCACCTGGCTGCCACAACACATCACTACTGCTACATCCAATTTGAATTATACAATGTTCTTATGTTTATTACTATAAATCAAGGCAATAACATTTCACAACAAAATCCCATAGCATTCCTCATACTGATATGCGATTTATGATATAGACAACTAATTAGGATTAATTATTCATGATACATTTAGATTATAATGGAAAGGAACTCCAAAATTAATTGAGCAAATTCATTAAAAGAAATTAATAATACGCGATCAAGTAACTAGTAATAACACAACAAATTCAAGTACTTCTTCTATTTCATCAAATAGATGTGAGAAAGAATAACTTCATTAATACCTACTTTATGCTGAAGCACACTTTGTGAAAAACCCATTTCGTGAATTTCTATAAGGAATATTACTTGCAGGAAATAACAAATTGAGGGGAAATCCTCTGGTAAGAACCAGCAATTTGCAGGAATAAAGTGAACTGTGACAATACAAAAGCGACTGAGTTATGGCGTGAAAAGATTTGTATAGAAGGGAGGAATAAGATGTTCAGTGTTTATTGCTAAGAAAATAACAACTTCTACAAAACCTGTAGCAGAAATAAAATAAATTATAAGACATAATGAAAAGTACCAAAATGTTACAATAGGATACATTTTGGCAATAGTGTAAATTCAACAATATATTGGAAGTTAACACAGTGAAGCTATATTATACGAGGGGGAGTCCGAAAATAAGTTTCCCCTGGTGACTGTGTACAGAGGTGTGGATGAAAGACAAAAATATGAGATATTAAAGATAAGCCGGTCACGAAAACCACCATTAACAGCCGTGGGTGTCGGCATGCTGACCACATGCCCCCAATCCTGCCATCTGTTTAGTTTTATTAAAGATAAGACGTGCCTTTATTTTTCCACATAATTACCACGTACATTGAGACATTTCTCAAGCCACTTTAGAAGCTTCAAAAAGCCCTCCAGGAAACAAATCAGGGCTCTGCATATGGAAGAAACGTCAAACGGCATGTGTGACCGCAAACCACATGGAACAACGCATAGGAGTCAGCCTGGAACAACTTGTGCATCGTGATGGCAATGACTGTTTCGGATTTTGACGGGGGATGAATCGTGGGTCCAAAATTTCACGCCTGAATTGAAGGCCGCATCTATGCAGTGGAAACATCCATCATCACCGGTCTGAAAGAAGTTCAAAACAACACCCTCTGCAGGTAAAGTTCTCCTCACAGTGTTCTGGGACGCCCAAAGGATTTTGTTGCTGAACTTTTTGGAGGATGGAACCATCACTGCTATGTGGTACTGTCATATCCTGTCAAAATTGAAGGAGGCAATACGAAAAAGGTGGCCTGGTCTTCTCGAAATCTTGCATTCTGTTGTTGGATGACAATGCGAGACCACACGTGGCGATGGCAACACAGAACCATATATCAACTCTTTGTTGGGAGCACGTAGCCCAGGCCTTTCCAACTCAGGTACTTCCACGGCGCAGGCGAGCACCGGTGTAGCACCAGAGGCAGCTCCACAGGTCTAGCCAGCGTTCAGCTTACGAAAACAATGTTATTAATAACAATTTTGTGAACACATAAACACACCATTTATTCTCTACTTATATTGTGTTTTCTGTAAATTGTTAACGTCGTTTGGCCGCAACTAATTTACCAATATTTCGTACAATCGATTTGGCAATAGAACTACATCCTCTAAGGCAACATCAGACAGAGAAGTCCTGGTTTTACATCTTTTTAAATTCGTAATTGAAAACATCTGTTCGCATGCATAAGTTGTCTCGAACATTGGCGTAAGTTTTAAGCAAGTGCGTGAAGTCTGGGAAATTTCTGTGGATGAATGAAATTGTAAAATGAAAGCAAATCGCCGGTGTAGTAGTAGTATCTACTACCTCTGTTTGGAAACATGATGGTGATTTTCAGGACAAAATATGGCGTCATAAATATTCAAGTTGAGGTGCCATATAAACAATTTCTTTGAATGGGCATTGCATTCATCGTGCAATTTCTGTAACAACGTCTGATGCTATCCGAAGTTTTCGTAAATTTAATGATTTTAATGAAGGAAAATTGTCAACATTTTCGGGTTTAAGTTGATCTTTAAATAATAAATTATGCATTTTGAAAGCCTTAATTCTGTCACACATGTTGCTAATTAACTAATTTCTCCCCTGCAACTAAATATTTTAATCATTTAAATAAGACGTTACATCCACCAAGAAAGCGAGGTCAGCTATCCATGCAGTAGCGACATGGGGAAGGAGAGCACCGGGCTGCCGTTGGGTGCTGCGATGGTGCGCACCAGCGCAGAGTGCTCCAGTTGGAAAGGCCTGACGTAGCCCATCCACCATACAGTCCTGATCTTGCACCCAGTGACTTCCTTCTGTTTTCGACTTTAAAGAAGTTTTTCGGCAGAAGGCGCTTTGGGAGCACTGCTGACATCACACAAGCCGTTCGATGCTTTTTCCGTATGCAGAGCCCTGATTTTTTCCTGGAGGGTTTTTTGGAGCTTCTAAAGCGGTATGACAAATGTCTCAAATCTTTGTCTCAATGACAAATCTTTAATGTCTCATATTTTTTGTCTTTCATCCACACCTCTGTACACAGTCGGCAGAAGAAACTTATTTTCGGATTCACCCTCGTATATGATATAATATTGAGTTGGGTCTAGCACGTATACTTCACTTTTTCTATAAATACCTGATCTAGTTTCGAAGACCATTGTCATTCAAAATCATCAGAGTAACACCCGATGATGATTAAGAATGACGATGGTCTTTGAAAATAGTTCAGGTATTTATAGAAAAAGTGAAGTATACGTGCTAGACCCAACTCAATATTATATCATGTATAACAGTGTAAACGTTAGAATAACTTAGTATTTAAAGGAAAAGTAAACTAAAAATTCAGTATCATTTTCTTCATACGGATTGAAAGAAAATGTTTTTAAGAAATGATATTCACTGTTAGAAATGTTTTACACCTTCACATTTAATCACAAAACGAATATATTTATTGTAAAGCGATGGGCGCGTGACGTCACGCTTGACGAAGGCTTGGCTCAGTCTCGCCCGGTGAAAGACATTTCACAGTATTCTGTCTACTGTTACAGTTTTTTAGTGAGTATCTGTTCAAACAATGGTTTATTGTTGTGTTGTGGGGTGTACAAACTCATCGTCGAAGAGTGATAACACACTTAAAATATCTTTTCATCGATTTCCCAACAGAGATAAGTCATCCGAACGTAAATAAGCAACGGCTGATAAAAATAAAAAGAGAAAAATTTGTTCCTACTAAATACAGTACGGTTTGTTCACAACATTTTGAAGAAAATGATACCGAGCTTTTGGTACAGTTACGAAAACAGTTATCTGGAGAAACCCCGCAATCTGTTTAAAAAAGAAGTGCTGTGCCATCACTTCTTTTGCGTGGGAAATCTGAAACACCGCCAATGAAGTAAAGAAAATCGTCGTACTCGAGGAAGAAGGAAATGAGAGAGTTATTGCAAGATTTGAACAGTAATCCTTCAGTATCCGGGAATGGACAAATCATGAATGTGGAATCTAGTATTTATGACGAAAATTCAGTTTCTAACAGCGTAGGCGTTCAGTGTGAACTAGGAAATGAAACTTATGTCAATGTTTGCACAGATTCATTGAATGTTTCTTCTAGAAATTGTGATTTGGATTAGATAGCTCTTTTAGCATTTCAGAAATTTCTACTACCGCAAAAGATGATTCTGAATCTGAATGTGACTCTGTTCGTATCTTGAAAAAATATTTTGTTTTTGAACTGTATTAGATCTAAGTATTAACTGATAACGCCTGGCAACTAGTGTATCTTTATTTATAATAACGCTATCGAATGAGCAATGTCGTGTTATACAGTCTACAACCCCCTTCTGTTCACAAATTACTTCACAGTCCCAACAACACACACTTTCGTGGCCCGTTTTCATATGTATACACAGCCCACATTTACACCATTCCGTATTTTCTTTTCTTCCTTGCAATTCTTTAAATAATTCCTTGTCATTTTCTTTTCGTGTGATATTAATTTGTGAATACCGAGATTTGTCCTTAGAAGGTAACATTGCAGGCATCTCTGTCAACAACAAACACAAATGAGACTTGGTGGTGTATTAGAAACACACGCTCGAGCATTACAGCAGCTGTTGTCCTGCTAGCGAGTTAGTCAGGTGTGACGTCACAGCAGCTTTTCACTTCACCCGTACAAGGCGTAATATTGGGCACCTGAAGTTCACGAGATCACCATTCGTTTCGTAATTCAAAGCTCCGTGCGATGAGATTAAAATAAGAAAATGGTATTTTTTTAGTTTACCCTTCCTTTAAGTCTACAGATCACAGATAAAGCATGATCTGGGAAGTTTAAAGAAAACCTGAGCAGAGATAAGTATAATTGCTCTGAGTAAGAAATCACATGTGTGATCACATCTAAGCATCCCAGGAGGCCATGAAAATCAAGATCTGTAATGATTTATGCAGTGAACCCTATCTGAGTACTTGGCCCATTGGTTAAGACAAGTGCAATAAGCTAGTAAAATCATGTAAAAACCACTTGATCAGTTTTAAAAAATAAGAAATACGAGAACAAGAGAGGCCTTATTCCTAAAAATTCACTTAGAGTACAATTTTTCAAGAGATGAAGATATTATCTTCGCACTTTGACGAGGGTGGTTCATAATGATGAGAATGTCATCAGTCTTGGTAATAGAGGGTCATGTAATTGTAATAAGTTGACAACTCAGTGGAGGTGAGCTACATTACTGGGTACAGTAAGGTTCTGTACAGGTGAAATAGCTTAGAACAGAATCTAGTTCAGCAGATATGAAAGCAATAGAAGCATAATGATACAAACTACCATTCAGGGACAAGTTAGCAAAGTTTTAAGTCAGAAGCACAAGTCCTTTGTGTAATGATAAGAATTATTGAAGACACACACGTTAAATTTTATTACATTTAGACAAGTGAAATCTTCATACTTTACCACTTGGATTTCCATTCTGGGATTATTCTTAACGACTGACAGGACTGCAACTAGTGAAGTGGATAAACTTGTGACTTACTTCAATATTTTAAATAAGAAATCACAAGGTTCAAGTTGAACTTATGGATTTTGATTTAGTAAACATAGCACTTTTTATGCATCCACATTTTCGCCTTGAAATGGAGTCAATTGCTTGAAATCGACTGATGGCTGGGAAGGTGGATTTAAATATTTGAATAGGACAGTATTCTGGTGCCCATCACCAACGTCCAGAGCAGTACAGCAGACGTAAGTACACAAACATTTACATACTGATTAAATATGGCCGCAACTGGCGCAACAACTGGGGCAGATTAGAAGCCAATAAATACCACCGCAATACTTGTTACAAAAACAACACAACTATTAAAAGTTTATATGAACTTTTCTCTATCGTATTGGGCACTATGATGTAGCCAGTTGAGCCTGATTTCATGTATCTACGCTGCTGCCATATAGCTGCAAAATCCTCCCCACATCAGGCAGGCCTTCATAGATTCCACTCTCAGAGCTTTACATACTAGCATCACCTTCAAATCAAGCACTGACAAGACAAGCTCGAAAGTCATGCAAAGAGGTCAGGCACAGGTTGGAATTACCTACACACCATAGATTTAGTCAGAGCTTTACATACCAGCTTCACCCTCGAAAGGTAGCTTAATTTTTTCAATTGATTCGGAGCTGGAAGACATCGATGATGAGGAACTACTTGTACCGTTGACTTTGGCTTTACTAGCTGCTGCTTCCAGAATGGATGCACGGATAGCAGCTGCCAGTTGTTCGTCTTCTCCTGCATCCAGAATAGGGTCTCTCTGGAAATTTCAATATAAACTGCCAATGACACATATAAGGCTCACTACCAAGCTGTTCTCTTTCATCTTATCCTCAAGACAAGGTGACAGTCATCAATTTCAAGGCAACACAACTTTCAACACACAGATTAATTTTCATTATTTCCTTTTCAACTTACAGAGATACACCATATTTTCTGTTCAACTTACACAAGATTACACCATGTTCAGTATTTCATGAATTGACAAAATGAAAGTACTTTCCAGCAGTAATTGGCTCCATGGGAAAACTGAAAAAGCTGCACACTTATGGAATTGTTAACATGACGACATAGTCAAGGAAGTGGTTCTGCTTAAAAATTTTCATCATCAGATTCAATTGACCATAAGGGAGAAAATATATATACAGAAACGCAAAAAAACACTTTCAAAACTTCGAAATCCCAGGGGAGAATGAGTTCGGCTTAACTGGAACACTCATTAACCCATATCTGCCCAGAACTATTTTTTTATGATATTTTATTTTCAGTGCCTTTAGAACTTAAATTAAATGTTTACATAAGGTGTTTATTTTTCCTCTTCACCAACCACATTTTAAAAGCATTAGTTGTTAATGACCCACTGGGGAGATGTCATCTCTTGCTAACACAGCTGTTTTGTAGTTTTGCAGGAAAGTTTTGTACGATACAAGTTCCAACTCTTACAATTGAAGAGCGTTTTTTTCAAAAGCCGACATCTACATAAAGTATAGTTTTGAGATATTCATACACTTGAAACTTTTAAGAATTTTTATTTGTGTTTTTGTTATTAAAATATACATGCCAACACCTTTATGATACCAATACTTTCATTTAGAGAAAAATAAAGTAACATTGTTTATTTCATCTCAAAACCTTCAAAGTTTTCACAAAATCCGATATCTGCACAGGACAATATACTGTATCTGCAGATTAAACTTTTAATTGTACAGTTGACTCCCTCTAGTCCGACCTCGGATGGTTCGGCCGCCGGATGATCCGGCAGACTTCTTGGAATGAGTCATCTGCGCACGGAAGGGTTTCTCACAGCAGTAATCGACTAGAATAAACATTCTATTACTGAATGGCATTCTTCTTATGGTGAGGAATGTGACGTAATATAAATAGCACACACCACTGTTTATTGATCATTTTGTGATGTTACTAATCTCGCGTGGAGCCTTCGTCTTGACTAAACATGCCTGTTTAGTTTTCAGTCTTAAGAGTAAACAAATCACATCAGTTCACAGCAATGGAACTGGCAACTACCTATGATGAGCAACAGGCTGCTGCATCAGCTATCGATGTAATGTTCATGAAGAAGTGGCGTGTTATGCTTTCAAAAAAAGGGTTCAAATAAAAAAGCAGAAGAAAATAACAGATTTATTTAATTTTTTAAATTGTAATTGTAATATTGTATTTTAATTTTTGGGTAAGTATGCTTTAAAAATTCAACAAAACCATATTAAAAGTTGATTTTTGCATTAATAGGTTATACTTGACACATTTAAAAGACCGCCGGATGGTCCGGCCATTTTTTAATCCGGTCGAGGTTCTGATCCCGGGGTGGCCGGATTAGAGGGAGTCTACTGTATATTACTAAAGAGAATTTTTTTCATTTGTTACAAGTATTATATATCTGGGCACATTTTCAGACAATTACAAAATGTATATGTTACTCCATATGAGGCCCTTATCATCTAGTTTTTCTTAAGAAGTAGAAACATTATTACTCTAGAAATATTAACATTCAATGTGAATACACATAACAGAGCAACATGACTACAGAAATGAAATACTATTAAATAGAAACATTTAAGAAATCAATAAAATCTTCTTGGCTTCCGGGTATCTGCCAAGTCATATTTAAGATGTCTGCTGACGTTTCGACCATCTTGACATGGTCTTTATCAAGGCTACTGCAGCTCGCTCCAAAAACATCTTCTGTATATATAGGGGCAGTGTGTGTTTCCTTCCCAGGCAGTCAAATCTCACTATTCAATGTTCTGTTGTGATTGGTTCCATCACATGGAAGGAAAAACGGTCCTTTTCCAGCAGGACACAGATGTTTTGTCCATATCCTTGATAATTTCTGGCCCTCATCCCAGTTAATGTTATTCGGATGCTTGATGATCTCCATGGCCTCCCTTAATTTTCTGTGAGTCCTGTATGTGACCGTGGCTAGAATCTTAGTTTTGTCGAACCAATGGCATGTTTCGTGTCTTCAGAATGTTAAACTACTGCTGACTTCTCTGTTTGGAGTGCCTTCATTGCTCTTATGTGTTCTCTTAATATCTCTCCCACCGTTCGACCAGTCTCTCCAATGTACTCACATTGGCAGCTGCAGGGGATGGCGTAGACTCCAGGTTTTTGTAATGGTGGTAAGCGGTCTTTCTCTTTTCTGATCAAGTTCCCAATACTGTTTGTAGAGTAGAAGATGGTCTTTATACTGTTTGAACTTAGCAATCTCTTGAACTTGTCCGTGGTTCCTTGTACGTACGGGAGATATGCCGTCTTGGGTTTTTCTGTGCTATCAACGGTCCTTTTAAGGGTCACTCATTTGTTGGTGACCAACAAACGAGTGGCCCTTAACGAGTTGACGAAGGACCCAGAAGAAATCTGAATACTGATTTCAATAGTTTAAAATTTATATATATATACACACACACATATATATCTCTTCTTACATACTAAAAGTGATCCATTGTCGCAGCCACCACATTTGTTGCATAAAATGCTTTGGAATCATCAGGGACTGAAAATACTGTATTAGTTTTTCAATATCCCGTTTTTTTACGATACATGGTTTACTTTGGGAAATTCATTTTGTTTAAGTCTTTGACACTTTTCTTTAGCATATATCAATTTCGTCAAAACCTGCAGTTATTGGCTTTTGAAAAAACGTTCCTCAATTATGTGACATATTTTACACACATAAGTTTATTGAATATATATTTACTGTATGTATTTCAAATTTAGTTTGTAGCCCTATTTTACACAGAATGTTGAAAAGGACACAAAGAATCAAGATTAGCTTTGCTAATGATCCAAGTCAAACTGCAGGGATACCATACTTTCATAGCAGGGCTGTTGCAATATTTCTTCTGAAAGTCAGTGTGCAGATCAAAGTCAGTTCAACAAACTGAGTTCCTCAATTTTATTCCTTATACTTCAGTTCAGGGTAGGACCATAATGTTGGGAGATGCAGTACACTACAGAGTTGCCGGCTATTCAGGCCTGTCAATTCTTGAATTGATGAACTTCAATTCTACTTTCTTTACCCCGCACAATCACATCTTTACAAACTGGCAACTGGTTGTCAGGAAGGTTGCTGTATCTCCACCTTCCTTGTCTACAGAATGAAAGGAAGTGAGTGAGATGGCCGTTTTGTATTGCAATGTTGAGGAGCAGGCACCATTACCACTTTTTTCCCCCTCACTGATGTTCTGTAGTAGACAATATTGGAATGAAGCTAGTCCATTTCAGTTATAACATCAGGCTGTGGGATTTCAACCCTACATTTATTTATTTATATTTCCCTCTGGTATAGTTAAGGCCTTAAGGCCTTTTCTTCCACTGACCAGAGGTGGATACCAGTACATTCAAATGTTTTCAAATAATCAAATTATGAGTACATAATATAAATTTTAATGGTTGGTGGTCAACTGGTTAATTAACTTAATCTTGAAAGTTCTGAGTGTTCGGTAGCATTTTACATTTTACATTCTCCACAGACAAGCTGTCCCGACAGTGAAGAATGAAGACTAAAATACAGTATTCTGAGAGGGAATAGATAAGGTAGTGTTCTGTTGGGATCTTCTTCCGAGGTCATGATATTCTGATATGTAGTGAAAACGGCAGGCCAAGTAAGGAGGAGTTTTTGTGATAAGTAATTTGTAGAGCATTGAAAGAGAATATAGCTTTGTGTGTTCATGAAGAGGTAGCCAAGACAAGTACTCCAGAGAGGGTGAAATAACAACATCAGTTGTACCGTATTTATTCTATTGTATTTTCACTTTCAAGACATAAAAATGCATTCCCCCTATTAAGAGACCACCCCTCTTAAAGACCACTTTTTTGTGGAACCAGCGATGGTCGTTATATAGAGATTTCACTGTATATATCCATGTACTAAATGTAACATGTTGCTATGAAATCTGCTCAGTGGTCAATAGCGATCCACAAAAGTTTTTCCTGTTATTGTACTTAGATGATGAGTTCTAACTCATTGTTTATAATACAGTATTGTTCTTCAATGCTTTGTAAATGTATTTCCACAATACAAATTTTATCATTAAACGAAAGTGTAATTATACCAACATTATTGCTCACAGTATGCACCTTGTCCTCCTCCTATAATGAAATACCAGCTTTATCATTTAAATTTCCAACAGTCGGCTGCGGTGGTCTAGAGGTAGCGTGCCCTCCTCTGGATTCGCAGGTCGCAGAATCAAACCCGGCCGCGGTCGATGGACGTAACAGTCCTGGGCACGGAATTCTCTGGGAGGGATTTAAGCTGGAGGACCTATTAGAGCCTCTGGAAAACATCTGTCAGAGATCCACCAAAGGGGCAGCACAATAAGCCTTCTAGGCTGACGTGCGGGAGGTCTCTAAACTCTCTTATAGCACCTTATATAAAATAAAAATAAATTTCCAACAACAGTAAACTATTTCTATGATAGAAAATTAATTACACACCACCACAAGGCCTGAAACTTTACAACTACACCAGTTCCAGCTACATTAAAAAAAATTTAGCAATAAAAATTATGTTCTTCAATGGGTCGTTAATAATCCCGTGGGCAGATAAGGGTTAAACCATAGCCTGGTTTTCTTTACCTGGCCACAGACACACGCCATTCAATAGCTCAACTATTTCACGGGCAAACTTGTCGGAAGCCTAAGCGCGGACTTGTAACTTTCCCCACGAAACAGTTCAGGGAGATACACCCAATGCCATCTAATGAACGCTTTTTCAATCTCAAGGAAGACAGAAAGGAACATATATCCTTTACTGGGTTGTTGGCAATGGCACATACACACCAATTTCCACGAAAAAACAAACAAATTTTTCTGGAACTTATATCGTTTTCCATGGACACTCCACAATTGCAGATATTACGTGTCAACAATCATGAATATCAATATTAATATTACCAGGGAAATAGCACAGAGAAGTGTTGAAATCTGTAGCAAGATAGAGTACAGAAATATGCACACTAACACTAATGTCACTATTAGGAATATATTTACCCATTACGGTTATTTCAATAGGTATCCCCATCACCATCAGCTGATTCCGACTGGTCACCTGTTCGGTGGATGAACTTGTCTATCAAAATTCCCTGGATGCTCACTGAGGTGTCAAAGTTTAGCAGTTTTTTTTTTTTTTTTTTTTTTTTTTTTTTAAATGTATTTTCTCCCAGATTTTGGACACTAATGATTTTTTTAATGTTTTAGTAATTCTATTTTGTCCCAGATTTCAAGGCTTTCTTCCCAGAAACAGGCTGCTAAAGCTGACTTTTCTGTTTGTTTTTAATAATTCTACAGTGCTCCTTTCTCTTTACATTCAGATTCCTTGGTTTGGCCTGTGTAACAATTATCACAATCTTTGTAGCTGATTTTGTATACTCCAGATTTATTATAATGAGGCTCCATATCTTTATATATGGTTGTTGTTAGATTTTTTTACACTGAATTTATTCTGAGCTGCCAGTTTGATGTTGACCTCATTGAAAACCTTTTAAAATTTGTTTGCCCAAGGATAACAGTTAAATTAGTGGTGCATATTTCCATACTAAATCTTGCTACAGAATCATGAATGTCTTTAAAAAAATGGGGTTTGGGACTGGTTACTGGCATCTTTAACTACATAATATCTCTTTAAACTGGTGGGAGTGTACTTTCATTTCACCAAAGCTCAATTAAATCAATGATAAAGAAAGTGTGGTGTCTCTTTGTCAGAGCTTAACTGTTAGGAAACTGGAACCTTACTGTTGTTTTGGAGGAAGAATCAACTGATGTGCTCATGTCTCCTGGTTCAACTCCCACTCCCACTGTGGTAACAAGTCCTGCTGGCGCCTCCTGCAAGTTATTAAAGCATCAGAGACACAAAGCTGCACTAATATCATAACAACTAACCTGAACATGTTAGCTATTTGGAGGGGGGGCGCAGGGCTTTAGTTGGGCCAGTACTCACCGGTACTCAGTACCAGTACTCCAAAGAGAGTACCGGAAGTTCTTAAACATGCAATATGAATCGGCTCTTACAAAACCAATGCTGTTTTATTTGTTTGTATACAATTCTAATCATTTACTGAACAGAAAATAACCTCATAACACCTGACGATGGGAGGCAATAATATTGAAAAAAGAAATTTGTTTTTGCTACACACTAAAGAAACAAAAGAAAAATACGTTTAAACAATGAGTTAATTTATCCTTCCTGAAATTAATTATTTTCGACCGCTTGCACCAAACCAAATTGAATTTAAAAGTTATGTTGGTAGTAATACAATTTCATACTGCTTAGCATAGAAATAAAAGGGGATTTAATCTTTGGTTTATAGTTAACCAAGCGCTTTGTGTCTGCAATTAGGAAACTAAATGTACAAAATAAAATTAAACTTCTCAATGTATTTCCAATTTCGCTACAAACTGTACAGTGCCAACAATGTTAAAACAACTATTCACACTTCACATTTGGAAAAAATCCCCTTCACAGCACAGTTGGTGTTATGACTTGATAGAAATTAGTTCACAAATTAGTTAGGAATATGATCGTGAACTAACAAGTGACTAACAAGTAAAATGAGTTTACTGAAGTGGCTAAAACAAAAGCAGCGTGTGAAGGTGACAGTCATAGTGCACAAGTTTCATATAAAGAGAACAATAAAGCTAAAGATGAAGTGAACAGACCTGTATATGAAGAAAAAATTCCTGCTGTGGAAAGTCCAGCAGGTACTTCTGAAAGCTCCTGTTGTAAAATAAAAATGACTTCAGAACAGCATCCCTTCGAGCTAGTCTGGAAAATTTTAGGTGAGTATCGGTACTTTGAATTATCCAACTAAAGCTCTGGGCAGAGGGGACTAGAAACCATACTACTAAGGATCATGCTGGGAATGATGATCCTCAGACTTAAAACCATGTGACAATTTTGTATGGAGGTATGCGAAGTATTCAGAGTTTGTGATGACAGAACTGCAGGTTCGCATCGCCAATGCTTTCGCTTAATTTAACAGAGATAAGCTTCATTGAGTGAGGGACAAACTTATTTACAGAGTTGATGTCTGTGGACATCATTAAATGAAAATGAAAATGATATACAATTCTATATCTGTGCATGTTTTGTTCATTTTGGGAAAACTCAAACAGGAAATAAAATTTAGCTCCATTGAGTTTTGTTAAAAAACAGAAATAAGGTATATACAATTCAAAATGTTCACAGATATACAAGTTCTGAATTTTTTTAGCAGATAGGCTACATCTGTCCTCTGACATCAGTGATTTTTGTGAATTTTTTCCAACTCCTCTAGTCCTTATAATGTTTTGTAAAAGACAAATCACTCGTGTAATTCTCCATACACACTTCAATAAGTCTTCTGATGCTGCCACTTTATCTGTGTAGTTAGAAAAAAAAAAACATTTAAACAATTTGACTTATTATTTTCAATTAAAATTTCTTCCTCACAGTATTCCAAGCAAAAAAGACGACAGTAAGGAATGCTACAATCTTAACCATATGACTAAATTTAAGCGCAAGAGGTACCTGAACATACGAAATAAGCACAGTACACAACACGAGATACTTACAGTACCGTACTTGACTCGCTTGCGTTGTGGCTGGTCATCGTATTGGTGCTGGCAAAGGAAGTCAAGAAGACTATCACAGAATGTGTTAGGTTCAATCTGGTTCCACACTTGAAGACATTCTCCTGTTCGAGGGTCAATCACTGCTACATATGGCCAGTTTGATACGTTGTAGAATGCAGAATACCTCTGTCCTTCACTGCTATCACAGTAAACCTATAAAAGGGCACAATATTACTACATAGCGGTCATCTATCTACCTTCGCCTTCTAATTCTACAATCCATAATACTTTCATCATGATTATTTTAGGCATGCTAACACTATCGACACCAAGCCCATAGATACTGTACGGACGGTTGTTCGTGATCTATGGCAACAAACTTAAAGACACCCTTACCTTAAGAAAAACCACACCTCCACCAGCGGTGATGTTCTATCTGGTGGCCTTTAGCTTGGGCTATCACTCTGCAGTGCAGCTTCTGCTGGAGCAAACTGCTACGAAGTACAAAACTTCCTTCTTGAAGGCTCTCCAGAGACCATCCACAGTTCTGGGTCGTCTGTTTCCAAGGGCCCTTTCCAGTAACCCATATGCACAAAAATCCACCTATAATGCATCAGATGACTTAACAGGGATGTCGCTGAAAGGTGTGGAATTTATTCCTCTTTCTTTCTCTATGTTCTCCAAAAATGTGCAGGTTGAAGCAGATATATGGCTTGATGCCTTATCCTGATGCAGCCAGACCATATTAGCATTTGAAGGACAAAGAGCAGGGATTTCTGTGTGGGAAATTGATATCAGGATGTTAGTCTGATAATAACCCGAGTTTATTTTCACATTTTTATGTACATGGTGGATGGTTAATTTCCCATTGTAGCTGTACCCTGCCATTACCATGAAACCCTTGGGGAAACTTTCCTTAGTTTCTGTATACCTACTTTCAAAATTTTGTTCTTCACTTGGTTGGTAATATATAGCTCAGAGTTTGTTACAATCACTTAGATAAACATATGCTTCATCTAAAACGACAACAAACATATTTCACCAGCTAGGTATCGTTCATACAGCTTTCTGCTGCTAGTGGCATGTTTTGCAATGTGTTTAGGCAAAAGCTCAAGTACCCGGCTCTTATGGCGCTTTTCTAGATCCAAATACCGGTTGATTATGGTGTTCATAGTAACAAAGATCCCTAATTTCAATGCAAAGGCCCTCTGAGTTTCAGGATTTCGTCCAGAGACAAGGGCCCTAACCTTCCGAATTATCTCCGGGGTGCAACTCGTGGCTAGTCGTGGATTTCCCTGTTTCTTGTCCTGATCTGGTCTTACTTTTCTTAAGCACACATAAGATCCATTTCTTGAATATGGTAAAAGCATGCCTCTTGCACTGCTTAATAAACTCGGAATGAGTATTTTGCATCAGAAAAGACAGTAATGTACCCTTCCAGAGAATGGTTCTATTCTTTGTGACACTTGATGCAAAAGGTATGAGAGTACACTACTGCACAAACACAGTGAGTCACTCCTACTGCTGAAATTTTAGTCGGTTCCGCATGTTTCAGCACGGAGCTACTGTGCCTGTCTGAACTTGTTACCATAGATCGCGAACGGTTCTTTTGAAATCACCAAATCCATAGCGTCTACTGGCTCATTATAAATTGTTTTAAAATTGTTGCTTGCAACTTTAAATGCTTGGTTATACAGTAGAACGTCAGTTATCTGAACTAATTGGAACTGAGGATTGTTCAGATTTTCAGTTTGTATGGATTATCGAATATGTAGAAAATGACACATTAAAACTTGGACAATGCATAATAACAGAAATGAATAACAATCTTTCTCCAGCCACACTGTTTTGTTTTGTGACATCATGTCGATAAGAAAGCGAGCCAAGCAGTTAAAGAGAAATGAGGGTCAACGTCCTAGAAATAGTGTGATTTTACTTTTTTTTTTTTTAACTGTATAAAATAGCATTTTCATAAGCTGCATAAATTCTCACTTGAAGACCTATTGTTAATTGGCCATACATGTGTGTATGAAAGTGCTTTCTACCTTTGAAAGCTATTAAAAAAAAAAGAGAAATGACATTGAAAATAATTTACTAGAATCAAGTTTACCACTGTGTAAGGTATGTCAAATGAGTAACTTTAAGTTTACAAGCTTCACTTCCAGTTTAGATTTAAATGTAATTTCCCTGGATCACACTGCTCTAGTATTTTCTTTATACACCCCCTACACATACTTTTCTTTTCTATAGCTAAGACACAAGAATCATGTTATTAGTTCAAATGAGAAACAATTGTACATACAATTAAACAGAAGTAGGTGTATAATACCAATAATATTAGTGGTATATGTAGTCACTAATAAGTTAATATTCCTAATAATTGATAGCAATGGTCATATAATATAAAAATATTGTAATAATATTATTGTGTTATTAATCGTTGTTCTATATATTGATTCCAAAACTGAAATTCCTATATCCTAC
Source organism: Ectobius pallidus (assembly GCA_964059195.1). Classification (NCBI taxonomy): domain Eukaryota; kingdom Metazoa; phylum Arthropoda; class Insecta; order Blattodea; family Ectobiidae; genus Ectobius; species Ectobius pallidus. Next base: position 53,586,317 of record CAXKWD010000011.1, read on the forward strand.
TGACCTCCAGTCACAACTTTATACAGAGAGACTTGCTTTGCTTGTTGTAGGCTCTGCCCCCAAACCCCTGGAGAGGTTTTGAGAAAAGCTGTTTCATGAACTGACAATGTATCGGAGAAGAGCTCGTCTATTTAGACTGCCATAGAATTAAGTTTAGCTACATTAGACCTAAAAAATGTGGCATTACTTTTAAGGCTTTTTTCAGAAGTAAAAAATATGAAAAAATACTTTTTGGAATTTTTTCTTCTGTTAGAGGCTAAAAGCTGTAAGTTTGCCAAATTTCATGTCATAACTCATCTGGAAGTGGGTAAACAATAATGGTAGCGAGTGACTGAAAACTCTTTAATTTTTTCCAGGGATAAAAAATTAAAAATTTGAACTGTTTGGAATTTTTCCGTCGGCTAAGGGCTAAACCACTAGTTTGCCAATTCCAAGTTTCTAGTTCATCTTGAAGTGGGTAAACATTGTCAGTGAGTTGATAAATTTCATGTTAGCCGCAGAGGGAGGATTATTTTAGACAGTATTTGTCTGGTGATTATGTGGCAAAGTGAATATTGGTAATTTAAGGGCACATTCTAAGGTTTACTTCTGTGTTTGATTTATTAAAATACTCCCATTGAAACCCAAGTTATGAAGGTGGAGGTATTACTTTTCATTCAACCCTCATAGTTTTAATTTTTCTGCCCAATCCATAGGAACCCGATCTTAAAATCCGATGTTGAATTTTCAGCATTCCATCATTATACCACACAAAACTCACCTGCCAGAAAATGAACTGCTCTTTGATCAATGTTCGTATAGCTGTGTTAGACCAAATATCCCTGTTTAAAATTTGGCAGGCAAACTCAAGAACATTTTGCACATTCACCATAAGCCATTTCTTTTGAGCTGCTCCAAGATCTCGGGCCTACAACATAAAATAATGGTATTATTCATTTAGAGTTGACAACTATATCATATATCCTGGGACATTTTATATGTTGACTCATTTTAAACAAAATGTCAGGTACCATATCACCACATACTATATCTAGTCAAAAAGGAGGCTTTGCATTTTGGTCATGAGTTGATCAATATTTCATTGCCTGGACACAATACACATTTGTATTAGTTTTCACTCAAAATTAATCAGAAACGCAACTGTGCAATCCAGTGCACTATAGAATAAAAGCAGGATGTTTTTGTTTTACTTTTTATAACTTTCTAATACTTTATTGATCACGCCCAAGCAAGAATACATTGTTGTATTCAATATTATATACTTTATTGTGGCATACACTTGTGCAGGGATCGAATAAAACATTTTGACGAGGGGAAAATCTAAATCTGGGTCCATTATTATTTACCTTAATTAAACTTAACCTCGCATAATAATAAATGTAGTATACCTACTGAAACCTTCAGAGAGAGACTTATTGCTTAATTTTTCCTTTCATTCAAATCAATTTTAGCATAGACACCTCTACATTATGAAGTAAAAAACTGTACTGCTGTCATTTTTAAAGAACAGTAGAATAAAAAATTACCTAAAGTGATACTGCAGTACAGTCATTGCTGTGATAACGATTAACAAAATAACGAATTTCGTAGCAAATCTACACCAGCAGTGCTGCAACTTTCATGTGAACTGATTTTATGAGAATGAAAATGGTCAATGAAGTATCCTCTTTCATAATCTGCACTGTTTTTCAGAATATGCTAAAGAAATTTATAACTGAAAATATATGTATGTGTGTGTGTGTGTGTATATATATATATAAAACCTCTAGCACACATAGGTAGTGAAATATAGCGAACTCCCCACTATCCATGAGTGGATTACCCAGTTTATGGATTACCCTTTTCTAGGTTCTTCCTCAATTTTTAAAATGATTTACTGAACGGTGACACAAGCCAGCATGCCTTGCCAGCTGAGGGAAAGAGTTTCTGACAGCTTTCAGCATGCATGGTTCTGTTACTACAAAGCAGACCTTCATTGGCGACATGGGCCAGCCGAGGGGAAGAGTGTCTGGCAGGTGTCTTGCATGATGCAGGTCTCAGTAGGCAGGCTGCTTTGATGACACAAACTGGCTGCCGATACTCTGCAGCCATGCCACCATTTCAAGAAAGACATGTTTAACGAGGTAGGACTTAAGTAGGCCTTTGCCTATGTCAAAACACAAGCATTCCCCCAGACTTCTTGATAACTCGGATTATCAATGTTTTTTTTATTATTTGTGCAACAACACGGAAAGTAGAAGACATCAGTCCTAGATAGCACTGTAGAGTTTTGAAAACTGCCAAACCCTTCATGTAATGATACTTTTCCCAAGTCCTCATACACAGCCAAATATGTTTAATTCTATTACAAGATTTATATGGATCTTACATCTTGGAATGTCCCTTGAAACATCAGATCTAAAGGTGGACGGAACAAATCCTCTAGGCTCTTCCTTTTTGGAGATATCTCCTTTCCAGACAGCATTTCTTCCTGCCTGCCTGTAAAATGAAAACAAGCTCTAAGAATGCATGATTCGGTCATTGCATAAACTGACAAGGCTTCCATATTGAAAATAAATTAAATGTGATTATATAAACAATGGAGACATTGAAGTTAGTGTTTGATAAGAGACAAACAGGAAGGTAATGAACATTTCACGTTTCACAATGGGTTATCTTTTTGGACCTAAACTTAATCAAAAGCTGAACCAGAAAAGAGTTTGGCATATCCAGAAAGGAAACCCAGACTGATAAGTTTATAAAAGAAAACACTTACAACCTGATTCTCACAACATGTGGTTACCAACAGCCTAGCCCACCGAATTATAAATGTTCCCATAAAGCAAACAGAATATATCATTAATCACAAATATAAGAAGGAAATATAATTCAGCCATGTACATTCGTGGTATAAACGCTCTACATGGATTATAAGTAAGACTGTCAATTTTTAAACATCTATGGTCTGTGAGATGATGATGATAATGATAATAATAAAAAATAAAAATAAAATAATAATAACAACAACAATTTTATTGTCAATGGAACTGACGTACAGTTATCTGACATAGTGAATAATATAAACTATACAAAGGCTATGTGGTCAAGATTAAAATGTTAATAAAGTATAAAATAAGATGATAAAAAACAGAATACATTTTATAATTAATCTAATCTGTATATACATCTAAATATAAGAAAATATTTTAGTTTTCTTAATTCTAAATATGTTTTAAATGCAATGATAATTTATTGTACAATATGGCACCTATATTAAAGGGGTCTTGACCTACTTGTACTTATTCTATGATAATCTAAACTACACCTAGTACCCTGGTTACATACCTTATTTGTTTGAAACATTAAACTTAACCCTGGCCGAGTTATCTTGTCTCTCTGGTCATAAAACATCCTGCAGGCCACCTGCTTCTGAAAAGGGCATTGCCAATTTCTAGGTTATTATGCTGCTTCCTCAGCTACTGTGTGGCTAAGATTTTGAGGGTGGAAAACTTGCTAGTTCTTTGACACTTCCTGAGTAAGTGTGCAGTGACAGAGCTATACAGTTCTTAAGTTTATATTAATTCATTTATTTTAAAGTTCTTATTTATCAATAATTGAAAACAAGGAAGCTCTGTGTATTTCCTATAATGTACTCACATCATTTATGCTCTAAATTATAATAATACTTGCTGGTGTTGGCAAGCAAGGAAAGCCGTTACTTCTATGGAAATAGTGTGCAAGCTGTATAGCTCTTTGAAGAAGAGTTTGATGCACTGAAAAATGGAAAAATACATTATCAGTAGCAAAAGTGTTAGGAAGAAACTGCCTGTGCAACTGGAGTTTCTAAGACAACAGTTTCCTGTATTTTAAATGAACATAAAATGGTAAAAGAGACTGGTACTAGTTTGGGAATTTCTGGAAAGAGAAGAGTCCCAATAGGACACCAAAGAAAACAATTATAGATTCATTCACCAAATCTGGTATCCCTACAGCCCTGAGATCCAATTCGGACAGTGCATTCATATTTTTGTGCTTAATGAGTTTCTATGGGTCAAAATACAACAAATTTGCAAAAAACAGGTAGTTTTTTTTTGGGGGGGGGGGGGAGGGACTCTAAAATGAGATTTAGACAGCTATAAATTTTATTCTATGGATTAATGTGTGTTATTAATGACCAAAACAACACGAATATTCAAGAGACCAAATCTTGATATCAAATCTTGATATTATTTAGAGGGGGGTTCTAGAGGGCTTTAGAGTTGTACCATAATATGGAACATCGGGTTTTTATTAAGTTTTCATGGTTTTTAACTGAACTATCAATACATAGCAGACAGAGATAGAAAAATCATGAGCATGCTCTGCAGAATGTATCATACGCGATACATGGGGACTGTACAGGCTTTTCGCCGTACAATTCATCAATTATATGACCCACAGCTTTTACCAAGCCTAGATGATATGAAGGTGGCATTAAACAAGTGGGCTCTCTGTACAATATATAAAAAATGAAGTTTCTGTAAGTGAAAAATGATCAAGGAAGGAATAAGATGATGGAAAGAAGCAACATTATTGTCAAACGATTTAATTTTTTTGGAAGAACAAGAGATTTCCATACTTCACTGCACCCAGTTATCTATTTGGATGAGACATGGACCAATGTTAACCATACAAAGGAAAAATATGGATGATTGAAGATTCTGAATGGAGAGTTTGATCCAATGCTGTGCTTTCACTTAAGTAAAGGCCAAAGATTTACAGTCCTGCATGCTGGATTGGAGTGCTGATTTGCTGTTATTCAAATCGAAGAGAACGAAAAATTATCACAAAGAAATGCAAGGAAACGTTTATATTCCTCAGCTCACCACAATCCGCCACTGTGAGTAAGGATGGCATCTCCCTCCTTATAGCTTCGCCATAATAAGAGGGTGATTACTAGCTCTTTCTCTTTTCAGTACATCTTTTTTCTCGCTCATTTTTTGGAGACAAGTTATTCCAAATATCCTATAGTAATTCTTTTGTAACATGAAAATCCTATTTATATGGGAGTGCAATTAGGTAGTATTACTTACGTGTTTCCACTTGAAAGTCTCTAAATGCATCAAATACTGAAACTGGTCTCTTGAATCTTCCTGTATATGCATATGCCCCATCTTCGACCAGAACTTCCTGCTGGGGTGGAATAGGGCTTCGCACTTGACTAGAGGTAGACGATGAACCAGACGGAGAAGTTTCTGTCCCAGATGCAGAACTCTCACCATTGTCTTCTGTTCCTCCAGGAACATATCCCTCCAAGTAGAGATTGATTGCAACTTGGACATCGCCCATGCTCGCATTATATAAGTATGTAGCCACCTCCTCATTTACTCCTGTGGGCAGACACAGACACACACCATTACTCACCCTCTTATCAATGGCAACTCCAATCCTGATTATAAGTTTGATTAAAGCTAAGATATAATAAGTTTGTTTATACCTCAAGTCAGTTTATTTGTGCTTATCAGGCTCTAAAAATGTGTATTCACTTACTCACTGCATCTAATAAAACTGGTCAATGTTTAGACAATGAGAAACATAACAGCTGGAGGGTGACTGAGAAAAACAAGGAATGCTCATTATATAATTAACGTGGAAGTTTACACAGTGAAGTTATATAGGCCTAATTATGAAAACATAAGTGAGTGGAGATTTTTATACACAGAACTTCACTAAATTATAAAACTCTGGACAAAAGTTTTGAGAAATTCATTCTCATCCTCGACATACTCCAACTGCCTATGTATGAACCCAGTACCCTCTTGTGGACATCCCACAAACTTAATTAGATTATCCCTCATGGGTAAGTCAAATTCATACGGTAGTCTGCATTTTTCTGGATAAAAATCTTCTCCCACATTGTAAGATCCTTATGTGCCTAGATGCACTTAACTAAATCAGTTTTCTGTTCAATATCATGGTCCATATTCCACACATGGGCTGCAGCTGCTGATTTCTCAATTTGAACATATTTAATACGTCTGTGGTGTTCCTTCATTCTGGTCTCTAGAGTCCATTTTGTTTGTCTTATGTACTTATGGTGACAATCTTTACAGTTGAACTGATAAATGACTGACTTTTTGAGGGGTTATACTTTGTCAATATTGATGGACTCAAGCATATTTCCTATATGGTATCTAGTAACTGGGGATGTATCTGCTATCGGATGGTAAGCGATTACTGGTAGGCCTATACTAGTTTCTGTTTTTCTGGTTTTAGGGTTGTTGTGTCAATGTTCTATTTCTGTCTTTGGTATTTCTTCAGATTTTTTCAACAAGTCTTTTGTTGAATCCATTCTGTTGAGCTATAATGAAAATGCCCTGATATTCATTTCTGTATTCATATTGGTCAAGCTGTAAGTTCAGCAATCCCTCCCCAGGGGATGCTGCCTTATAGTAACACTGACCATGTGGGCAAGGAGGTTTGCATGCTTCAATGAGATGGAGGTCTATATCGATGGTAGTAGCTCATAGGGAAGGTCTAATGCTGAGGAGCCAGACGAAGTGCATCCTGCAACGACCCTTCTATCTTATCCCTTACCCAAGCCAAGGTGGAAGGCATCGTGCTGAGGGCTGAATGGCACCAGGGTCTTATGGTGTCACGAATGATCCTCTTGGGGAACCCGGTCGAACCCTATTGTATTCTAGACTTCTACTTCTGTGGGGGCTATGGTAGAGCCAACGTAATGGAACCCGTGGGACTAGAGCACTCCACAGGGGACTCTATTCCTATGGGGAAAATTCCCAGGGAATTTACAAGAAAGGAGGGCTCCTTAAAGGGGGACTCCAATGATAATCCAGAGCTCTCCTTAGATGGGGACTCGGAAAAGAAAAACTTTGAGAACTCTGGCAATGAAACCTGGGGAACTAGAGCGCTCCTTCATAGGGGACTCAGTTTCAACGGGGAACTGTGCCAGGGAACTTATGAGATCAGAGGGTTCCTTAACAGGGGACTCCAATGATAAAGGGATCGGACCCGATACAGTCTCAGGGGCCTCACAACAGGAGGAACCAGATGTTAAAAAGAAGCTATAAGTTCATGGCATATGGTGAGTACCGCTGGGGCTGTTTACTGTTTGCAGGCTAACGGGTCATTCCATGTCAAGTGAACCAATGGAAAAACGTGACCACCTCCGATTTTAGTCATACTTGGTTGTCATGAAGTACCACCTGAGATATGTTGAAGTACAAAATATCAGATTTTTATGTGTTGTAGTTTTCCAGTTATACCCTTCTGAAATATGGAAAAAAACCAAATTTTCTGCATAAGTGCAATCACAAAATGACGCATAAATCAAGCTGGAATTGACATAGATGAGTGGGAAAAGTATCAAAATGTAGCTTATATTATGAGCTTTAATTTGATACGTCACACGACTACTTTCGAAAAAAAAATATTTTCAAGGTTACCCAAAAAAAATTTGAAAACTGAATTTTTCAAAAACCTATATTTTGAAAATTTTGAAACAATTCTCATAGAAACATACATATTTCAGCATCATGTCCTACAAGTTTTGATAAGGGATCGCAATGGGATCATATTTTTTTACATTTATAACAAATACTATGCACGCTGGGTAAGAATATATGACACAGGAATATTGCACTTAATTCTAAAATCCATTCCTTTGTCCAGGGAGTTGTTTACCAACATGCATATACCAACTTGTGCAAGTGGTCAAATGGGTATGAGTAAACACAGTCTGCAAGCATGTGAGTCAGCCAGGGAATGCAAGTTGTAACCTGTTGGACCTGGCTTCAGTTGTGCCTTGACTCTCATGCAGTGTGCTTCCTTTCTTCAAAGGCTGTACAAAGACTGTATTGCTGCATGTAAAGTAGTGGGTTCAGTGATTAAAATAGGCATTGTGTATTTCCCCAGTATGGCTGAAAAAGTAAGTGAAACAGCAAAGATTTTCTGCTGCAACCCTTTCAAGAAAGACAGACATCAGGGTGTGAAAAGAAGTGTGAGGCCTGTTACTGACTGGATGTGTGACATGTTTGACACCATTGTGGTAGGTATGAAAATTTGTGACAGTTGTAGGAAAGAACTATCAAAGCAGAAACAGGTTACAGATACAACAGATGACTGTTTAGTACCAGTAGCCAATACCACTAGGCCTACTAATGTTGATGAATCATTTGTAGCTTTAGATGTTACCTTAGAGTACCTTAATAAGTCTCTAAGCTCTCTAGAGGAGTCACCTGTTGCTAAGAGGAAGTTGCAAATGAAATCATACTGTGATAAAAAATACAGTAAAATAAAAAAATGTTTGACAGAAAAGGTACTAACAGCAGCAAGTACAAATACAGAGAAAACTGTTGACCATAAATCAGAATCATGTGAAGTCATTTGTCAGCTAAAAGAAAAGTTTCAAGAAGAAAATATAAGTGTTAGTGAAAAATTGCAAATTTTAACAGTACTACCTAAAAGCTGGTCATGCAGTGAAATACAAAATGAATTTCAGGTTAGCAACAGAATGGCAAGAAAAGCTAAAGCATTGGTGAAAGCGAAGGGTATTCTGGCAACACCAAATCCTAAACCAGGAAAGGTTTTAAATGAATCTGTGATTGAGAAGGTAATAGGGTTCTACAACAGTGATGATGTCAGCCGTCTTATGCCTGGAAAAAAAGATTTTGTTTCTGTGAAAACGGGTGACAGTAGTAGAATTCATGTACAGAAGAGGCTAGTGATGGGCAACTTGAAGGAAGTGTACGAGCTGTTCAAAAACAAAAATCCTACTGATAAGATTGGATTTTCGAAATTTGCTGATTTACGACCTAAACATTGCGTCTTGGCTGGAGGAAGTGGTACCCACACAGTATGCGTTTGTACAGTGCATCAGAATGTTAAATTAATGCTACAAGTGTTGAAATCCAAACAAATTACACTGAATGATGGCACAGATATAAGTAATTATAATTCCTGTTTAGCGAAGTTAATGTGTGAAGAGCCAGGCACAGCATGCCACCTTAATGAATGTCCTTCATGTCCAGGTGTAGATAATTTGAAAGATGAGTTACAGTTGCTGCTAGATAATGAACTGGTGGACAACATTACATACAAGCAGTGGGTTTCTGTTGACAGATGTAATTTAGTAACCTTCATCAAAACTGCAGATGAGTTTATAGAAACTTTGTGTGAACAGTTGTTGATTTTGAAGAGACATTCTTTTATTGCAAGAAGACAGGCAGAATATTATAATCACTTGAAGCAGAATATTGGAGTAAATGAAGCTGTGGTATGTATGGACTTTGCAGAAAATTATTCGTTTGTACTACAGGATGAAGCCCAGTCTTTTCATTGGAACAATGATCAAGCAACTATTTTTCCTATAGCAGTCTACTACAATGATCATAATATACACTACAAAAGTATTGTATGTATCTCTGAATGTCTACAGCATGACACCACTGCTGTTCATTTATTCCAGAAAAGGCTTATCTCTCATTTGAAGTTGGAAGTAATTAGAGATTTGAAAAAAATTTACTACTTCTCAGATGGTGCAGCTGCGCAATTTAAAAACAGAAAAAACTTTTCAAACTTATGCCACCATGTTCATGATTTTGGAATTGAGGCAGAGTGGCATTTCTATGCAACAGCCCATGGGAAAGGAGTATGTGACGGTCTGGGTGGTACTGTGAAAAGACTTGCAGGAAAGGCAAGCCTACAGCGGCCATACGAGCATCAAATCATGACACCAGCACAGCTGTTTACATGGAGTGAGGAAAACATCGACTCCATGCAGTTCTTCTTCTTCAATGAAGCACAATACAACAAAGAGGAAAAAATACTTGCAGACAGATTTCTGTCTACAAAAGCAATACCAGGCACACAGAAGTTCCACAGTTTCATCCCATTGTCAGATAAAGTGTTGTTGACAAAGGTATTTTCAAGAAGTGAACAGTCATCCACTTTTTCAGTGTTAGGACCACGTGTGCAACAGAGGCTGAAGCTAGCAGAAGTAAAAGGATATGTTACATGTGAGAACAACAATCATTGGTGGCTTGGTGTAGTTGTGGACAAAAATGAGACAGCACAGATAGTGGAACTGATGTTTCTGCACCCTGCAGGTCCTTCTCCATCATTTACTTTCAAAAGTGACTGTCCAAATAAACTGACTGTGCCTCTCTCTCAGATCCTCACCCTTGTGCAACCTACATGTCCCACTGGCCGTAGTTATTACCTCTCGAAGGAAGAGATGGATGCGGCAACCATGGCTCTAGAAAATTACTGTAGACAATAAATTCACGTTTTTGTCATTGAAGAAGGGAAGGTAACATGTTTTCTGTAAGTTTTTCTTTTTGATTGTAATGAAATTTTAGAATTAAGTGCAAGATTACGGTGCCATATATTCTTACCCAGCGTGCATAGTATTTGTTATAAATGTAAAAAAATATGATCCCATTGCGATCCCTTATCAAAACTTGTAGGACATGATGCTGAAATATGTATGTTTCTATGAGAATTGTTTCAAAATTTTCAAAATATAGGTTTTTGAAAAATTCAGTTTTCAAATTTTTTTTGGGTAACCTTGAAAATATTTTTTTTCGAAAGTACTCGTGTGACGTATCAAATTAAAGCTCATAATATAAGCTACATTTTGATACTTTTCCCACTCATCTATGTCAATTCCAGCTTGATTTATGCGTCATTTTGTGATTGCACTTATGCAGAAAATTTGGTTTTTTTCCATATTTCAGAAGGGTATAACTGGAAAACTACAACACATAAAAATCTGATATTTTGCACTTTAACATATCTCAGGTGGTACTTCATGACAACCAAGTATGACTAAAATCGGAGATGGTCATGTTCAAAATTGACAAAAAATTGGTTCACTTGACATGGAATGACCCTAACTTTACACACAGTTTTGTTGCCTCTAGGGTCTGCTACTGACTGGGGTACATATTGCCCTGATACAGGAACCACGGATTCGTGAGGGTTGTATCATGGGCTTGACAGTAGCAGACTTCTCTATTTTCAGTGCTAGCACCATAGATAGGCCAAGAGTATGTATTCCAATTAAGGGTATGAATGCCTGGGCAATACCAAAATTCTGTTTTCAGGACATGGTGGCTGTTCTAGTGAGGTATAAAGGGGGAAATGCAGAAAGGCAATTAGTGGTCTATTCTGCATAATTTCCATATGATTCTGAGGATCCTCCACCCTGTTGTCTGTGAATGTTAAGGGACAATGTTACTTATTGTGAATGACAATATTGTAATATAGAGTGAATAAGATAATTATTTGTAGAGACTGATATTCTTTTTTTGGGATTTTGAAATGAATAATTATCAGAACCCTAGAAGAAGAGGGTTCACCCTGATGAACGACTGTCAAACACCCACATATATCTGCCATAATGGAAAAAGCACCAATGACATTGCACTAACAAGAGGAGTAATGAAAGGAAATATTAAACCAATTTGGCAAGACTCCATCACCCCTATAAGAAAACACATTCCAATGAAAATAACATTACCATACCTCTCCCAAGAAATTCCCCTAAAATCGCACAAAGGAAAATAGATAAAGAAAAAATATCAAATCAACAAGAACAAATGAAACAAATAGAAACTATAATGGAGAAAGGGAACCTCGAACAAGAAACTGAAAAAATAGAAGAACTCCTGAAAAGCTCAAGGATACAAACAAACCCAAAATCAAAAACGGTGGAAGGATGGTTCGATTCTGAATGCTACAGCAAAAGGAAAAAAAGTTCTAGAAACGCTCCACAGATTAAAACAACAACAGGACGAGGAAACAATAAAAGTATATGCAGAAGAAAGGAAAAACTACAAAAATCCAATAACAGAAAAGAAAATGGAATGCATAGAAAGAGAAGCAAAAAACAAAAGCTGAAAATGCAACAAAAGGCCCATACATTGCCTTAACACAAAGAAGGCAAACACACACACCAAATATAAACATGAAGAATTGGGAGGAGCACTTCAGTAAGAAACTCAACAAACAAGACATACAAACACCTCCCAAACAAGAAAAGCAGCCTCAAACAATGAACAAAGGGAATACTTGGAAACTCCTACATGAAGAAGACATTAAAAAAGTCATAACAACACTGACGAAAAAGAAAGCAGCTGAACCCGACAACATCTACAATGAAAATATTCAAGACACGGCAGAAGTTCTCCAACACATATGGAATAAGTTGTTTAAGAAACATCTAGAAATTGGAAGAATCCCGAACCAATGGAGACACTCGATAATAAAATTTCTGTACAAAGGAAAAGGAGATCCAGAGGACACAAACATGTACAGAGGCACAGCACTAGAAAACACCCAGTTCAAGATCTTCTCACAGATAGTAACACAAAAAATAAAAGAATACATAGGCAACCAGCTTCCAGAACCGCAAATGGGTTTCAGAACAAGAAGATCAACACTAACAGCAATTCAGCTACTTCTGAACAACATAGAAGACGCGCTTCAGAAAAAGCAAATGTTCTACACAGTTTTCATCGACTTTACCAAAGCCTTTGATTTACTGGAAAGAGACATCATAATCCAAAAACTGGAAGACACGCTAGGGAATGACAGTGTGTGGACAAGAATAATAAGGTCAATCTCGAACATAACATAATAACTGTATAAGATATAATCTATCAACTTTAAACCCTATAATACGATCGAACGGGGTTCTGCAGGATGATCCAATGAGTCCTTTGCTTACATCCTCGCCATGGAAGAAGTCCTACGAATTCCAGATAATGAAGGACACATATACAGTGATACCTCGAGATACGAGTTTAATTCGTTCCGTAACCTTGCTCGTATGTCAATTTGCTCATATCTCAAAGCAATTTTCCCCATTGAAATTAATTGAAATGCCATTAATCCGTTCCAGCCCCAAAAATGCTACCCCCAATTGTTTTTGTTACGTGTTTTTGAATAAGAAAAATGTATTTATAAATGACAAATATTGTATAAAAACATAATAAAAGAGAATGTAAAGAAAAAGAAAAGAAAGAAAAAAAAAAACTGGTTTTATAAAGTGTACATAGCCTACATATTTGTTACACTTTCTTCGGACCCATGGTTATAAAAAGAAATGTGATAAAGTATGTAAATGCACAAAAAGCGCAAAGCCCTAGAAAAACTTAGCAAAGATGCTTCGACAGCGAGGTAAAAAAGCACACTGGGGGAATACGTGGGATAATGCGCGAGACGCACAAGGCGCAGGCGCAGTAAACTGGTGGGCCGTGTTCAGCATCGCAGCTGGCCGTTCCTCGTATCTCAAATGTCGCTCGTATTTCAAAACAAAACTTTGCTCGCTCGACAGCTCGTATCTCAAATAACTCATATGTTAGGGCACTCGTATCTCAAGGTACTACTGTATATGCATATGCAGATGATATAGCCGTAGGTTCAACAGATATACAAAAGCTACAGGAAGACATAGAGAAAATAGACATTTTGGCATTTGATTTTAAAAACCAACACAATCTATTAGCTATTATATTAAACCAGCTTAAAAGGTTAGGCACCACCCAGTTTTGATTTATGCATGTAATTCAAAATTAAATTATGTAGGGCTTTTGATTTCCAAGCTGTAAATCCTATTTGGGATATAGAGTTTGAAGCGAAGAAGAACGACTAATGACACTCAAACTATTCCCTCAGACAATGCTAGATATGGCTTTTATCACTCATATAGGACTTAGAAATTTGCAGACCAATGCTTTTAAACACTATGCCTGGTAGGGGTTGAAATAAGAAAAAACATAACATAACATTTTACTGTGTTTACGGGGTATATTATTTCCCACTTTCATGTTGTCATAAAACCGTTTCAGGGCTAAGATCAAAAGAAAACCAATATCACTTTCACACAGTCTTGCCCAAAAATCTCGGACACAATATTTTACTGCGCACATAGAACTAAAAATGATCAATCCTATTTTCTCTCTTTATACATGCTTAGGGCTGCAATAAACATCTCTATTTCTCAACTAATACAAAGCCTATAGTGCTGAATAAAGTATTAGTGGATAGAATTTTGTACAGACTTCTGGTATAGCATTACTTGCAACCCATCGGCACAAACTCAGGCTTGATACAACTGTAAATGTTGACCCTGCAATATGACCTAGTATTCTACATCAAATTGTGAAGTGAGAAAATGATATTCTCCATGTCCAGGGTAGAGAAAGTTATGTGATGCATCATACCCGATATTTTATTTGTCAAAGCCCAGTAAAATGGTAAAATGCTACTGCCAAAGTCCTATGTGAACACTGCAAACAATGTTGTCATGAGAACAGAATTACATTTGAAGAATTGAGTGTAATGTTTTCAGAAATTCGGCCTAACTTTCTTTCAACACAACAAGGATTTCAATAGCTTTAAACCTCCTCTGGACAACGCAGATCATTTTGCAAAAAACTGTGCGTAAATCAGTCCAATAGTTTTTTAGTCTAAAAAGGACACACGTACTAACATTGCCATTTATATAAAGAGAGAATTACTTATCTTTAATACTGTTTGAATAAATGTGAGTGAGGTATCACTTTATAAAATATAAGTTTATAAAGAAAACCTAAGAGATTATCACAAATTATTATTTTTGAAAAGAAGATGGACTCAAGGTACATTGCTTTTGAAAACAAGTGAAAAAATTATATCATAGGAAAGGGTAAATACTTTCCTATGATGATTCCTAGATAAACATGTGGAATTTTACTGAAATATTTCAATTTTTAAGATACTTGAACCATTAATAAGCATTAAAACGCTCAAAACGAACTATTTTTATAAATTCCCACTTTTTGGGAATATTTCTTGGCCAAGGAAATATTCCCATTTTATAAGTTCCTTCCCACTGGGAATATTTCCAGCCCACATCACTATACGGCACCGAAGCAATGACAAACCGAACATGGACAGCACCAAATTTCAAACTGAGACATGTCGTGACTAGATTATCTACCCACGGTTGTCATCATCTAATCTGTAGAAACAAGAATTTTCATGACCCAAACATTGCGTGTGTATGTGAACTGTGTAATAAAGGCTATGAGCGATACCACATAGAACAATGCCCGAAAATAATTAAATCAATAAATGAATATGCAAACATGTGACTCTGAAAATTGTAAATGGCTATTTTGCTGCAATTAATTATTTATTTATAAATGAATAATTATCAGTTAATAACAACACCAATAAATAGCATGTAAATTCAGCAACGACAGGATTTAATAATAATAATAATAATAATAATAATAATAATAATAACAACAACAATAATAATATTTATTGTCGTTTAACAGCACAAACTGTCACAAACACTGTCAATCATATTATATAAATGTAATTTCGATAACATTAGTTACTGACATATTCTTACAAAGTCATACTGTGAGATATACAATATTGAGAGAAATTCATCAATATTATAAAATTAAAATAAATAAAATTATCCTTTTGATAAAATTATTAAACATAGTATAATAAATGTTGCTATCTGAAACTTTAAAATTTGATACTATTTCTAAAATTTCCTTTTCTTCCACTGGCCACCACCTCAACTCAACAACAGGATTGTCATTATTTATTGTTGGTTCATTTCTGATGTCAGTAGTTGTCACATTAGATACAGTTTGCACAAAATATTCACTAAGACTTTCTGGTATGATTTTTACGTCTTTCTTTATAGAATCTGCATTCTTTAAGTTATTAATTAATTAAGTTAAAAATTATTTAGTATACAATAAGTACAAAAAAAAATTATTCAAGGAAAACACACGATAAATCCATGACAATTACTTCTACTACTTTTACTCCATTGTTAGGGGCAATTTTGAAAAAAAGAAAAATTACTTCACAATGATTGGATTTAAAATAATACTGTATGTTTCAAACTTTGAAACTGCTCTCCTGTAAAATTTAATTTACCATGTACTCCCCATGGGTCTTTAATTGATAGTTCAGTCATCACAAATTATTTCTCTATACATTACTGATCTCAAATCACAAACGCCTATTAATTCATTAATAAGATAAACGTGCACAAGTGCGTTCTTTCACACTCCGATCACTTCAAATAGGGACAGAATTAAGAGATTTTACTCGTTTTTCTTTTTGCATATGGTAGGGGTCACAGAGTTGGTCACACAGTTCACATATGCAGTTCCTGTCGGGGTCATGAAAACACAGTGATTTCAAAGCCTATTATATAGGGCCTACATATAATAGGTGTGTGTCTGCAGTGAGTTTGGGGGAAAAAAAAAATGTTTGTGCACATGATCCTCTATTGATAGTTCCAAACTATTTGTGATTACTGCACTCTAAGAACTTGAAAATAATTCAGAAATTAGGTTTTACTTTGCCGTTAGCAACAAAATGATTTTGTGGGCAAGAATCCTAAATGATGAGTACAAGGGAATGCTCAGTCTGAAAAACTTATGATAAAATGCAATGTAATAGTGGAAAGAATGTGTGACTTAAACTATATTAAAGTATTTTTTATTAAATTAATTGGAAAAACATTGTGAAGTGTCAATCAAACTTTAAAACATTCAACTACAGAAATAACTGTTGTAAGTATAAACTTACCAAATTAGAATGTATGTTATTACTAGGGACCGGATTTTTAGGTTTTTAAAAACACTGTTTTAGGTTTTCCATTAGGTGAAATAGTTTTTTTTAGGTTTCTTGTCCAAAATATCGTTTTTGAGTAGAATAATTGGTTTAATGAATTTGAATATGCTACATAGGATTCAATACATAATTAATACGTCTTCTTAAAACTCACAGTGGACCACTCAGTATGAATAACAGGGTAGTAATAAAGGCAAACATGCGCTTTAAAACACATAAGTTTATATCCTTGTTCTTACACGGCAACAATGGTTGTTCGTACGAATATTTTAAAAGGAATACGCCGGTACTCTACACTTCCTCTCTTGATACAGTCCATCCTAGATGACAATGGGTTGAACGAAACGCTGGTGGTATTAATTTCAACCCGACAAAAATTATCGTCTCTCCGCAAAATATCGATTCCTCAACTGATAAACAAAAAAGACATAAAAGTAGCCTAAATTAGATATTTCAGGTTTTATATCCCGTTTAGGTATATTCAGGTTTTTATACCCCATTTAGGTATTTTTAGGTGCCACAGAATTAATGTGGGTGAATCCTATGGACATGATTCGAAAAAGTGTATGAGCGCTTTTTGTTTTGGAAGCAAGGAAAAAAATAGGTAAAAACCTAAGAATCCGGTCCCTAGTTATTACTTACAATTATGTGAAGTTGAGTGTTTTGAACTTTTAATAGGATAACAGCTCAGACAGTTGGGATACCTCAAGCAGTGTTAAAAGGACTTATAATGTTCGATGTTATGTCCAAAAAAAATGTATATGCCATCACACAGGTATAGATTCTCATCTATTTTAAAACGGGTGAATTAAATACTGAAATTTTTCTTTGTATATACTCTTGAATCTTTGGTGGGAGATGTAAGTAGCAGAGGTAGTTAAAAACTGTCATATCGATTGACTGCTGTGAAGTTCATGTTGGCTTCGTGTTTTACTCATAATGAATATTTTGTTTACAGGCATTCCATGAAAAGTGTAACCTTGGCATGTTTTCTAAACTGAAAAAAAAAGTACTATGTTTAACTATATGAAGAGTATATATTATAAATTTTCTTGTATATTGATAGAAATACTTTCTTTATAGTTATTATTAAAGTTTATACACTACGTTTGGGATGTGCAACTTGTTGGAGCTTCAAGTGTTGTTGCAATGTTGAAAATATTATTTTTCTAGTCAAACAGATGAACAAGTTGTTTCTGTAGGTGCATCCTATGAATTTTCTAGAATCAACTGATATACACATTAAAGGTAAATTATAATTTATATTTATATTATATGCATTTAAATCATTACCTGCACTGTGTAACAGTAGTTACAAAAAATTAAAAACAGTTAGTTTTACAACCTAGTGATGTGACCTAGACAGTTTACAGAAGTGATGTTATGCACACGTTTAACAGTGCTGTGAAGTTTTTTTTATTTTATTTTATTTATTTATTTTTTATTATTTAGATTCTGAAAACAGTACAATGGGTGTTACAATGTGAATGCAACAGGTGTTTCAGTCGCATGATGTAATACCCGTTACAATTAATATTAATTAGTCATAGAACTTGAGGTATGTTCTCTTGTTGATTAGGCCAAATGTTAAGTTGTCCCTTTCTCTTTTGGTAGCCTATACATTAGGGTGGCCCAAAAATTTCAAATTTATCCTACACCCGTGGGCACCCACTATTTTTTTTAACTTCAGCTGGTAGTAGTAAATTGCCAAAATTCCAATGCCCTAGGTACAGTAGAAGGCAGTGCTCAACGTCTTAAAAGTTTTGAAAATTTCGTTCTTTTCTTCATTTTTTTAATATATATACTTTCTACGTTGTGTATAAATATTACCACCTATTCCCTCGTATAAAATCTTTTTGTTGAAAAATCAGCTCATAGCCTTGTCAAAATTAAAATTTATGTTTGTCAATATTATAAAAAAACATAGTTAAAATTTATGTCTGTCAACTTTGTAAAATAATTTTCGTGTATTGGACGATATATTTCGGCTATTCAGCCATCTTCAGGTCCTAAAAAAGTTATGAAATATATTAGTTAATTGTTAATTAATTATGTGATGCAATCTTGTGTACAAAGTTTTTGACATACCTTTTCTTTCAGCAGGTGATCTCACACTGTTGGTTAATACATTGTAACTGGTTAGGTGGTGTGTACATTACATGGAGCTTTTGTTGGCCAGTAGGGAGAGAGTTCAAAAATGCGATTATGTTCCTGTATGTTTTCATTGATGATGCCTCTATTTTTGTTGATATATATGTGATACGATTCTATTGTGTTTAATTTCCTTCCTTTGTCATTTGATTTGATTATTGACATTGTATTTTCTATAGTATTCAGATTATGATTATGTTCTATTAAATGTTTCGCGAAATTTGATTTGTTACGGTTATATTTGAAATCTGTTGCATGTTCATTAAATCGTGTTTTAAATTTTCTCCCCGTCTGACCTACATAGAATTGATTACAATCTTTACATGTCAATTTGTATACACCACTCTTGTCATATTCGCTTACATACTTTTAATAATACTTTTAATAATACTTTTAATAATAAACAAATCAGATTTATTGAACATTTTTGACGCCTTCAATCAAATACACAAGAATCTACAGTTTACTATGGAAAAAGAAGAGAGCAACAAAATCAACTATCTAGATCTCACCCTAAGGAAAAACAACAACAAAATTGAATACAGCATATATAGAAAAGCTACTCAATCCGACTGCATCATCAACAACAGATCCAATCACCCCCAATCACATAAGTTAGCGGCCTTCCACAGTATGATTCACCGACTTCTATCAATCCCCATGAGCAAAGAAAATTACAACAAAGAATTAACTATTATCCAAAAAATAGCTATCAACAATGGGTATAGCAAACAGCTAATAAACAAATTAATCAACAAACATAAACACAAAGCCAAGACCAACAAATCATTTCAAACTAACCTAACACCAGTAGAAAACAATAGAAAAAACAAATTCATATGTTTTAACTATACTGACAAAAATCTATTCAGAATAACCAATGTCCTCAAAAAGAGAGAAAACATTAAAATAAGTTTCAAAACTAACAATAATCTTAAAAATAAATTGTACAATACAACAAAAGAAAATGTAAGCGAATATGACAAGAGTGGTGTATACAAATTGACATGTAAAGATTGTAATCAATTCTATGTAGGTCAGACGGGGAGAAAATTTAAAACGCGATTTAATGAACATGCAACAGATTTCAAATATAACTGTAACAAATCAAATTTCGCGAAACATTTAATAGAACATAATCATAATCTGAATACTATAGAAAATACAATGTCAATAATCAAATCAATTGACAAAGGAAGGAAATTAAACACAATAGAATCGTATCACATATATATCAACAAAAATAGAGGCATCATCAATGAAAACATACAGGAACATAATCACATTTTTGAACTCTCTCCCTACTGGCCAACAAAAGCTCCATGTAATGTACACACCACCTAACCAGTTACAATGTATTAACCAACAGTGTGAGATCACCTGCTGAAAGAAAAGGTATGTCAAAAACTTTGTACACAAGATTGCATCACATAATTAATTAACAATTAACTAATATATTTCATAACTTTTTTTAGGACCTGAAGATGGCTGAATAGCCGAAATATATCGTCCAATACACGAAAATTATTTTACAAAGTTGACAGACATAAATTTTAACTATGTTTTTTTATAATATTGACAAACATAAATTTTAATTTTGACAAGGCTATGAGCTGATTTTTCAACAAAAAGATTTTATACGAGGGAATAGGTGGTAATATTTATACACAACGTACAAATCCCTCGTAGGAGACAAATACCATGAAATTTATCAACACATATACTTTCTAATTTTTGTTGTTGTTTCCAGATGCTGTTTTTGTGATAGAAATATCCAGAAAACTAAATAAAATGTAGACAAAATTAGAACTGTCAAAAGTTGTTTGTGAGGACTGTTCTGTTAAAGTTTAAATAACAAGAAAACTATGTAAAAAAGTGAAAATATTAGAACTGTAAATGTTGTTCGTAAGGACTCTTTTGTTACAAGTGATTGTTTGGACTTTTTGTTAAAATATGGCTTTGCCATCAACTTCAACACGTCAAGCGGACACTGTATTTTCGTTAGGTATCAGAGACCTAGAACCAATATCTAAATTTAATCAGTTACCGACCCTAATTCATTGCCATTATCACGAAGCACTATTCAACGCAAAAGGAAAGAAGCAAGAAAAACACTGTTTGAAGAAATAAAGGAATCTGTTTCTTTTGATGATCCAGTCATTGTTCATTAGGATGGTAAAATTCTTCCTGATATTTTAGGGACTGATAAAGTAGATCGTTTGCGCGTCTTAGTGTCTGCAGGTGGTAAAGATAAATTGCTTGGTGTGCCAAAACTTGTAAGTGGTACTGGTGCAAATGCAGCGAATGCAGTTTATAATGTACTAACGGAATGGGATTTGGGTAACAAGATAGTGGGCATGTGTTTTGACACTCTTCAGTTAACACAGGATTGAAAAATGGAGCTTGTGTTTTGCTGGAACACAAAGTTGAAGAAGAATTATTATGGATAGCATGCAGACACCACATCTTAGAAATTGTTCTGAGTAAGGTATTTACTCTCTGCTTTGGACCTTACAGTTCTCCTGATATACCGTTATTCAAAAGATTCAAGGCAGTATGGCATTATATAAACCAAGACAATTATCAGCCTTTGAGAGATATTCCTGGCAGTGAAGATTTTAAACTCTCTGCAGTCAATGTTTTATTAGCTGCCTTAGGTAGCAAGAACCAAGGAGTTAATAGAGCTCTCTTTACTTGCTCTTGGCAATACTCCAGTCAAGGTTCATTGGAGAGCTCCAGGTGCAGTACGACATGCCCGTTGGATGGCGAAGCTGTTATATGGAATAAAAATTTATTTGTTTCGTGATGAAGATGGTTTCAAAACCACACAAAAGAAAAAATCTCAGTTAGAACGCTTTGTAAAATTTGGAGCTCTTGTGTACGTAAAATACTGGATTGAAGCCCCTATGGGTACAAATGCTCCTTGGTCAGATCTTTCCCTGTGGAATGACATGGCAAAATACCAAGACATTGATCCTGAAATAAGTGAGATCGTGAAAAATGCCTTAAAACCTCATCTGTGGTATCTTTCGGATGAACTAGTTGGTTTGAGTTTATTCTCAAAGAAAGCATCCAGTGAGGACAAGACGGAAATTGTCAATAAGATGAAGTGTGAACTTGCAGCCCGAAAGGTAAGAGGAGACTCAGCACTTTTAACTAACCAAGCTGTTTTGGCTGATTTTGGCTCAAAAAGATCACTCCAGTTGTTTACTAAGTTGAAAATGAATGCAAGTTTTTTGACCGCACATCCGAATGAATGGGGCAGCAACCCACATTACATTAGAGGGGGAAAGATCGTACAAAACCTCAAAGTTGTAAATGACATAGCTGAGCATGGAGTCAAATTATTTGAAGAGTTCAATAAGCTTTTGACAAATGATGAAGAAGAAAAGCAGTTGCTCCTGCAAGTAGTAGAAGCTAATAGAAAGTGGGTTCCAACCCAGACGACAAAACAAGCAGTTGTCGACAGTTTGAAGCCATCATCTTCAAAGGATTAATCCATGTTTATTTCTTATAATACGTTCACATATAATATTTTTGTAATATTCATTAATATTCTAATAGGAAATACACACAGTTTGCTTATTCCCAACTGGTTGTACTTAATTTAAACTACCCTCCAAAATCCCGATTTTTGGAATTTATTCTTAAAACAATAAGCTGCTGAGCACTGTCTTCCAATTGGAATATCATCTCCAAATTTTGCCAGAATACTTGTTTTATTAATAGTAAAAAAACTAGGGGGTGCCTAGATATGTAGACTTATTTTGAAATTTTGACTATATAATATGGGCCACCCTACTATACATCCTATTAACTACATATCTAATACAGTGCACGCTGCTTATTGTGATCACTTCAAGATGCAATTAATCTGATAATATTAACTGTCGAGGGAATTAAATGAAGGATACTTATTCATATATAAGATAATACACTACAAAACAGAATTAAAATATTTATTCACAAAATAATACGTAACTGTGAATCATTGAACCACACATAGGCAACTATATTTTAACCTGTAACAATGTTTTTAATTGTTTCCTTTAGGAGTCCATTGACCAGTACTCCATACTCAGTTACGAGTTACAAGTGTTTGTGGAAGTCTATACTGATCTGTGGTGAACACCGCGTAGCAAAACGTCTAGTGAGCTGGGAACAGAATTGCTACGTCCAGTACAACATAATACAGTTGACTTAGAAAGGAAAACCTTAAAAATAAAATTTTGCGCAAAGTACTTGGAAATAAAACCGTAAAAAGGAAAATGTGATAACATAAAAACAGAATTTTTTATCACAATAAACAGCATTTTTTAAACGTACGAGCATTATTCCGTACAGGACTTCATAAAGTGATAAAATTAGCTGATCAATAACAGTATCCGCGATTACATTAAGTGGCGTTCACTGTGTTATTTTATTCCTTTTATATGTATAAAAACAATGTCACTTTTTCTTTTCTGTGATTTTTAATAACTTTTTATTATAATGTAGCATAAACATAAATGTTTATAATTTTCTTTTACAAAATAAGTAAGTTAGTAACATAGTAGATGTAGAATGGATACACAGATTAAACTTGTTCAAAATCAGTAGCTTTTGTTTATATTGGAGTAGGTATTAAAAGCCAGTTCAATAACATTTATTTCCTTTTTAAAGAAATGGGACAAGGAAGAAAATTAAAAATAATCCATACAGGTGGGAAGAATATCTGTGTAAGGAGTGGGAACATTCCTACAAATGGAAGAAAAATACAGTACAGGAAATATGCAGATGAATGAAGAAAATAGAAGGAAGATAAGGGAAAGAGTTAAAGAACACAGAAGTAGAAGTGAAGCTTCATAAACAAATCCACTCAAACAACATAATTATTTAAATGCCGCCAGTCATTTCAATGCACAACCAAATTGATTTTTTTCTTCTTTTTTCCCCAAACAGTCGGTAGCGCGCCTGCCTTCCACTCCGGGTTCAATTCCCGGCCGGGTCGGGGATTTTTCAGTAGTGAAAAATCCCTTTCCCGGGTTCAGGACTGGGTTTTTGTCAGTAGGTTAAGTCTTAGGTTAAGATAATGCACAGTGTGCGCGATTCCTTAATTATTAAAAATCTGAAGATTGTTTAAAATATAAGTGAATTTTATTTAACATCTTAAGATAGCATTTTTTGAACTTTTGTAATTTTTTTTGTAAAGTTAGCAATAACTATTTTATTTTAAATAAAACTGTATTATTAACAAATAATTTTTTTATACATAGTAAACTAGTACAACAAGTCCGCTCACACCTAATTGGCATGTATTCTGGTAGTAACATATTTTTTTAAAACAAGAACCCGTTGAGATCCCATCCTGAAATGTTGCATGCATGTAGTCAATTAGAGTGGACAACACATCTAATTTTTCCAAAAAAATCCAAGGGTAAGTATTTTGCAGGGTTGGAATGTTTAAAACAAAACGTTTAAAACAAGTGTTTAAAACGTGTTTAAAACAAGTGCTTGTGTTTTTTTTAGTTTGTTTAAAACGTTATATATATATAGCCTATGTATACAATAGCCCCTATACATTAAAATTGTTTTAAACAAAATGAACAATTTAAACCATTTTTAAAACAAACAACATTCTTGTAAACATAAAAAACGTTTTAAACAAAAAAAAATGTTTTAAACAAAAAAACGTTTTTTGTTCTTTTTTTTTTTTAAATGTTTTTTCCCAACCCTGGTATTTTAGATATTAAAAAAAAACTGTTGGGAACTTTTTTAACATTTTAAAAATTAAGAAACAAAGCCGTGTGATACATCAAATTAAAGAGAATTTTTAGAGAAAAAAATGGTGCAAGTTTGAGCTCTCTAGGTGGTATAGTCTGGTTATTCATTGCATGGCCAGGCGGCTTCCTTTCGTTAGGAGGAAAAGTTTGCCGACAGCTCAATCTATGTTCTTTATTGTTACCGCACCAATCAGCTAGTTACCCCAGCCAATCAAAATCTAAGAATGTCCTGCGACAGATATGACAGCTACTCGTCAACTCCACGTGGAGTGGAACGCGAGGTTGCAAGATCTAGTTACAGTAAACGATAACACATGTGAATTGATTAAAGTGAGGGAAGAACTGAGGTCAGTGATAATAATGAGAGAATATTGCAACGTTGCTTTTGTTTTGGAAAGCGGAAACCAAGCCCGATATAGTCAGATCAATTAACATAAAGAAACACCGACTTAATGGTTTATCTCTTTGAAGCCGCTGGCCATCCAATGAATAACTGGACTAAATAGTTTTTTAGCTATAGCATTTTATAATGATCTTAAAGTGATAGAAAACCGTAGTATTTTGGATTTATTAATCCTTGTAATTCACAAAACAAAAGTCAGAAAAATTTTAAATTTAAACTAGTTTTGGGGAGTACAATACCTGGGGGAAAAAAAATCACAACATATCTGAGAGGTCAAGGTTTAGACTGTTAGTTGATTTGACATGGAATGAATTACCCACTTAAGTTATATGCAGGGCTAGGATTTATATGTAATTACATATTTCTTAATTTCACATATAGACACATTTTTTTCACTTATCTCCATCTATTATGTTGTCCTCTATTCAAATTAAACAAATTTATTTTACATATTTTTACATATTTCTGACATTAGTACATATTTATATGTAAAATAAATATTTGTCCATATTTAGTGATTTTAATGCAATATTCGTGCATATTTCATTCTTAAGAGTAAAACTATATAAAATTGTCGATTTCAGTGACAGAAAATATGGCAGCACAGGATAAGTTTACAGTTATGTACAGAAATGAATGTGTGTAATATAACAAAAATAATTTAGAAACTAAAAAATAATAATCTCACATTACCTGGAAATATTGACATTGTGAAAAACATGATTCGTGAACTCAAATGTATAGGTGGACATTTAGCCGATCTTATCAAATGTAAAGTGGACAATGTGTCTTCAAGAAATCTAGGCTTTGAAGAAATGTGTAAAATCAGTGCAATCTTAAGTGGCTCGTCAAATGTAAAACTAGAATCAGTGAATTTTAAACACGCGCCAATCACTTCATGTGCAGTAGAACAAAGCTTCAGCCAATACAAATCACTTTTGAAAATTTAAAACAACATTTTGTGGCATACTGTTGTGGTAGCAGAAATAATCAATGAATGAATACAAATAAAGTAAATGATCTGAAAAAAAATTGAATAATTTAATTTATGAATCCAGTATTTGTAATGCATTTTTATAGTTTCTAAAAGTAACAAAATGCAATGTCTAGTGGTTAAATTTGTTTTGAAGTCCATATTTTACAAAATATATTTGCATATATATGTACGTATTTTGACATTTTTAGTACATATATATGTACATATTTTGACATTTTTAAGTACATATATATGTACATATTTTGACATTTTTTAGTACATATAAATCCTAGCCCTGGTTATATGGCAAGTCATTGATGAAATTAAAAAGAGCAAAGGTCCCAGTATCGATCCCTAAGGTAGGCCTACTCCATTTTTAACAACCCCTAAGTTAGATTCATTTCCATTTAATATTGCCTTTTGAGTTCTGTCTGACAGGTATGACTCGTTTTTTAGGGGGAATCTAAGTGAAAGAATCCAACAGCTTAGGCCTATATGCATATCTCAAGTCAATAATAGTAATACACTCAGGCCTAAAGCTAGAATTAATAAATCATTTGCATTATTTCATCAAAACATAAGAGGGCTTGAAAATAAAATTGAAGAATTTAACTTAGCCATTCAGGATACAATTAATTTTAATAAAAAGGAAATTCAAGTTATTTGTCTAACGGAACACCACTGTGCAGAAAAAGATCTGAAAAAATTAAAAATTTATAACTTTTCACTATGTTCAAAATTTTATAGACATTCCATAAAATGTGGAGGTGTGAGTATATTTATCAAAAGAAACTTACAATTCAGTGATATAGACACAAGTTCCTTCTGTAAAGAACAGGATTTTGAATAGATATATAAGCATATATATATAAGGATTTTGAATGTTGTTCAGCCAGATTGGATTTTGACAATGATACATTTGTAATAGGGCCTACTAACCATTTACAGGGCACCATCAGGTAATTTAAATTATTTTGTAAATCAATTAGAAAAGGTACTTAATTCACTATATGGGTGATTCTTCAAATACGGGAAAATTTGGAGTGTGTAAAATCCAAATTTTTTTACTTTTTTTCAAAAATCTAAAATATTTCAGGGGTTACTTGATTATAATATGACACCAGCAGAGCTTAAATATTTATATTTTTATTTATTTTAATTTTTTTAAACCATGTGTACATGTGGATAGCAGAAGGTCACAATAATGACTAACTTTGGCAACAATCTGCTTTTCTTTATGTGATTTCATATTTTTCTCAGTGTACTTCAGTTGATTTTGCATCAAATTTGCAAATTTGTGTGCATACTCCGGAATTAATGTAATTTTAACTAGACTGTGTTTATATGGTTTTGAGGAGGGGGGGGGAATCAAGCAGAAATTCATTTAATCAGTTTTAAGATTTTAAGTACAGGTCACAGACACCGCAAACACAATAGTACCCTACATTTATCATCTACATGACTTGAGAGTCATCCACATACCCCTTCATGAGGCATGTGGATGACGCAAAAATCAGGCATATGGATGACAAAAAAGGAGTTTTAGTGGTCTCAGCAAGCCATTTCTAAACCTCTGTAGGCTCAACTTCAGTCAGGTACTTTAAATTGGAAGGTTTATCATAGTGCATATTCAAAATTAATTAATATTCACTTTCTGCCTACTTTCAAGAAGTCATGTTAATGACGGGGAATAAAAACGCTTTCCTTGAAAATGTTGCAAAGTCCTTTGTTAATCCCAAACTGTTTGTAAGCAAGCAAAATTCAACCTTACAATTCAACCACAAGCTGCCCTGTTGGCTTTCTAACAATGTTGCCAGTTATACAAATTTTTCATTTCTGCAGAAAAAATTCCATTCTTTTCAGCCATGTGGATGACCAAAAACCCTTGGGACATTCTTCGTGTTCATTAGGTGGGGTGACAATTTTATTTCATTTTATTTTTTAGGGGTTAATATTCTTCACACATTCATACTCATTGGCAGGAAAAAAGTTGAAAAGGAAATAACATTCTGTTTTGTGGAAAAATGCATTAGAATATACAAAACTGGGGTATGGGTCAGGGCATGTGGATGACATTTCATTGAATTAAATTTGATTTTGGAATATCAGAATTTAAAGTTAGTGACATTTCAAAGTGATAGTTGTAGTATGGAAGTAGTAGAAACAAAATTTTATTTTAATTTTTTTTTAAAGTTGAATTTGAAGGGATATATCACTCCGGAACACAAATTTTCCCGTATTTCAAGAATCACCCATATAGTACTAACATAAATATTATACTCTTCAACGTAGATTTCTCAATTGATAGTGAGAAAAAGATCAGACTGATATCTTTATTGGGTAGCTATAATCTAGATTTCATAGTAAACTTTCCAACTAGAATTCAGAACAACTCCCTAACAACAATAGATAATATATTCATAGATATAGAAAAACATTTCAATTTTAAAGTACTTCCAATATTAAATGGATTATCAGATGATGATGCACAAATGTTAGTCCTGAACAATAATAAAGTAATTTCGAACAGTAAACATGCTCATAGTAATATGACTAGAGAAATGAATGACGATTCAATTTTAAATTTCAAACAAGATCTTGCGAATGAAAACTGGGAATCTATGTTATCCTATGACAAAGTAGATAGTAAATTAAGTGAATTCCTAAACATAGTGTCACGACATTTTGAGGCAAATTTTCCAAAAAAGAAAACTGCTAATTTACCTAATTCAAGGAATAACACATGGTTAACTGCTGGTATTAAAATATCATGTGCAAACAAAAGAGAGCTCTACCTAAAAATAACTTATATAGAACCAGTAACAACCAAACTCATAAGGAATACTATAAAAAGTATTGCAACATACCGAAGAAAGTAATCAAAGAAGCAAAAAGTAGGCATTTTTCACAAGTAATTAATAAATCAAATAATAAAGTTAAGACTGTATGGAATATAATAAAAAAAAAAACGGGGAGAACAAAGGGAAACATTGATTGTACATCATTAATATACCAAGACAGAAAACTAGATAATTTATCAGACATTACAAATGCTTTTAATAGTCACTTTATAAATACTGCAGAGAAATGTATTCCTACAAATAATATTAGCATTAAGGCAGTACAGTAACAAAATCTACAGTTTGGAACCATAGATTTAAATTGAACCTGACTTCCCACATAGAAATTGAAAATATAATCAAGTCTCTCAAAAGTAAAAGCTCGTCTGGATGGGATGAGATAAGTAATAAGTTATTAAAAAGGTGCTCATCGGAACTCAGTAAACCTCTCAGTCACATATGCAATTGTTCATTAGAAAATGGAATATTTCCAGAGAGACTGAAGCATGCTATTGTTAAGCCCCTCTTTAAAAAAGGTGACAAAAATCTACCATCAAATTATAGACCTATATCGCTCTTAACCTCATTTTCAAAAGTTATGTACAACCGCATAATACACTATCTTAATATGAATGACATTCTTACTTCATCTCAGTTTGTATTTAGAAGTGGCATGTCCACTGAGAATGCTACATTTCAACTTACTACAGAAATACTGGAAGCGTTAGATAAAAAGAAATATGCTCTGGGAATTTTCTGCGACTTAGCTAAAGCGTTTGACTGTATAAATCATGAAATATTACTTCAAAAATTGGATCATTATGGGTTGGATAATTTAACACTTAAGTGGTTCAAATCATATCTTTCTGATAGAACCCAAAGGGTAATAATAAATGGAAATGAATCTAACTTAGGGGTTGTTAAGAATGGGCTACCCCAGGGATCAATACTAGGACCTTTGCTCTTTTTAATTTTCATTAATGACTTGCCCTATAACTTAAGTGACGAATCAAAGGTATTGCTCTTCGCAGATGATACTAGTGTACTTGTAACAGGAAAGTCACAAGAACATTTATCAAGAATAGCTACAAAGGCTTTTCACGAGTTAAACACATGGTTTCTAGCTAATAAAATGACACTTAATATTGATAAGACCCATTTTATACAATTTAGGACAAAAAACAGATGTATCTCAAATCTTGAAATTAATTATGAAACAAATCATAAAAGAAATTAGCAATGTAAAATTTTTAGGACTGCAAATTGACCAAAATCTTGACTGGAAGACACACATAGAAATGATAAGTCCAAAATTGAGTTCAGCGTGTTTTGCTTTTGAATAATATATTACAACAGGATGCATTACCGGTACTTATGGTATATTTTGCATATTTGCACTCAGTAATGAGGTACGGAATCATATTCTGGGGTAACTCTTCCCATAGGGAGAAAATATTTAGATTACAAAAACGGGCAATAAGAATAATATGGGGAAAGAAAATAAGGGAATTTATAAGTTCTTACTCTTACAGCGGAGTATATATATTCCGTTATGTGTTATGTAGTAGATAATATTGATAAATTCCAAACTAATTTCACTGTACATGGACGTACTACCAGAAACATGAATAATCTACACAGACCAACTAACTCGTTAAAACCCTTTCAGAAGGGTGCTTATTATTCTGCAATACAGATCTATAACAAGCTTCCAAACAACATTAAATTATTATGTATTCAAAGAAAGAGCAAACCTTTCAAAACATCTGTCAAGAAATTTTTAATAACTCACACCTTCTACAATTTGGAGGAATATTTCCAGCTTGGATAAATTTGGCAGCTTGCAGTTAGTGTATATTATTGTTATAACATCCATGTATTTTTTGATCTGACGTGTTCTATATCCTTGAGCCCTGCTCAACACAGGATCTACAGGACGAGATATCTACATCTACACATCTACATTTTGAACCACTTTAGTGTTAAATTATCCAACCCATAATGATCCTATTTTTGAAGTAAAATCTCATGATTTACAGGCCTACAGTCAAACGCTTTAACTCATTCGCAGAAAATTTCTAGAGCATATTTCTTTTTATCTAACACTTCCAATATTTCTGTAGTAAGTTGAAATGTAGCATTCTCAGTGGACATGCCACTTCTAAATCCAAACTAAGATCTTGTAAGAATGTCATTCAAATTAAGATAGTGTATTATGCTGTTGTACATAACTTTTTCAAAAACTTTTGAAAATGAAGTTAAGAGCAATATCCCGGTAGGTCTATAATTTGATGGTATGTTTTTGTTGCATTTTTAAAGAGGGCTTAACAAGAGCATGCTTCAGTCTTTCTGGAAATGTTTCACTTTCTAATGAACAATTAGCCTACATAATGACTGAGAGGTTTACCAAGTTGAGATGAGCAACTTTTTAATAACTTATTACTTATCTTATGCCATTCAGATCTTTAACTTTTGAGCAACTTGATTATATTTTCAATTTCTATAGAGGAAGGTAGTTCGATTTGATATTTATTTATTTATTCAAAAAACAACAGTCTAAAATATATGTGGAAACTATCTATAAAATACTAAGGGATATATGATCAAAAGCGCAACAAATGGTCAAATGACCAATCTCAACCAACCGAGATCAACCACCCCACTTTATGCTATCTGTTCAAGGTATTTGCCTGTCATTTCTTCCACCATTACTAGGTTAATTCCCTGGCAATAGGAAATCGGATTCATCCCCTGGGATCTCATCCCTGTTAATTCATTCGTAAATTCATTCACTGGAGGACACACAAGATAACCACTAAGTGTATTAATGACAGACCTACTCAGGAGACATTTAATTTGAATGGTAATGATTTTAATCAAAATTTTTTAAGTAATATTCATAATACAGTTAGCAATATACCCAGAGCAAATAAGGATGTTTACTGTTACTTGCAGAATGTATCTCCACAACCTGGCTGGACATTCAAATTTGATGAAGTAACTGTGGAATTGGTATATAAGGTCATGTTAGATCTAAGTAACAGCAAAGGAATGGATGTATATTATTTAAACTCTCATATTCTCAAATTGGCAGCTCCTTATATTGCTGAAGTTTTGACTTATTTATTGAATGAATGCATCTTTAGTAATGTCTTTCCTAGCTTTTTAAAATTGACTAAAGTCATTCCAATACACAAGAAAGGTGCAAAGGATAACTATGATAATTATAGACCTGTATCTATAATTCCAACTATAGGAAAGATTTTTGAAGCACTTCTAAAGAATCAAATTGTTAATTACTTTGAGAAGAACTTTATTTTTTGTGAAAACCAGTATGATTTTAGGTCTGGTCATTCAACAGAAAAAGTCATCCAAGAACTAACACATATATGTGTAAATGGCTCCGATACAAACAGGAAGATTAATAATAGATTCTACGACCTTTCTAAAGTGTTTGACAGTTTGTCTCATGAACTTTTATTGGGGAAATTGAAATTTTATGGTTTTAATGATTCAGCCAATAATTTTATAAAATCATATTTAGATGACAGGTATCAATCTGTTTTTTACAATGAGGTGTATTCCCAATATTTACCAATCGTAACAGGTGTGCCACAAGGTTCCATATTGGGTCCAGTTTTGTTTATCGTTTATATTAATGACTTGCCTTCTGCGATTACTGGTATTAACACAAGGACTTTTTTATATGCTGATGACTTAGCCGTTAATGTAACTGGACAATGTACTCATATGAATGATATACAACTGAGTTCTATCAGAGACACTATAGGAGACTGGTGTTCAGCAAATTCTTTGTCGTTGAATACAGCTAAAACAGAAGACTTAATAATTGACTTAACACACAACTATGGTAACAGTGTTAAGTTCTTAGGGGTACACTTGGAATCTAACTTAAAATGGAAGACTCAGATAAACTACATTTGTAAAAAAATATCGGTTGGGATCTTCATACTTAGAAAATTAAAATGTCAGGTGAATCCTCACATTTTCAGAATTGTTTATTTTTCTTACATTCACTCTTACATAAATTATGGTATATTAGTCTGGGGGAATGACCCAAATGTTATAAGGATTTTAAAGTTGCAAAAGAAAGCTGTAAGATTAATTAATGGCAGTGAGGGTAAAGCTCATTGCTAACCAATATTCAGGAAACTTGGTATATTAACGGTTACATCTTTATACATCTGTAAGTGTTTATGTTTTGTAAAGGACAATATTGAATCATTTTCAACTTTCAACGTAACTCATCTATACAATACCAGGTACAATAATAATTTGAGAGCCAATTTATGCAGAACTTCAACAAGCAAAAACAGCTTCAATGAAGTTGGTAAAAAGTTATATAATGCAATACCTGAATATAGGCCTATGAAGGTTTTGGACACGAACAAATTTAAAATATCGGTTAAAAACATGTTGCTGGATTTATGTGTGTACCAACTTAATGAGTTTTTTGATGCAACTGTATATTAGAATTGTTCACGTAGTAGGCCTATGTTTGTATATTACTAGGTGGTGCCCATGGCTTCTCCACGATAATTCTTTTAAAAATTAAAAATTAAGAGTATAATAATTATTAAAGCATTATATTTATTAACACTTGCACGCGAATCATTCATAAACTAAGCCATTAATAATTAATGAAACAGCTAAAATTCCTGCTTTAGAGTACATTCCACGACATGAAAGCGCCCCCTGGGAAAACTATATCAGAATCGATTATGCAGTTCCAAAGAACCTGTGAACACATAATACGTATTGTTTCTCAGCTGTTTATTGACATGAATATGATGTGAATTTTATTTTATCAATTCAGTGTAAGTTTCAGAAATTATATAATGTTTCAAGGGAAGGAATGGTTTGTTTGGATTATTATTATCAGCGATATTTCAAGAGATAAAACCATCAATATTTTACAGCTGTTGCCCCCGGCTTCGCCCGCCATTATTCATTGACTCCAGGATTTTTAAGAAAATTACACTGGTAAGTTAGATTATTAAA
Organism: Ectobius pallidus; assembly: GCA_964059195.1. Classification (NCBI taxonomy): domain Eukaryota; kingdom Metazoa; phylum Arthropoda; class Insecta; order Blattodea; family Ectobiidae; genus Ectobius; species Ectobius pallidus. The sequence goes on from CAXKWD010000011.1 coordinate 53,620,109, forward strand.
AATGTTTGTGGTTCAGAGCTATGAAAATTGTAAGTAAAAATAAAATTAGAATATTTGTTCATTGTGTTCATTTCACTTAGGCCTTATATAATAAAGAAACAGTTTTCCTTCCTAATTTTGTAGTCGTCATGAAAGTTTAGACTGCGAGAGACGAACATCGCCGAGTATACCCGATGTCTCACGAAGCGGGCGAGCAAGCACGCTATTTAGGGCCGTTGAATTGTATAAGAGTAGATTTTATATGTTTTATTTCTATTTATGTAAGACAATGTCATGCAAAATTTCTTTCGTCACAACAATAAAATTTATTATTATTATTATTATTATTCCCAGAAAAATTTCATAAGTGCATGGTGTTTTTATGATTTCCGTAGTTTGACTGCTATCCAGCTCATGACCACAACTGTTTTACTACATGCTTCAGACAAAGAAAGAGAAATCTGCTGCAATTTAAAGAAGTCAAATAAGCTTGACACAAACCCTCATCGCAAGGCAAAAAATCACTACAAAGTTATAATAATAAATGTAATTGTCGTTAGGCCATTACAGCATTATAGACAAAGGTCTAAGTTACAAATAACACATATTTTAAGCTAAATTACACTATTACAGTTGAAGTATTCATCCAAGGTATAAAAAGGGTTACAAACTAACCAATTATGTAATTTTTTTCTAAATACAATGATATGAGTATGTTGAGTAGATACAGATAGTTTATTAAACAGTTTATGTCCTATGATTTCATGACTATTCAGAGATTTGGATAATCGTTGGAATGGAATGTATATATGACTATTGGATCTAGTATCGTGGGAGTGAATATTATTTCTATACTGCAACTCTGACTGTCTATTCATTATGTAAATTAAAACAGTAAATATATATGGATTGATCACTGTTAATATTTTGTGTTGTAGAAATAAAGGTTTGCAGTGATCCCTGTGTGAGCTATTAGTGATAATTCTAGTAGCTTTTTTCTGTAGTAAGAGAATTCTATTTACATGACAAGAGTTTCCCCAGAGTATTATTCCATATGAAATAACACTATGAAAAAATGCGAAGTATGAAGATCTATTAAGTATTAAGCACAAACTCATAAAATACTGTAAAAGGTCACATTTCGTTGGCAAGTCCCCTGATGACAGCAAAGTAGTGTATTGTCGAAAGCTTGGGTGAAATACTTCTGACTGGAGTGCAAACTAGAGAAATTAATCACCTAAGACTGCTTCTAAACAAATGTTACAATATAGGCATTAGGTGAAATAATGGCATGTATTAGAAACCGCAGAACACATGAAATGATAGAAGCTGGGGGATATCTATTTCAAAGAGAACACTTTGAGGTTAAGACATCTAAACATCTTGGTTGCTTTCGTAGTAATGGATACAATCTTGTAGTAAATACAAAGTGAATAATCAAATTAGATATATCAAATGAACAGCTCTCACTATTTTTATAAGAAAATGATAAAGTAAAACGTACTCAAAGGCATGTCATCTTCAAACGGACATAAAAATAATTCTTACCGGCCACAGCACGTATCTGATCGATTGCCTCCTTCAAAGGTGTCTTCTTTTTCGAAGTTGACGCCATGTTTATCGAAATAACAAACAGTTACCGCGAAATCTTAGAACTAACGCAGCACAAAAATATACAAATAACAACTCCAAGACGTGTACTCGTATGTTTTAGCCGCCATGAGCCGTGAAGATTTTCTTTTCCACTTGTGGGACTCTAGTCTTAGTGATAATAGTTCCGTAGCTGCATACCAGGAGGGGGTGCAAAAACTACTGTTCTCACCGGCGGTGACATCTATTGAAAAGGCGTAGAAATGAATCCCAACTCTGCGTTGAGACAGCGATGGTCATTGCAATCGAACTTTACAGCGTATTCCTTTTCTCAGCGCTGTGAATGCGCTGGCAGCACATATCTGTCATTTCACCCAGCAGTTTCCACAGAGCGTGATAATCGGAAAGCTGAAGCAGTTGATTTCCGGTTTAAATGGCGTTCAGTACGAATGTGTTATTTTCGTGTTTAAATTTTACTTCAATCATGAGTGATCTAAAACTGATTTGATTAGTAATATTTGTGATGCCTGTTCTTGTTAATAATCGTGCGATGTGAAAGAACTATTTAGTCTTTAGCTTTGTATTACTAAACATTTCAGACGATCATCTGGCAAACACTAGGACTTAAAATGGATAATAGGCGGATTTCTCTTCTAATGGTGCTGTTGTCATGGAACCAACAGGTAGGCCTATACTATAATATGAATGTGGAGTTTCTAGAATCGCTATTAATAAAGATATTATTTTGTATTGTCAATGCAAAAGTAGTTGGGACTATATATGGCTCAGATTCAGAGGCGTAACGAGGGGGGGGGGGTTGGATTTGAACCCCCCCCCCATTGATTAAAAAAAGGAAAATTGTAAAAAAAAAATTTAAGTCTGATTTTCTTACTTAATACGAGTATAAAGCGTTGGAAGCTTAAAACTCATTATTGTGCATCTTAATTTTTAAAATTTTCCGGGGGAGGACCTCCAAACCCCCCCCCCCATATCTGACGTGTTCTATATCCTTGAGCCCCGCTCAACACAGGATCTACAGGTGGCTACATGGCCGCATCTAGGCCGAGGCCACTACATAGAAGAAGAAGAAGAAGAAGAAGATCTACAGGACGAGATATCTACATCTACATCTACATGGTCGGCCTGGTTACGCCTATGCTCAGATTCCAAACATAGTAAACCCCTTGTTAATAAAACTCAGAAGGATTTCCTTCAAATGAACTAAACATAAATAATAAATAAATAAATCTTTATTGTTCATTGAGGTTCTACATAGTAGAGTTCCTATTGAACATTGTCATACTGTTAATTTACATAAATTTCCAGACAAAATGCATTGCTTCAGGGAAGTCACAAATAAGTGTTTGGAGAGATACACAATGCAATTCAGAGATTAAGTTCAAGTCGATCCCTTGTTCTAACAACAAGAATTGTATGTCAAATTTATCTATTAAAAACTATTTACAGGTAGTTTTTGAAGAAGAGTGCTGAAATAGACTGTGTCAGAAGCTTTTGTAAGATCAAAAAATATACCTATTACAAACTTTCTACTGTCCAATACATTGCAAGATGAACGAAATAACCACATCAACAGTATTATGGTGAACCCGAAAACCATATTGTTTATTGTGAAATAGGGAGTTACTTTCAAAATTGTTAGTAATTTGTTTGTTAAGTAAAATCACAAAAACTTTAAACACAACTGGTACAATCGACATAGGCCTATAATTATTATAATCATTTTTTCACTTTTCTTAAAGATGGGGAACACTTTAACATATTTTAACTTATCTGGAAATACACTAGTCTTAATATTCTTTCTTCTTCTTTCTTTGTCGTAGTTTTGCCTCTCCCTGTTAGGATTTAAGCGACCCAGGGTCGTGACCTGTCGGGAGAGGGATTATCTTTGGATCACATACATACTTTTTTGACCAGACAAGGACATGGAGGGCCTGCCCGGATGAGTGATCAACCCAATGCCGGGGCCACCTCCGAGACAACAGGAACACATAGGACGATACACACCATTCACACACACACACTCACTCAGAACAAGGCGAGGATGGGGATGATGATGATGATGATGGCCAGATGATATCTGGGGACCCCAAGGGCCTAAAGTTAGCTGACATTTGTCTCACAGGTGAGGGAAAACCCCGGAAAAATCCTCACCTAGGTAACTTGTCCCGACCAGGAATCGAACCTGGGCCCGCTGCGTGAGAGGATTGAACGCATCCCCTGAGCCACAGCGGTAGACTCTCGTGTTAATATAGTAATTGTAGCCTATATATATGTGAGAGGTTCACAAGTGTGTTCAGCAGCCAGCTTTAGAATTTTGGGGTTTATTTCATATAAATCCTGGCACAAACTGCTATTAACAGAAAGGATAACATTATACATGTCCTCGACAGAGACATGCTCAAAAGTAAATATACCAGTTGGCCTAGGGATATTCTGTAGAAAATCCATTGACAAAAGATTTTGAGGTAGGCTTGATGTAATATCTTTAACTTTATCAACAAAGAAAGACTTAAAGTCATCAGCATTTAATTCAGATGAAACTGGATTCAACTTGTGGTTCTTGTTTAGAATGCTAGAAACGACATGCCTTGTAGATTTACATTTGTTTTTAGAACTGTTAATTAGATTGGATAATAATTTCTTTTTGTATATTTAAGGAGACTTTTGTACGACTTTTGCAAAGTAAGATATTTTGTTTTAAATTCCGTCCTTCCATAACATGTATATATGTCATAGTAGAACATACATTTCTTTTTTAATTTGTGGAGCTCCCTTGTGAACCTCACATACTTATGTAATCAAGCAATGGAATTAGGCACATTTCCTGATAGATTAAAATACTCTATAGTGAAACCGTTACATAAAAAACGGGCAAAAATCCAATATCTCTAACTACAGACCAATCTCGCTCCTAACTGCATTCTCTAAAGTGTTTGAAAAAGTAATGTACACTCGACTTTATAGCCATCTACAGTCTAACAACATATTTTCTCCAGAACAGTTTGGATATAGAAAAAATGTCTCAACAAACAGTGCTACATTCCAATTAACCAATGAAATCCTAAGGGCCCTAAATAATGGAGAGCATGTTGCTGGGATTTTTTGCGACCTGTCAAAGGCATTTGACTGTGTAAACCATATGATCTTGCTTGATAAACTATTGTACTACGGAATCAAAAATACTACCCTAAACTTGTTTGCATCATATCTACAAGACAGGAAACAGAAAGTAGGAATTAAATGTTCAGGATCACGTGAAGACACTTACTCAGACTGGGGCACAGTGAAACGTGGCATTCCCCAAGGATCGATCTTAGGTCCACTGTTATTCTTAGTCTATATTAATGACATTACCATGAAAATTAATAATTTTGCACAAGTTGTTCTATTCGCAGACGATACAAGTTTATTAGTATCCAAGAAATCATTTAACGACCTCATTAATGTTTCTAATTTGGTACTAAAAGAAATAAACGAATGGTTTATAGCAAATAAATTGTCACTTAATTTGGAAAAAACAACAGCTTTGAAATTTCTAACCCACAAATCACAACTTTTACCTCTCAACATATCATTAAATGACAGTTATTTGGAAGAACTGTCAAACATAAAATTTCTTGGTTTACAATTAGACAATCATCTAAATTGGAAGAAACATATAGAGTATATCATACCCAAACTGAATAAAGCCTGCTACGCAATTAGATCCTTGGCCTCTGTCACAGATATGACTTCCCTAAGAACAACTTATTTTGCCTACTTCCATTCAGTTATGACTTATGGCATTATGTTATGGGGAAATACTTCAGATAGGGTTTTTCTAAAGCCAAAAAAAGGTAATTCGAATTATTAGTGGGCTAAATAACAGAGATTCTTGTAGAAGTGCATTTGAAAATTTAAATATTTTTACTTTACCTTGCCAATATATCTTCTCAACTCTAATGTTTTAATAGAGAACCAAAATCTTTGGTAAAATCCCATCTACGGGGACCATTTTTTAGAATCGAGATTCTCTTCATAAAACACTTATATCACAGGAATTTTGTTATAGATAGATGTGTGGAGAGGAGATGTTGTATTGGCGAATGATTTGGTCCAACCCACCCGCCCTAATTGATACACTTTCTTTTATATCACGATCTAGCGAAAACTCCCTTCTTCTCCACCATCTTTCTGTCCTCGTCCTCCTGATTGGACGTTGGAAGTGTGACGTCAAATCGCTAAACAAGATATGATTGTGGATGAACAGTGTGACAAACCTACAAAGGTACAAGCCGCTAGCTGCTCGTAAGAAATGGTGATTGTGCTATTCAGTATATTGCTCCTTAACTAACATAAACGTTCCTAACCTAAAACATCGGAGGTAATCAGTACATTGCTCCTTAACTAACATAAATGTTCCTCACCTAACAGTTGGTAACCGTGTATCGCTCATAAATAAAAAACATCACACAGTCTGTGGAAATGTGAATATCGCATGAATTGGTCCCCGTAATTGGGATTATGCCAAATCTTTTCACAAGAAGCGAAACAGTACATAATATAAACACTAGAAATAAGATGGACTTTCATAGGCCTATTGCAAATTTAACTTGCTATCAAACCGGTGTTTACTATTCAGGCATAAAAATTTGTAACTCTCTACCACCACGAATAAAAGAATTTTCACAAGATAGGAATCAGTTCAGTCGTGTACTAAAAACTTATCTTCACAGCCACAACTTCTACAGTCTAAATGAATTTTTCAATGCTTAATATTTGTGTTCTCATTTTCTTTTCTATTTGATACTGTAACTTCTCGGTCAATCTTAATGTATCTCTTATCACTGTTATCCATCTGTAAATTCTGTATTACATATTGTAATCTTAGTGGTATGTTGCTGGTATTCTTTAATAATCTCAAATAATCATTTATTGCTGTTTCAACATACATTAGGGATATATATATCAGCCACACCCCTGATGTGAATATATCTGCAACATCAACTGCGAAACTTCCTGTTAAGTGTGCTTATGAAAATAATGTTCCCATTTACACCAAGCAAGATTTGTCAAAAATAATGTGTTATAACCAGGGCTAGGATTTATATGTACTAAAAAATGTCAAAATATGTACATATATATGTACTTAAAAATGACAAAATATGTACATATATATGTACTAAAAATGTCAAAATACGTACATATATATGCAAATATATTTTGTAAAATATGGACATCAAAACAAATTTTACCACTAGACACTACATTTTGTTACTTTTAGAACCTATAAAAATGCATTACAAATACTGGATTCATAAATTAAATTATTCAATTTTTTTTCAGATCACTTACTTTATTTGTATTCATTCATTGATATTTTTCTGCTACCATAACAGTATGCCACAAAATGTTATTTTAAATTTTCAAAATGTTGTTTTAAATTTTGATTTGTATTGGCTGAAGCTTCGTTCTACTGCACATGAAGTGATTGGCGCGTGTTTAAAATTCACTGATTCTAGTTTTACATTTGACGAGCTACTTAAGATTGCACTTATTTTACACATTTCTTCAAAACCTGGATTTCTTGAAAACACATTGTCCACTTTACATTTGATAAGATCGGCTAAATGTCCACGTATACATTTGAGTTTATGAATCATGTTTTTCACAATGTCAATATTTCCAGATAATGTCAGATTATTATTTTGTAGTTTCTGAATTATTTTTGTTATATTACAAAAATTTGATTCAATGTAACACAAATCATTTTTCACACATTCATAACTGTAGCCTACATAACTGTAAACTTATCCTGTGCTGCCATGTTTTCTGTCACTTAAAACGACAATTTTATAGCTTTACTCTTAAGAATGAAATATGTACGAATATTGCATTAAAATCACTAAATATGGACAAATATTTATTTTACATATAAATATGTACTAATGTCAGAAATATGGAAAAATATGTAAAATAAATTTCTTTAATTTGAATAGAGGACAACATAATAGATAAAGATAAATGAAAAAAATGTGTCTATATGTGAAATTAAGAAATATGTAATTACATATAAATCCTAGCCCTGGTTATAACGTATACCAGAAGAACATAAGCATTTCTATGTAGTTATTCTTTAAAGTGACCAACCGTCCCGTATTTTACGGGACCGTCCCATATTTCAAGATTATGTCCCGTTAAACTTATTACATTGGTCGGGACGCTTATATGTCCCATATTTCAATCGTCCGTCCCGTATTGTCCCGTTTTATTGTATGGATTTCATTTTACCACCTTATTACACAAGGTAGCAAACATTGAGATCAGAGGTATTTTAATAATAATAAAATTAGAATGACACACAATTTGCATCATTGTGTATTTAGTGGTATTTTAGAGTTACGACAGATAACGGGAGAGAAATTTGGTGTTACAGCGGCCTTATAGTTGCTCTAATACCAGTTATTGAAAGATTGATCAGAATGTTCCAGCCAGTGAAGTCATATTTCCTTAGTGAAGAAAAATGCCCAGTAGTCATTAAGAATAATTTATTTGAACAAGAATCAGCCGAATCGTGGCTCTACTTTCTTCATAGTTAGGTAAAAATTTTCCACAGTGCAACTTTGAAAATTGAATCTCAGAAAATCTCAACGACAGAAGTGGCTGGAGTAATAGGTGACTTGAGAAACAAGCTAATATCCAGGAAGAATGAAACTTTTCTATCCCTGCATTCTTCAGATTAATAAAGTTTTTAAGCCTACGTGTAGAAAAAAAATGTGTCCCGTATTCAGACTTTGAAAAATTGGTCACTTTATATTCTTGCATGGTCTACTTGCACCAAAGAAGCTGACGAATGAAGAAAGTATTTTACACTTATTGTATATTTTCATTGATGTAGGGCTGTATTTAGTATTCAAGATATTAAGTTGTTCATACATCATATTTTAATGCTACATGAATCAATCATCATAGTTGATTTTATTTTAAAACTGTGTTTTTGCACAATTTAAATGTTAAGTGTGAGGGATATACTTTTGAAAGGGCTCAATTTCATTGCTTTCAATTACTATAATTCATCATGTAAGCACACTGTATTTCTGTTTCACATGTAGAGATCTTAAAAACACCTATTATAAGACATTGCATATGCAAGAATTTACTAACTGTCAATGTTTCTGTAAATAAACAGTTATTTCTTTCTCCTGAAAAGTGATCTTTTCTGTTATTAAGACCTTTCTTAAATGACCGATTCAATTATAATTGTACACTTTTGACGGGTTCCATATCTCAAAGTCTGTTTTGAGATCTACGGAACGAATAAAGAATTATTATTATTATTATTATTATAACCATTTACATTTATTAATCCTCATTTTGCTTCCCGAATGCACAAAAGTTAATGGAAAAGCCTTATTTATAATGTCAATGAAAATTGATAAATCTACATTCACTTTGTCATTAATATCACTTCTACAATACATTCCAAACCAAGTAACTAGTCGTAGATGGCAGGACAATATTATAATACATTTAAGGGAAGGAGGAATTGCAAGGGATGGTTGGATGGAGTTAGCTCAGAATAGGGTTGAATGGTGGGCTCAAGTAAGTGCAGCAATGAACCTCTGGGTTCCATAAAATAGATAATATTCCTTTAGCATGCTTAGCAATTGTCTATTGTCATTGAGTAAGTAAGTATCTCTTTTAGAATGGTATACATTTTATTTTACTGCAATGAAGCTTGTGCTTTTCAGAATATTTTAAATTAATACCACCATCTTAATGACCCTAACATTTCATCCACTTTCTTAACTATCTCATTTTCCTTAACTTAAAAGTTCACATACCGGTACTAGAATGTGCAAAAATCTGCGACCACACTGCAATAACATTTTAACTTTTGTGTGGAATGAACTATTGATGAGATGAATTTCTAATTGACTTTTACTTGCTTTATACTATTCTATTAAATTTCACAAGGCAGGAACCATGTTTCATGGTTAAAAAACGCTTTCTACTTCAGAAATGATTGTGTAATATGAATGGTTTGTAATTAACATTTATACAGTGTAAATCACAGTTTATAACAATCAAACTTCTACCGTAAATTGCATGTGGCTGGAACTGGGCATATGACGATCAATCCCTGTGACAATTTTTAATTTCCATTTCTCCCTTTAGATTCAAATAAGAGAATATCTAAAATGAAAAAAATTAATTTGAGTATTTCACTCACCTTTCTTGAAGCAGACGTTCAAAATGTTATTCCCTCTTAAGTGATGTCATTCAAATCTTGTATGGATGGAGCTTCAAACTGAAGACCCTTTAATACTGATGTTGTGAAACCCCGACTTTCAAAGTTAGAAGACTGGATTTTTTTTAGAACTTGTGAATATTATTAAGATTTTCTTCAATCAGATCTTTCTTTGCACACAATTTCTTGTTACCTAAATCTGTTCTTATTTGTTGCCACTTTCTAGACAGTCTAAGAGTTCTTCCAGTTTACACCAGTGAAATGTCTATGCACTCTGACACCAAGATATGTAGCTGGAGTAATTCCAGTTTGTAGCAATCAAATAACTAGTGGTATATCTTATATCAGGGGTACGCCGTAGCATAGTGGTTGAGGTCGTTAAGAGTTTTTCAATTGACCTAATCCTTCTGGTGGCACTATGGCCCTGGGGTCGACTCAGCCTTTAACAGAAATGAGTACCAGGAACAATCCTGGGAGTAAAGGTGGCCTGTGCGTAAGGCTGGCAACCTTACCACCTTCATGTGCCGAATGTCTAAAATTCTGGGAGCCTCAACCTCCTGGAACCCTCTGGGCCTCCATGGCCTGTAATAGGGAACACTAAAAAATATATCTGATATCAGGATGTGCAGCTGAAGTACTTCCAGTTCATAACAATCAAATAACTGATAGGCTACTATCTGACACGTGGATTTGCAGTTGAGTACTTGAGGATTCAAATAACAGAAAAGATACAGGAGTACCAACAACAAATCTACATCGCCTTCATTGATTACAACAAAGCTTTCGATTTCGTGGAACATGAAAGTGTGCTACAGGCCTTAAAACAACAAGGTATCCACAGCAAATACATAAGGCTATTAGGTAAAATTTACCAAAACAGGTCAGCAAAAGTAAGAACAGGAAGAGACGGAGAATGGTTTCAAATCAAAAGAGGAGTGAAACAAGGCGACCCTCTATCTGCAAAACTGTTTACAAGCGTGCTGGAACATCAATTTAGGAAAATGAACTGGAGTCACAAACAGGGAATAAACATAGACGGACAGAAATTGACACATCTCAGGTTTGCTGATGACATAACTCTGATAGCAAGATCAGCAAATAGGCTAAAGGAAATGATCAGTGATCTAGACAAACTAAGCAGCAAATAGGCCTCACAATGAACCCTACCAAAACAAAAATAATGACAAATGGAACACAAGTCCCAATCCAAATCCATCAAACAACACTAGAGTATGTGCAACAATATGTCTATCTAGGACAAAGCATCTCCCTAAACAAAGATACTGAGAGCGAGATAAAATGCAGAATAGGACTGGCATGGAACAAAATTTGGTCGCTCAAGTTCCTACACACAGACAAGAGACAGAAAATCAGCACAAAAACAGAAATCCTGGACAAATGTGTGATGCCAATGCTACTTTACAGCTGCCAAAAATGGTCATTGACAGAAAAACTGAAAAAAAAACAGCTACAGGTATGCCAAAGGAGAATGGAACGTAAGATTCTTAATGTTTCGCTAAAAGACAGAATCAGAAATGAAGAACTAGGAAGAATGACAAACAGGATGTAGTAGAAAGGGCAGAAAGACTCAAATGAAAATGGGGAGGGCATGTAGTGCGCATGGATCACCACAAATGGATGCACCGCACTACAATGTGGGACCTGAGAGAAGGAAGTAGGAACGTGGGATGCCAAAGAACCAGATGGGGAGACTATTTCAGAAGCAAAGCAGGAGGTCAATGGTCAAGAGTGGCAAGAGATAGAGCAGCATGGAGACTACTGGAGCCTAGCACCAAATAGGGCGGGTAGTCAAAGACAGCGAGTGTGTGACATCAGCAACAGGACAAAAGCTCCCAAGGATTTGCTCACCTCGGGAGCCAAATTATGAGCACGTCCCTTTGTAAACAGGAGGCCTTTGCCCTTATGGGATGTCTATAGGCTATATTTATTTATTTATTTACTTGAGGATGAAGGGAAAGTTTATAACAATCAAATAACTGGTACTACCTAACACCAGGATTTGCAGTTAGAGTATTTTTAGATTAGAGGAAAGTTGTTATTAAATTAATAGGCTATATATAGGCCTATATATAAAACCAGCGATATGTGATATCAAGATTCTGGAGCACATCTAGTTCTTATTGTTGAAATACAGTAACTGCATAGTGCTATCTGACACTATTTGAAGTGCTTCCAGTTAATAACAAGCATTATCTTACACCGGGATATCAGGTGGATTGCTTCCAAATTACAACAATCACATCATTAATACCGTCTGACACCTACTGATGTCAGATATCCATTGCTGGTGACTTGAAAGTTTGTGGTTACTTAAGGAATCTACATAAGGAGAGTTTTTAAATTCATAGTCATAATAAATAATTGAATCAATCTTAGGATCATTGATTTTATTATACACATTCTGATTTATTCATGAATAACCATGAATAAAATTATGATAGGTAGGACTGATTGCTGTAACTTATTTTGGGGATGCCAAGTGAATGAATATATATATATATATATATTTTCTCATTTTACATTGGAAGAAATGTTGGGTAAAAACCTTGTAAGTGACAAATCAGTTGCATAATGGTAGGCTATATTAATGCTGTTATTAATAACTTATTCATGGTTTATTAATATTGTTAATCACTACTTTACTGATATAAATAGCTGTTAGCAAGGAGTCACTGCCACCAAAACAGAGTATTTAGTGGAATTATAATTCTTTCACATTGGATGTGGGTAGGCTAAGCTGGAAAGGCACAGACTGAAAAATTCAATGCTAATAGATAGGATTTGAATCACAGATCTTTGGCCTCCCCCCCTCTCTCCCGTCATTTCTCTGCTACTTGAGCTACCATGGCAATGTGCTAATACAACACAAAGATCTGGGGTTCAAATCTCGGCTATAGCATTGAATTTTTCAGTCTTACTCTACCTTTCCAGAGTATCCATTAATGGAATAAATGAGGAATTGACATATGGATCAATCAACTTAAGCATTTGGTTCAAAGCACAGTGGAACTGATGCAAATAACTGGAAACCATGGAAACTCATCGAAAATAAAAGAATCCGATGGTGAATTTAAGAACTCCCCCTAATTGCTGATGTGAAACACCTATCACACCTATGTAGTAAACATCCTTCATATTTCAATGAATTTATTCAAGTAAAGAAGAAAAATACCTTATGCCTTATGCATTATTCACGAAGTTTATCAGTCCTTTCCTTTACAGCAAGGATATCCTCTTGTTAAACAGTTGGTCCACAAATTCTTGTCTTCTTCATTGTAGCAAATGTCATTTAAAATATATCTTCCAGGAAACACTGGAGAACACCGAAATGTCAAGAACACATAAAACATCAATTGTTATGATGGCACCAACAAATGTCAGAATTCACTTCAATGTCTCTTGAAGCAATATTGAGTATCGTAAATTCCATCATTTCTTTGAAAACTTTAACAGTAACAACATGTTTAACCACCAACTTTAAACTTTAATAAACAATGAAAATACAAATAGGCTGGTACTATACTACAGAACTCAAATGAAGCCTATATGATATATTAATAAGGTACTGGTATAACTTAGTCTCCAATATGCAGGAAATCACATACGTACACTTTCTTCTCCAGACTTCTTATCCACAGAATGCTTATAGAAAATTGGTAGCCTATTGGTAACCTGCTGGAGGATGTTGTGAAAATGAAAATGTTGCTATTTGGGATCATGTAGTTATGAACTGAAGAATGTTGTGTCAAAAAAGCCAAAGATGCTTTGCTATGAATAGAAGAAAGTTGCAAAGAAAAGAAGAATGATGCTATAAATTGAGTGTGAGAATATGATATGGGTGGAAGAATGTTTGCATGAATTTCAAGGTGCTGTTATTGAACGTTTTTGCTATGGGTGAAAGAAAGTTGCTACAAATGTAAGAATGTTCCTATGAATGGGGAATGTTGTTAAGGGTGAGAGAATGTTGCTATAAATAGATGAATATTAATATGAATGGAAGATATGTGAGAATATTGTTATGAATGGGAGAGTGCTGTTACTAGTGAGATAATGTTGCTATAAAATGGGGAGATATTGTTATGAATGGGAGAGTGTTTTTAATGGTGGAAGAAGGATGCTATGACTGGAAGTGTTACTATAAGTGGAAAAATGTTGCTTTGAATGGAAGGATGTTGCTATCGAGTGCTGTTATAAATGGGAGAGTGTTGTTATTAGTGGGAGAATAATGCTGTGAATGGGAGGGTGTTATTATGAGTTACAGAATGTTGCATTAACAATAAAACGAAAATGTTGCTACATGTGGGAGAATTTTGTGTCAAATGAAAGTATTGCTATAAGTGGTAGTATGTTGCTTTGAATGGGATAATGGAATAGAATAGAATTTTATTCAGCCATTAAACATATACGTGTAATAGGCTATGTCAATATTGTACTAGGCCTACATTAATATTAATATGTACTGTAAGAGTTACAATTGCCGGCGCGGTGGCTCATGCTGTAGCGCGTGAGCCTGGCATGCTAGCGGTCCTGAGTTCAAATCTCAGGGCCGGCGGGTGTGTCATTCGTGGTGGACGAAGCCGTGCTTTAGGGGGTTTTTCTCGGGGTTCTCCCGTTTCCCCCTTTCATTCCACCAACACTCTCCACTTCATCTCACCTTTCCCCCTTTTCATCCTCATCCCGTTTCCACTTCTGGCATCGGGTCTGCTTCGGCAGTCAGAGCCCTTTGGGGGCCTCTCCCGTTCTCCCCGCTGCTTGTGGTCAAGAGGTTGTTGGTGGTGTGTGTCACGAACCTGTCGGGGCTCCCGGTTGGAGGTACCGCAGGGGGTGGCGCACATGTGGTATGGTACTAGGCTTTGTTGGATGTAGGGGAGTTCCGTGGGGGCTCACAGGGGGCTTTGAGGTCCGGAGCGGCCTGTGGGCACGCAACTCATCCCATCCCGGAGGTAGGTACAATAAGTCGGCAATGGCTGCGGTGCTTAGGGGCGTTCCCACCCCTCCTTAAGGGGCACAAAATAGAATAGAATAGAAGAGTTACAATTGCATACATTACAATGACTTACACTAATGTTGCTATGAATGAGTGCTTTGTTATGAGTGGGAGAATGTTGTTTGAAAATGGAAGTTTTGCTGCGAGTGGGAGAATATTGTATGAGTAAGAAAATTAGCATAAAAAGAAAATGTTGCTATGAGTGGGAGAATATTACTATCAGTGAGGAATTGTTGCACTAAATGGAAGAGTTGCTGTGACTGGGATTCTGTGTCTATGAATGGGAGAAAATTATAATAAATAGCAGATTTTTCTATAAATGGTAAAATGCTGCTAGGAGTAGAAGATGTTGCAATCAAAATAACAATTGAACCTAAAATACCAGTAGCATAATGAATAGAGGAGAAAGTGTGATGACTGAGGTAGTTCACTGGTTCCGCCACTAGGTAGCAGTTACTCTGCTTGAGATTCGCGGGAGCAAGATTACTACGGGCGGTATAGGAAAAATTGCAAACATTCTTAAACAAAATAATACATTAATCTATTTCAAAATGACTCACCTTATCTAAATTGAATTGTCAGATACTTTTGACAATTTTCGGGCTGCTTTACACGTCTTGGAAGATCTCATCTCCATAAATAAACATGGCCGTGTGTAACAGTAATTTCTAAGATTGCAAGAAGCTTGACCGTAACATTTCGTTCCACATCTTTCCAAAAATCGAAGATGTTCACAAGCAATGAACAATTATATAATATAGGTATGAAACAGCTAAGGGATGATTTGAACTAATATTTTGTTGCCTAGAAAATAGGGTAGAGGGTATGTTAGTATAATTTGATGAGAATTTGTTAAAGAATGTACATTTGTATAGAAATAACAACATATAATTAGGGTAGAAAACAGCTAAGGGATATTTTATAAATTAATATTAATGTTACATTGTATAGAATATTACTGAGTATTAATTTGTATTAATAGTAATATTATTTATATTAATATTAATTTTCTCCTGGCTGTATGGGGTAAGTTATGTAGGTGAAACATGGTCAAAAGTGTAGATCTGTGTACAAATTATGTGAACAGAGATAATATAAACTAAGGGATGGTTTGTGAATTGCAGGGCACGGAAAATTTCATAAGCAGCACTACAAAAATAGGGCGCGTGATCTTTAAAATTGGCGTCTCAACATCCGATAAAGACGCACATATGCAAAAATTGTTTTGCAATGCATTCTACATATATCACACAATATTTCAAAGCATTTTCCCTGATTTTTTCATAACAAAAATTAAATCCTCTTGCCTTAACTACAGCCCGCTATTTGCTCAAACCCTCGACCATTCGCCGTTCGCTGTAACTGATGTACGTCTTATGTTGTTAAATTATATTATTAAAAAAAGGAACAGGATATTAAACTAATGAGACATTTGCTATGATAATTATACATAAAAATTACTAACATAAGTGAACAGAAAATATGATAAATAATCCAATAAATGCATAAATAAAAGTAGTGCAGATTTACTAAGTTAGAAAAAAGCTTCATTCACTCCTTTTCCCCAGCGGGTCAATCTTGCAGTATGGGTACAAGTAGTCAGTTAATATAGTATTATTATTGAGTCCACGAATAAATTATGTAAAAATGTTTACGTTAATGCTGGTATTTTATGGAAAATATGCCTGCTAATACCTCAATACCATTCTGATAGCTTTAGCTTTAGAGTAATTACTATTACTCGTTAACCATTATAGATATATAGGTGATACTCAATTTATAATAAGATCCAAATATTTCACTAAACCTGATCTCTTTCTGGACACAAAAATAAAATAATAAATGTCGCATAGTCAAATTTGCTTCACCCTCAACATTCCACAATCGTCCCACATCATTCAGACAGCTGTAGCGCCCGGAATAATTACCACTCAATTACTCGTAAACCATTCAAGATATAAAGGTGGTACTGAATTTAAAATAAAATTAAAATATTTCACTAAAACTTTCTCGCTTGAAGTTTTTACGGGACACAAAAATGAAAAAAATTGTCGCATAGTCAAATTCCGTTTCACCCTCCATGAATTTTGTGTAATTGGTGATGTTTATATAATGAAATAAAACATTTATGTCCGCATTTTTTAAGTCTCTGTTTTAACCATCAGAAGGACTGTGTTGTGCAGATTAATTCTGCACAAATTTCACAGAAATAGGACCAAGGGTTAATTAAAGATTGCGAGTTTAATCATAAGATGCCAAACTATCATGATGCAGCATTGAGAAGTTGAAACACAAACGAAGGTGCTGCCAGTGTTTCGGTGGACCGCCGCTCTCCCTATACCCACCATTGTATTAGCGGCAGAGTCATCACACTTTCTCATTCTATTCATTATGCCAGTAGCGTACCTCAGATATGATTTAAAATAAAAATTCTGGCATTTCTGTGATGGCTGTGAAAAAGAATGGATGAGTGAAACATAATTTTAAATTTCATGTACAAAAAACAGACAAGAGATGTAAAATACCAATGCACTGATAAATCTGCAATACCAGTAGCACATAATTTGAACTTGAAATCATAAATTCGATAGCGAAGCAAAATTATCTGCATGTATTTAGCAAGCAGTTAATCTAATTATTTGGGGAAATTATTTTTCAGAAGAACAAGGAATTTCTAACTGTTAGAGGGTCTGAAACTTTGGAGATCCACAGATTTGGTTCCCCAAGTCATGTACCAGAGTCCTAAGTTTTGGAATAGGGAATAGGGATTATATCAACCTCAAATTAATACCTCCTATTCAGAAACATGTGGAAGAATATTTCAGACCAATTTTTCAATGAATTTACTTGATGATGAAAGAAAGAGGAAGAGTCCTGTAACATGATCTATTTAAGTGGATTATTACTTTTAACATTGAAGCTGAATGTTTTCAAGTTAATTTATAATTTTCACATTTCACTGTGTTTCCATAAAAAAATAATAACTAATATTCTAAATTACTGGTCACTCATAGAAGATCTAAGAGGATTCAGCTTTTTTTCCCCCTCCTGATAGAATAAATTGAAAATTTTTCCTCAGTGCTTCTTTTAAGTTCTGCAATACAGATCACCATATTATCTCATACTTTGATTTCTGCAATACAGTTCATGTTATATATCTCACACTTTAAATTATGCAATATAGATCACTGTATATGTAACACAAAGTTCTGTCAAGCAAATCATTGCAAGTATCTCTCAAAGTTCTGCAGTACAGATCATTATTATTTCATACTTTTAACTTTTGAAAGTTCTGCCGTACAGATCATTGTGCACATTTCATACGTTTCAAGTTCTGCAATATATGTATGTACAGCACATCATTCTTTAAATCTTGCCACACAGATCACTGTATGCAGTTCTTGGTTTTAAGTTCTACAACACAAATCACCATTCGTATCTCATACATTTTACACATCACAGAGATATATTCATATGGGATAGTTTTAATTTTTCAGATGAAAACATGATTTATTTAGCCTACTCTCTCTGTTGTATGAACAGCATTGAAAACAAACTATTACAGTTGAACTAGTTTTCTGGGCTTAGGGTTTAGAACTCCCCATTTTGTACTGCGTACTGTATCCTTCATCTTCAGGGGGATCCTCTATCCTCTATCTTTCAGTTGGCCAACAAGCCTAAAAACTTGTTCAACTATCAAAATGGTTAAAAGCCTAAGCTATTAAATTATTACAGTGTTTGATAGCTGTCACAAAGTCACAAATGTTCTTGTCACCACTGTATGGAGTAAATTATGTTTTCATTCCTTCAGTTGTCACCATGCAAAGCTAGTTTAAATTGATGTGTAACTTTATAAGAGGCCTGCATGTGGTCGTATACCCAGGATCATAGTGGATCTATTGAAAATACACTTAATGCATTTTACTGTCCAAGTAAAGCAAGGACCTTTTTCAACTCAGCTGTTTGGCATTTCATCTGTTTGTCTGTAAATTTGTGTGTCACCCAGTTACAATCAAATGCATGGTTTGATTTTCTTCCAATTTTGCATCAGTGTTCTTTGAAATTGTTAAAAACGACATATGTGTAAGGATTTTTAATATTTGATTCTATTTAAAAACGAATGGTTATGATTCATGTAAACTTCAGCTTCTTTTAAAGATTCTAACCAAAGGGTTCATGCTACAAAAATCTTAACATTACTAGCAATCTCAAGTGAAAATTTTCTAAACTTTTAACTTTATTCCTGCACATTTTTTATATAACTCTAATGGTTTACCAGAATTTTATCTGTTTGTCCATAAAGTTTGTTTGTTACACAGTCATGACAAAATGTGTTGTTTGATTTTCTTCCAATTTTGCAAGAATGTTCCTTGAAGTCCTTAAAAACGATGTACCGGAACATGTATGGATTTTTAAAATTTTTGTTTAGTTTTCAAGATAAAGAGGAGATCTTGTTTTTTTTCCTTCTTCTTTCGTCTGGATGCGAGGTCTAGGCTACTGTTTAACATAAATATAATAAATCAGTTTGTGTAATACTATATACTTTAAAGTAAACTGCATCCTATAAAGGCCTTGAAGATTCTTTCAAATTGTGAGAGTTGTACCTCCTGCATGTTTAGACAATTAACACAATCTTGTTGGTACGCCCTGGTGCAAATGATTTAAGCACTGCTTTGAATTCCATTCTTTGTTAGGGAAGTTGCTAGATGATGTTACCAACCTAGGTTTTTCCAGGTATTTAAGCAACTTGTGCAGAAACTGAAAGTGCTGAATTATAGGCCTACTAGATAGACATAAACTTGCTCGTTGCGCACGCATCCTCACAATTCTCTCTCAACAACAGCTCAGCTGTAACCATCTCCCATGCAGGTGCAGTCCCTTAACCCATTATATATTTTATATTATATCAAATTTGTGAACTGTTATACGACTGAAAGTTTCATTACCATCTTATATATAGGCTAATAATTACAATTTACAAGGTTAATGTTGTAATTCATGCATGTTTGTGTGTGTGAAGTTGGTTAAGTCAGAAAAAAACTAATTGAGAAAAAAAGATTTGAATGTTTGAAAATCCAGTTTAAATCCAACATACCGACTACCAAATTTCTTTCTTTATAGTATTCAATATATTATATATATATATGGATTTCACATGCTAGTTTTCCATTTGGAATTTTTATTCATCGGAGGGAAAGGAAATAGACATTAAATCCATGTCTGGGATATTAATACAAGTAAGAATCAGCTTGAAAAATTTTATGTCATAACCGGGATTTGAACACGGATCTTCGGCTTAACGCGCCAATGCTCTACCATTGAGCTACCATGACAACATGCCTTGTCTTCTGAATCAGTTGATGAATTTGATGTCGTACTGGCATGTTGTCATGGTAGCTCAATGGTAGAGCATTGGCGCGTTAAGCCGAAGATCCGTGTTCAAATCCCGGTTATGACATAAAATTTTTCAAGCTGATTCTTACTTGTATTTTTATTCATCGCTCATGATAGATATCAACAAATTCATGCATTAAATTGTTTAATTTAGTCAATTTTATGTTACTTGGTTTAACTTTAACCTAGTTTGTACAGTTGCTCTGTGATATTATTTAAAATTAAAAGCAGGCCTGCTCAAAATGTTATTATCCCGCTATATTCTCTCATAAATTTTGGAACGTTGTGTATTTCATTAAACTATTAATGTAATCAGTGCTTTTTTTCTGGGGGCAAGGCAAGGGTACGCATACCCCTTAAAGATTTCTTCAGTTTCGTATAGGATAAAATCATTCATTTCCATAATTTTGAAATCTGGAGAAATTCATGCCAAACAAAATAATACAAGTATACATATATTGTTTACAATGAAATAGTTATTTTCAATGTTACCTTCATCATCTATACCACTGCAATTGGGAAAACACCGTTCCAATGGTATGTTGTCAATGTTACTGATTCAAAATTAGCACATGCTCAAGAGTTTGTTGTCTCTCTTTCCTCTTGACTTCAAATTGCAATTATTTGCATTAATGTTGCTGCACATGTCATTCTGTCTCTGGCTATTCTTCAGTTTTTTCATGTGTTAAATTATATGTACCCTTGTGAAAATGACTCTGCTTATGTACATGTCAGATGTAAGTTAGTTTTGAGGTTGGTCACAAACCTGTTAGGCCCCAACTCTCGAAAAGAGCTACTTTTCATTTTAAATTTAGCATCTTCTGGTGAAAGATGTAAGAAACTCTGTTAGTGTATCACAGACTAAATTACAGCTTATGGATAGAATTGATGTGTACAAACTGAGTCCTCCTCATTGGACTTAATTTCTAATAACCTTGTGCATATTGTGGGTGAATCCACTTTCATTCTAAATATGTGGTTAAATCTGGCAATGTTCCATCAAGTCAAAAGCAAGAGTACCCCTTAACATTTTTTTTAGAAATAATGCACCATAAAATTTTAAAGACTTGACTGTGTGTACATCTTTTATAGGAATGTAAAATTAGACAAGTCATATGAATTCTGACTTGACCTTCTTTACAAATCGAGCTTTTAAATGTCATTACATGTCTAAACACGCACAGTTTCAGTTACAACGTAATGATATGACTTAGTCGACTACACAAAAAGAAAGAGCAATTTAGTTATATGACAAGATATAGGCCTATATTAGCTTATGTATTACCTAGAAGATTTTATAATTAATATATAGGTCTAAGTTTGATAAAACCATGACTTCTTGTAAATCCAATGGTGAATAAGAATCAATCAAATGATTCTTAAATGCGAACAAGGTTTATGCTTCGTTGTTAATTTTAACAAAAATGCAAGCAAAATATAGACCTACATGATTACAGTGACTACTTTATCATTCTGTGTTAATGGTATGTAGTATGCCTAATTTTTATTAAATAACTCTGTAATAACTCTTAATGTTAGCAATCCTCTGAAATTTTGATGCAAGACCGATGGTGAGGTGAAGGAGAAAAAATGGTTTTTTAAAATGCTTATTATTTCTGGAGTGTAACTCCATGCTGGAGAAATCTTTTTGGTGGATTTAATTTAAGACAATAAATGTGATATAAAATATCAGGGGCACAAATTCCAAACATATATACAAATATTAAGAACTACACAATAATTAATGACTCACTAATAGTAGGCCTAATAACAATAGGATTAATAGACCTAATAATAATAGTAATAATAGTAATAATAATAATAATAATAATAATAATAATAATAATAATAATAATAAGATTTTAACGTTCTTGATGAAATGTGAACTTTATCTAAATTTGTTACAATGTATGAATTCTTCATACCTCGCCATTGGTTCGATGCCAGATAGGGTCATTGGGACTTTAAATTGATTAATATTTCTGGTGGCATTTAGCCCTGGGGTCTAGTCATCTATTAACATAAATGAGTAGGCTACTAGAAGCAATCCTGGGGGAGTAAAGGCAGATGGTGGCATAAGGCTGACAATCTTCTCACATGATGTGCTGAATGTCCATTTAAAAAAATACAAGGCTATGTATTATTGCATAAGGAGAATAATTCATAAATAAGACTTACACATGAAAAATTGTAATTTAACCAATTACACAATTGCATGCATTAGTATTACAGTCTGCCACTGTTGGGGAGTCAGTAGTGTGGTTGTGTTCTACCCAGGTAAACCCAGGTTCCATTCCTGGCTGGGTGGGTGGAAAATTTCCTTCCTGGGTTCAGGACTGGTTGTTGTGTAGTTCCTTCACCCTCATCCCACAAAAGGAATGGCAAATCTCAACAGTTATCACCCTTGTTTGAAAGAGCCTTGGATGAATTATGGTCATCATCCCATTGCTTTGTTCTGGGTCTGGACCTGCCTTTGGGCAGAACACTCATGAACATTAGTAGGCCTATTATAGAAAGAGCTTACTGCAGTGAGTAACGATATAACAAGTACTGGTACTGAAATATAATTTACATGTTATCCTGTAAATGTTATAATCCTCTTATTGTGATCAGTCTGAAGAAGCAGAGAACCCAAGTCTTTTACTGGTGAATACATAAACATAAACACACCCGTTTTTTCTTCTAATACTAACAGCGACATACTCAGAATAACACTGACATGGTTTAAAGGAAGAAAATAAAATATTCGTGGAGAGGTTCTCTATGATATTTCATTAGGCCTACTCAGTACTGGTATTCAGTTGCCAGTTGTCTTAGCCAGCATGATTGTTTCAGTTGGCCTACACTATATCATTAAGTATAACAACTTCAAGCTGTGAAGTCACTTTCAGTGGAACTAAAACACAAGTGTTGGGAAGCTATGCTAGAAATATTATTTTTAGAGTGTATACTTTTTCTAAGAAGTGTTACAGTAGAAGTGAGAGATAAAGTTGAATTCAAAAAGCCTTACTGTGATGCCAAAATTTCTGACTCCAGCTGTATTCCATTTATCTTGTCATCGAGGAAGCATATTGCTCCCCTAATGAGCCTTACAAACTTAACTGACTTTGATAAGGTCATTGTACAGATGAATTACGCAGGTTTTAAAAGTAAAATTTCATTCAAAGGCTCTCTTGACTCACTTACACGATACTGTGAGATTCAGGTTTCAAGTATAGAAAGAAGAAACATTGTGGATGCAAGGTAAAAATTCCCATGCACAAGGCATCAAATTAGGATTTCTGGTGACACAAGGCCAAAATTTTACAAAGACGAGACTTGATTAAATCAAATCTGGCAGACTCCACAAGAACCAATGGACTTGTTGAAGAAGGCAGTTTATTGACTGTTTGTCATGTAGGTTCCACGATTCATACCTGAAACTAAGTTGATTTTCTTATTTTCCAGTCTGACTACCATGAGGAAATGTTAGCTGTTATATTTAAGTATTGATTTTTAAAATATTTAGAAGAAGGAAGTATAATGGTTTTTAAATTTTTATTTGGTTACTGGCAACTGTGACTTAGGCCTGTGACCGTTGTATAATTACATCTTTGCTGGTGTGCCAGAATTTTGTCCAGCAGAAATTCTTTTACATATCAGTAAATCTGCAGACATGGGCCTGTCACATATTTTATGCACACATAAATGCCACTGACCTGGGCTAGGATAGAACCTGCTACCTTGAGTATGGATAGCCAGTGTCATGCTCACTGTGCATAACCTACACGAAAAGAGGACAGTAGGGTAGAAAAATGAGGACATTGGAGAAAAAATGAGGACAAGCCTAATGAAAGCCATGAAGAAATTAATATAACATGGATGTGGAGTTTAGGAATGTGAAAATATGTTAATAATGGTAATGCCGTTAACAAAAATTAAACATTTTTAACATTTTCTTAAATCACAGATATTAAAAAACGAAGTGCAAAGTTCACAGAGGATGATGTCCATTGCAGGAGTTTAAAATATACTTATAGAAATCCTACACTTCCTTTTAAGCACTTAGATAAGATGAACCTCACACTCAAACAATAACAAAAGAATGCAACACTAGAAACGAACAAGGTTGGACACGATAAGTTCTGTTTTTCCAAATGTAGTTCGGAGAAAAAAAATTTAGGTTACTAAGAAATGCCAACTTGAAATATTCATGAAAGAAGGAACCCATGCAATGTGCAAAGAACTTCAAAT
Organism: Ectobius pallidus; assembly: GCA_964059195.1. Lineage (NCBI taxonomy): Eukaryota > Metazoa > Arthropoda > Insecta > Blattodea > Ectobiidae > Ectobius > Ectobius pallidus. The sequence continues at coordinate 53,644,564 of CAXKWD010000011.1, forward strand.
ATTAGTTCATACTGGAGCAATCAACTGTAATGTTACTATCGATATTCTACGGTTGACAGATGAAAATATCAATGGTAAATTAATAATGCTATACACCAAAAAGAGCCTAGGTTGGACAAAGAAATGATCAACTATTACAAAAAAGGAGGACATTTTTTTTAAGACTAAAATTTGTTTGTGAACAGAGGAAAGAGACTTAAAACTGAGGGCATTCAAAAAGAGGATGTCTGATCACCCTAAACATACCCTATCCATGAATTTAGAATTTGGGACTGTCCATTGTTAGTATCAGGACACTTTGGTTGAAATTTAAACTTCATAGGTTGAAGTACAATGTGATATTTGACTTACAGAAAACAATTTTGCTGTGTAGGCCTACATCTTAAACACCACTCTTAGTTTCTATTCCCAGAGCTGATGTTCTCATATTTTGCGAGACTTTCATTCAACAACCTTTAGATATAAATGGCTACTACGGTGTTCATTCACTGGCAAAAACTGGACCACGAGGCAGACCCTCAGGTGGGGTGTCATGCTACTACAGACCCTATCTAGGCCAAGCGAGCTACGCATCTGCAGCAGAAAACACAGTGATTGTGAGACTCAAAGATGTTCAAATAGTCGGAATGTACCTAAAACCTTACTTCACAACAGAAGAAGTAGTGGAAGCCATTGCAACTGCCCTGGAGCATGTAGTACCAGACCTTCCAACAATACTAGCTGGAGATTTTAATTGTCGGATAGACAAACCGAACAGCAAGGCAGAAGCACTAACAGACATGCTGGAAGAAGAAGGCTTCATTTCAACCAATGAAAAACAGCAATTCACATATATAGCACATAACGGCTCCAGCACACTAGATCTTGTATTTTACCAGGGAAAAGGGCTTAAAGTACAAAGGCAAAATGTTGTTGTAAACTCGGCAAACTCACCGCTAAGACCTCGCAGTCAAAACTATTTTCAACATGACTCGATGCGGGAAAGAAGAAATAAATGAGGCAAGGAGATGGACACCAAGAAAAATCGACCCACAGTTACTAGTGCAGAATATCGACGAGCACGAAATACTTGCACAGATCGAAACAGTAAGCATCGACGAAGCTCTGACAGCCCTAAACCAAGGGTTAATTGAATCCGCCGAAAGTCAGCCACTAAAAAGACGAAGCAAACCGTGGTTCGACGCAGACTGCTACAAAGCCAGAATGGAGGTCCTGGAAAAATTCCACAAATCAAAAAATTCCAACGTGCAAGAAATCAGACTGACATACATGAAAGAAAGACAAAGATATAGAACCCTACTGAAAGAAAAAAGACTAGCATATACACACACCCTGGAAGAAGAACTTATAAAGGAGGTGGAGAACAAACCATACAGAGCACTCGGCACAAGGAAATCGTGCATAACACCACCCATAACCATGGATACATGGGAGACGCACTTTACAAATCTACTCCAGAAGAAAGACGCGCCGACAAAGAACAAGGAGGAAGACTCACCAGGAGAAAAATATGTAATAACACCCGATGAAGTCCAATATGTCATTGGGAAGAGCAAGCCCCGAAAATCAGCCGGCCCCGATAACGTGGCCAGTGAATTGATCAAAGGAGCGCTCCCTTACACCCTGAACATATGGACAGCATTATATAATAAATGCTTGGAAAGTAAAACTATCCCCTCTCTATGGAGAAAATCACTGATCAAAGTTTTCTACAAGGGAAAAGGAAACCACGACGCCCCAGAAGCTTACTGAGGAATCGCCTTGGAATGTGTTGCATTTAAAGCACTCAATAACATCCTTCTGAAAAAGATCCACAACAAACTGATGACCGTGATCCCCGACGAACAGTATGGGTTCATCCCAGGAAGATCCACGACACAGGCAATAGAGAAAGTTCTTCACTACATACACAACGCACTAGACACACCCAAAGGACATGCATATGCAGCTTTCATAGACTACAAACAGGCATTTGACGGAGTGAACAGGAAAATCACCATCCGCAAATTACAAACAGTCCTCGGAGCTGACAACGAAATATTCAAGCTAATCCAGAACATGCTACAAGAAAACACCATAACCATCACTGACGGCCTGACTGAATCCAAGGAAATCAAGCAGACCAACGGCGTCTTACAAGGTGACCCATTGAGCCCCATAATCTTCAACGTACTCACACATGATGTCATAAGAAGAGTCCAAACAGAGAGCGTGACTATGCATCTTTATGCCGACGATATGGTCATCCTAGCAAAGAAAAGGGAGGAACTCCAAAAGGCGATCAACAGTTTGCAAACATGGTCCCAGGAAAACGATCTCACTATAAATAGAGACAAAACAAAAATAATGAAATTTCGGAAAGGCGGAAGATTAACACAGTCGGATAGATCACATGTACAGACCAGGAATTAGAAATTGTCAAATCCTACAAGTACCTCGGAATAACGCTCCAGACTACGGGCCATAGCTTTTCCAAACATGTGGAAGAAAAATCAGTAGCAGCGATTAAGGCAACCCTCGACATCCTGTCACAAAACTGTCAGTAAAAACGGCGATCAGCCTCTTCCATCTGAAAATTGCACCCATTGCCTCATACGCAATCCAGCTCTTTTGGACACACCTAACATACAGTAACATGAAGAAACTGGATAGAATCAAGGCATCATATCTGAAAAGAACGCTCTGTCTCTCGAAATTCACGAAGAATAGAATCGCCTATGCCCTGACCAACACAAATTCTTTTATAGAGGATCTTCTCCGTACAAATGACCTCGAAGTCACTCCAGCCTGCAGCAGATTCCTAGACGAGAGGCGGCAAAAAGCAGACAATATAGACCCAGACTTCTACAGAACCCCAGCCATGAATGACCAGCAGTGGAAAGGAGCCAACTTCGACCTGCGCCACCTTTACACAAGAGTAGCGGCCCATGGATTTCACCACCGCATATGTAATCAAAGCCGATTTCACGATGCCACCGATCAGTGCATATGCAAACTGTGTGGTTTAACATGCAATGCTTATCACATCATTGACTGCAAAGATAGAGTGTTACCACTCTCATACTACGCAAATGACGAAAACTTTTGAGTGTACACATTGTGTTTAATAGTAATTTATATTCCCAGTATCTTGCTTGGCATTGATGGCAAAAATATACTGTTTATTGTTCATTTTTGTTTTGTTAGTATACGGATGTGGAAATAAGGTTTAAAAATTTGAATGAATTGTTATAGAAGTTCCTCCTAAATTACTGCATATATTCAAATTTTGCTTAAAGCAGTTGAATCATACACTATTCAAGAGTCAGTTGGTATATTTTGTTTTATGGATTGTTAATTTTAATACTTTGTAATACTAAGTTAGTAAGTTAATTGTAACTGCATGTGTGTTAGTATCCAGACAGTTAGTATCAGGACAAAATGTCTTTCAAATGGATGAACATATTACAGTCAAATTATAATTGTAACTAATGTCATTATTATTATATAATATTAATTTTTGAAAATAGAACATAAGTTGTATTAAATGACATTGAGGCCAACATTACAAAGTTACAGAATACATGTTTACAATGCAATTGTATTGTTATTTAGGAAAGGAACACACTGCTTGTCTTGAATATGAAACTAAGACAGGAACTCCCTCTATCACAGTGAGAATAGATTTATATGAAATTGTATCAAAGCCATTTTGTTGTGGCCATACAAATTGATTTTGGCCAACACAAGACAGGAATTTTACGATCACACGGGCATTTTTTTTATTTTGTTGAATATCCCAGGTTGCCATTAATTGTCGTAGATGACAGCTACCCATTCTCCTAGTGTGGGTAGACTTTCTTCGTTCCCTTCATTTATATTTATGTCTTCCTTATCTTGAGTATTATTGGAAGAGACTTCTGTGGTCTTCATATTGACAGAAGTGAAATCTTCTTTTAAGGATCCATGAAATTGATATCGAGCCATGATGTGGTCACATCTATTGTTTGATCTTTTGACACAAGCAGCTTTTCTGCCAGGATCTACTCTGCTGATTTAGTCATTGTTGTAGAAATTTATAACTTCCTGCATACTGTCTTCACTTATCCTCCTCCTAAATATTTTTTTATGGACTTTTATTGAGCGGTGGGCTATTCTAAAATTTTAAGCAAGTTTATATATAGGCCTATATATATATCTGCCACTTTTTCTTAGAACTTCTTGGCATTGCTCTTTCAGTTCTTTTATAGGCTTTACCAACAGCAGATGGTGAAAGCTTTATCTGCTTGTTTTTAGTAGCACAGCTTAGTCTTTTTCTCTCTTCCTCCTTTCCTTTCCTTTCCTTAATGTTGCTTCTAGTGCTGTTCTTTTTTCAGTTTTTTTCCCTATATAATTCTTTATTATGTTCTTTCTCTTCAATTTAAATTTTTCATCAGTCTTGTGACTTTCCATAAATAACTTCTGCCTTTCACAATTTGTTTTGCCCATGTTGTTGGAAAAAGCATACGTATAGCTTATAATTTCAAGGAAATAAAATATTTTTGGCTTGTAAATGCATTCAGAAGTGTATCTGTTTGTTGACAGATATGTGCCTACAGTTTTCTCTCTTGAAATTATATGAATATATTGAAAATATGCACACAAAAGCAGTCCAACGGTGTGCACTTTAGAGTTTCCCTCCAAATGTTGTTAGTAACAGAACATATTACAAAAGATTATTAAAAAAAAATTCTAGATGATTTTTTTAGAAATGTGTCTACTGCTATCTATTACCTGGGTCATAAACTAGCAGTTCCAAGCATCTTGTACACATGGCCTCAGTGAAAACATTATAATACAACGTTCTTGTATTTTCTGTTAGTATCAGGACAGCAAATTCTTGTCATTTTTCAAAGTGGGGTTTTCTGCATTTTGAAAAATCTTATGCTGAAATAAATGTTATTAAATGTTATCAAATGTTTGTGCCATACTCTTCATCCCAGTCTAGACTGCGGAGTTGGTGCTCAAGAAGGCTCATGAAGAGCTTCGGTGATAGGGAATCTCCCTGTTTTACACCTCTTTCAATTAGAAAGTTTTCCCCTTCTCTTTCCATTCTTATCCTTGCTTTGCTACCTTTGTACATTCTATTATCCCGATATATGTTTTGTTCTTCTAGGGATTTTCAGACAAATATATGCTCGACTGTGTCAAAAGCTTTTGTGTAATCCACAAATGCTATGTACAGAGTGATGTTGTATTCTTGTGATTTTTCCATTAGCTGGTTCATCGTTTGCAGGTGGACCATTGTGTTATATCCTGATCTGAATCCAGCTTGCTCTGCAGGCTGGTTTTCATCCAGGGTTTTTGTCAGCCTTTTAGTTATTATTTTCATGAAAATTTTGTAGATGTTTGGCAAAAGGCTAATTGGGCGGTAGTTGTTTATCTAGTCTTTTGCTCCTTTCTTGTGCAGCAGTACGATTACATTCTGTTTCCACTCCCTGCGTATTGTTTCTGTTGTCAGTATCATACTAGAAATTTAACTTTTAAACACTTTAAAGGCTTAGTACTGATGAAATTAAAACAAATCTCCTTCTACAATAATGATGAATTTTTTGAGGCAGCCAAAAACTTTAAATAATCTTTCAGAACCTACTATTTGGCCTACTTGACACATTGCACTTTTTATTTATTGTTTTTGTAGTGTTGTAATGTTTTGATCCTGAATTTCTTTGTATTGTTTGTGTTGTATGTATTTCTGATATTATTCTTGTAGGCCCTACCGTTGTACTTTAATAGTTTAAGTTATAATGTATCCTATACCGCATAACTGTGGTGAATTTGGATAAAATAAATATGAAATATGAAATATTGAACATGTTTGTGATGGGTAGTATTAGTTCTTCTTCTCCCATCTTCAGGTATTCATTGTGAATTCCATCTGCCCCTGGGCTCTTGTCGTTCTTTGTTGCCTTGATGGCTGCACTAGTTTCCTCGAGCATGATGGGTGGGACTGCTTCCTCTGTGTCTTTGCTTGCTGTTGTACTTGTATATTGGTCTCTGTGTTGAAGCGTGCTGGTGTAGAGCTTTTTGTAGAATTTTGTGGCTTCATTTGATATTTTTTCTCTGGAGGCTCTGGAGGCAGTGAAGACTTGCACACCAGTGAATGCTGTGAGGAAGGGCAGTGCATGGAAATTATTACTGATCCTTTGTGAATTCTCAAATTATGGTATAGGGCCTACTTCTATTTAATTGTAATTGTTCCTTTTGTAAAAGTTATTTTGCATTGTATTAACCAAAATCTAAAATATAGGCCTATATATATATATATATATATATACACAGTACTTTTTTGTGACAATACGCAATGGTACACAGTACTGGCACCTTTTTTTCTTACAAAAAATGGAATTTATATATTAGCCTACTCACAATATTCCTATCACATTTCCTATAAAATTATGGCCTATTACTTAAAATCAAGATTGTTTGTTGGTTTTGCTAGTTTTCTACACACATAATAGCCTACATACGAGCACATGATAGTTTCTGTAAATTGCCGTGCCTACTGGACTGCAAGAGGGTTGGGGGGTTGGTTTTTCCAGCCCTCAGCAAACAGCTCCTATGGTCAAGGTCATTCTAGTGGTATAAGTATTGCACCAAGTGCAGTTAATGATAACGTAATAATAACCATGTAGTAAGTAGCTAACCACCATAGTTACTCAGGGGTTAGAGTGTGTTTAAATTTAACTGCATTCGTTGCTTACATACAATTTGAAAAACATAATCCCTTGGTTTAAGCGAGTTCATAGTTGCTTAGTACAATTGTAGGATCAAGCTGTGCACATGGTTCACAAGTAGAGAAGTGAAATGAGTAAAATAAGTAATTATTTTGTGTTGGTGTGCAATAAAAGAGAGCATGAGGATGTTGTTGAAATATCTCATATACCCAGTGGCGGTTTCTCCTATGTGCCGCAGTGCTGCAGCACACAGCTTGTTTTCTGCTCGTCGTATAATGTTATTTTCAAACGCAATATTATATTTTCTTTTGCGTAGATTTTGAACTTGGCGCGTCCACGCGAGAATTTCTTAGCTGGTAGCTTGAGAGTCAAGAGTCGGTAATGTGAATATTATCTTTCCCGTATTCGTGAATGCAGTTTGTGAACAGCGCAGCGTTCGTACGGTGTGACGTCATGCTCGACCTTGGCTGCTTGGCGTATATGGGAGTTTAACCTGCAAAATGGGCTGCGGCAGCAGGCAGCCGAGTGGGATTCTGAGGGAGGTTCACGTCTCGCCGGCGAGCGAGCTGTTAGTTATGTGAGAAGATCTTCCACCACAGGTTTCTGTGTGTTCTCAACGGAGAAACCTCCCGTGGTCTGCCTTGTATTCTGAATCAGTTGAGGAATTTGATGTTGTACTGGCATGTTGTCATGGTAGCTCAATGGTAGAGCATCAGCGCGTTAAGCTGGAGATCAGTGTTCAAATCCCGGTTATGACATAAAATTTTTCAAGCTGATTCTTACTTGTATTAATATCCCAGACATGGATTTAATGTCTATTTCCTTTCCCTCCACTTAACCTAATGTAAGTTGTTTGCAACCAGTTTGGTGGAAATTTTGTGTAATACAGTTTGTGAACTGAGTGGCAATCACGTCAATAGATCAGGGGTTAAACTGAGAAATAAGTTTTGGTTCTCACCTAAATTTCCAAACCTTTCATTAGGAATCACATTCATGAAGTCCTTGGTCAAGTTTCTGAAATTTCATTTTCCTGCACTCCACCAGCACTTTTATCTGATTATCTCATTACTGGTGTTTGGATGTTTATGACCTAGAAAAGCTAGAAATATGCAAGACAATATGACCTTAAAAATAGCTAAATAGGACTCAAAAAAGATTATTATAACCAAAGTAATGCATATTTCATGAATTCCACAAAATACTAGGGAGAATCAAGAATTATCCGGACTTTCATAAAACACTTTATTTACTTAAAAAATAGTCTCCCTTCTTTGTAATGCACTTGGTCGAGTGGTCCACAAGCTTGTGTATTCCTGCCGAAAAGGTTTTTGGTTGGTTGCAAAGCCAATGATTCACTGCTTTCTGCACCTCTTTGTCTGAGGAAAATCGATGACCTCACAAAGCATCTTTCAGCAGCCCAAACAAATGAAAGTCCGGCAGAGCAAGATCTGGATTGTAAGGTGGGTGTTCCACCACCTCAAAACTCAATTTGTGGATGGTTTCAAGGGTGAGTCGAGCCACGTGAGGGCGGGCATTATCGTGCAATAGCAACACTTTCCATGACAAAAGACCTCGTCGTTTGCTGGTTTTAGTTTGTTAGTCAACAATGCACGGTAATATTCTTTGTTGATGGGTTTCCCCTTATCCATATAATCTTCCAGTATAGGTCCTCAGACAAAGAGGGGCAGGAAGTGGTGTAACAGTGGCTTTGCAACCAACCGAAAACCTTCTTTTTGGCAGGAATACACAAGCTTGTGGACCGCTGGACCAAGTGCATTACAAAGAAGGGAGACTATATTGAAAATGAGAAAATCATACTGTATTTTTGAAGTAAATAAAGTGTTTTATGAAAAGTCCGGATAATTGTTGACTCACCCTCATATCAATAGTATTTGAATAATTAATCATGCTTTTTTAACAGTTTCATGGCATTGTCAAATAATATCACAACATTGTTGAATAATTAATCATGCTATTTTAACAGTTTCATGGCATTGTCAAATAATATCACAATTGAATAATTTATTGAAAATTTACTAATTTGTAGTGAATCCAGTAAAAATATATTGCCAGCAAAAAGCATGCCATAAACATTCCACAAAGGATCTCTTACAAGCATTGGAGTTTCCTCAAAGTACATCCAAGTCTTATTACTCCCTAAAATATTTTCATTTGTTCCAATGCACTTTGATAACAAGAAGTTAAATGAATTTACTCATTGCTGAAGCATCTGGAATCTGATACATTGTATTTCATGAAGTTCTCCAAATTAAGATTGTTCAATATATTGAGAGGAATGTCAGAAGATAATGTCATCTCACACCGGTCTTTTAAAAAGTCAATTTGGAAGACTATGTGTGTTCTTTTGGCTGGTAACTAGTAACTTGGTCGCATTTCATTGACAGTGGAACCAAAATTTCAGTAATTATTTATAGGAATTAGTAACTATCGGAATATAGAAAAGAATATTAAAAGTATCAGCCATTTAATTTTTCTGAATATAAGGTCATTTCCATACATGTAATCAAAATACGACCTTAAATTGCAAAAACATACACAACATGACCAAAACTGCAAAAATGACCTAAATATGCAAATATATGCTGTATAAAATATACCTAAAAGTAATCAGGAATGTTTAATTCTTCTTAAAATCTATGCTACAACTGAAATAGAAGTCAGGACATGTCATAAACGTGTGGGCTCTACTCATTACTCTACACTTCAAAGCTACTTGTACCTGTCTTGGAGTACAGGGAATGTAGTGTAAGGTAACTTCCAAGACATCAACAAATTAGATCTCGCCCAGACACATCTAGTTCAAATTCTAAGTAAAATATAATACAATATTGTGAATGAAAATAAAATTACATGAAAAACAGAAAACAAGGTGTGTGCTACAGCACTGCAGCAAATCAAGAGAAACTGGCCCTGATTTTTACCATACCTATCTCAGCAGCAGGCTTGTAGGTAGAATGGTTCAATAGGTTGGGCACCAAATTATATAGGCAGGGTAAACGAAGAACATCCTCAAATGTTATACAATTTTTAACATCCAAGTCTAAAACTGATAGCATCATAGGAATCGTTCAAACCTAAATTTGTCTTTTCACAGAGCCTAAATTTACACAATTTACATAAGAATATGGAACATAAATATAAAGGTACCAGTATACCAGTTTTTTTAAAGTTGACCTTATTAATGGGAGTAGAGATTTTGAAAAATATTTAGAGAACCTTTAACAATGATTTTGATTTTTTTTTTAGTTTTACTCGGAATGGCTATTTTCCAACAACAAAGAATTTATAGATTATATTAAATTAACATTTGAAAAGATGTGTATGAATGTTTACCCAGTCATGCTTGCGAATGAATTTCCTTAGAACATCATCAAACTCCAAGGCCACGTTCGTTGCATCTCACTGTATCACTAATTGATATGAACTTAATGTGTTGCAGACTTATCATTTTGTGATTTTTAAACAGAGGAGAGGCTTTGTTAGAATATTTCTATGGACTGCTTTTCAAACTCGTTATTCATTCAATTCAGATCCTAGAAACTTCGTACAAAAAGGATAAATACAGAAATTAGTCAGTATAGTCCCCCCTTGTTCCCCATAGGGCTATCACAGAGTCCTCAATTTTTTTGTTTTTTTGTTTTGACCATACTTATAATATGTGACATCACAGTACCTGACATCCATTAAAATACAGATTTTCATTATAACAGAGGTGTGGTATTGAATAATAATGAAACCGGAACAATCTTGAAACTTTTGGAGCAGCAAATAAAACTGTGTAATAAACAACCTGTACCATCATTTCTTTTCGTGTTAATTTTAATATTGTACTAAACTGAGTTCATTTTAGCTGTTGTTTTGAAGTTAAAAGGCCAAGAGCAGCTTTGAGTTCCGTATACTTAATAACTTACCATCTATTGCAGAAGACGAGAACTATGTGATCTTAGCTGATTGCTAAGGTCAATTGACTCGTTTGTTTTTTATGAATCTAAAAACTCTAAACTTTTACTTATGGTCAAACAAAAACACTTGTATGCTACATGCCTATAATGGTAATTAAGACATTTGTATGAAAGTTATGAAAAAAGCAAAATACATAACTTACTCATGTCATGTCTTAATTGTAGTAAGGTTACCAGATTCATTTCAATGAATCCAGGGACACTTTGCAAGTTTGATATATGTAATATTTTTAGTGGAATGGACAGCTTATTGTACTCCAGCTCCTACAACATATAGCAGTTTATGTCTTTAACATAAAAATAAAATAATTAATACACCAATTGAACATGTATTCATTTTAAATCAGTATAAACATCTGACAGATACATCTATCCAAAGTTCCTTCTTGAAGGGCAATGTTTATTTCATTTTGATCTGATACAATCTTCTTTAAGTATGCTGATACCTTTTTCTTGCTACTTTCCTCAATCACGGAGCCTTCATGACTTTTAGTTGGAACATGTGCAATGACTGAGGTTTGCCGTCCACTTCCAATGATAAAAGTTACTTCAAATAATGTACAAAATGCAGAGTTTTCTTTTACTCCTCTTCTCAAAAATGGAAAATCCTTTAGTATGTTACTACGTATTTTTGTTTATTTGACATCACTAAAGATCAACTACAGAATAAAGCACAAATTGCACACATGGATGTGTTAAATACAATCAATTAACAGTGGAAACAGCCAGAGACCAAATAAGCTAACTGAGGTCAGAGTGCAATGTGATGACTTTGACTCCATTCAATAATTGAATACGAAATACATTGCTGGAAACTAAAACGGTTTCCTTCTTATAACCTAAATGTGCTTACAGTAATGGTGTTTTACAGCAATGGGTTTGAACCTATGCAGTTTGGAAACAGCAACAGAATGAAAGTGGATATGAGAATAAGCATGCTTTGGCAGGGAGCCAATCACATTTCAAGAGAATAGCCACACAGTAACATCTAGCCAATCACGCATCGATATATGTATCGATGTGTTATGATGTTGAACCAACAACTCAGCATTTCACTCCCTACTACCTACCTACTAGTTCCAAAGAGAATAAGTCATATTCTTCCAAAGAGAATGCAGTGTAGGAGTAATATACAGGAAGGCAAAAGATAGAAAAGCAGCGGGACCCGATAAAATCTGTAATGAGATCATTAAAAGCACACAAGAATACCTACTTCCCCTATGGATGGAACTTTTCAACAAATGCATGCTCACGGCAGTGATACCCGAGAGTTGGAGAACTGCAACCATGAAAATTCTGTACAAAGGCAAAGGAGGCATGGATGATCCAAACAATTATAGAGGCGTCGCACTTGAGAACAATATATTCAAAATATATATGAATATAATCACAAAGAGACTCGAGAGAGAGGCAAAGATACCAGAATGCCAGTTCGGATTCACAAAGGGAAAGAACACAGTCCAAGCTGTAGAATGCCTATTAAGTGAAGTGGAAGAAGCTCTCAGAATACCCAGAAGGAAGTACTATGCCGTATTTATCTACTACAGGAAAGCGTTCGATCTGATCGACAGGGAAGTTCTAGTCAGAAAACTAAATAACATGATTGGAAATGACAACTATTTGGGAAAAATAGTACAAAACATACTTGCTCACAATGACATAAGGATAGACGATGGCGTTGCAGAATCAAGACCCATAAGACAAACAAACGGCGTACTCCAAGGGGATCCGATAAGCCCACTCTTGTTCAACATTGCTACTGCAGATATCCCAGATATCACAAGCAACGACCCACAAATTACACTGATTATGTACGCAGACGACATGGTAATAGGGAGCACGAATAAAACCGCACTACAGACAACTCTGACAGAGATGGAGAAATGGGCAGAAGAAAACAGATTTCATATAAACATGGAAAAAACCATCCAAATGACATTTAGGAAAGGGGGAAGAGCGGCTGCAGGAGATAACCTGACACTGTATGGCGAGCCTATAAAAGTAGTGAAAGAAACTAAATATCTGGGCATCACGATTCAGACAACAACCTCATCATTTAGTTGAATAAAAACACTTTCTTCAACGCACTTTATTTACCTTAGTAAACTTCTGGACGGCTGTTTCGCAGGTGGTGTTCCTGCATCATCAGCAGAGTGTCAACTGAGGTCTCTGGAGCAGGTGTTTGTGAGGGTGTCTGTTATGGTGGGGGTGTAGTGGAGGTGGGGGTAGGTGATGGGGGTTTGGTTTGACTGCCTGTGTGTATTAATGTGTCAAATAGCGTGTGTGATCTGAAATTGAGTTGGTTATTTAAAACTGATGTTGGGTGTGATTTTGTGTGTTTGTAGATTTCGAATTGTTCCAATGTATTTAATTTCTTGCTTTTGTGTGTGAAGTGTAGTATTTCCATGTCTGTGTTTATGTTTTCGTAATTGTGGTCTGTTGTGATGATGTGCTCTGCAAAATTTGATTTGTTTTGTGCTTGGTGGATAGCTTTGATGTGTTCTTTGTATCTGGTTCGAAATGATCTGCCTGTTTGGCCTATGTAGAAACTGGGACAGTCTTGGCATTTGAGTTTGTATATACCAGTTGAATAAAATTTGTCTGTGTGTGTGTGTTTGTTTGTGAGGTGTTTTTTCAGGGTGTTGTTTGTTCTGTATGCAATTTTGTATTTCAGTTTTTTAAATGAGGTAGCGACTTTGTACATTTTATTGTTTTGGTACCGGTACGTCAGATTACTATTTGTTACACAGCGCTAAAGTCGGACACAAGAATGAAGCTCATCATTTAGTCATCACATCCAGGAGAAAACAGCGGCTGCAATAAGAGCAATGTACAACATAAAAGATCCACATAGGCTTTCACTAACAACAGCTCTACTGCTCTTCAAAAGTGTAATCACACCAATAATTACTTATGGTATACACATAATCTGGAACAAGCTAGCCTACAGTGACTTACAGAGGATTGAAAAAGTAAAAGCAAGGTTTCTTAAATATATCTTGAGAATTGGAAGAAATGCACCATCACGATTAGCATATGAGCTGGCCGGAGAGTCATTCTACATTGAAGACATCAGGATACAAATGCTACTACCAGGCACGGAAGCATACAGAAAATTATTGGAAGCAAGAGAGAACAAAAGAAACCAAATCAATCCGGAATTTTATGCCACGGGAGCCATGCTAGAAAAGAATTGGAGAAAAGAAAACCAGGAACAAAGACATATAATAACGAGATATGCAGTACACGGATTCCACTACAAAGTGTGTCAAACCAAGGGATTCCATGAAGCTAGTGAAGCATGTATATGCCAACTGTGTAATGCTAGATGCGAACAATACCACCTATCGAAGTGTCCAAAGAATCTAAGATCACTGAATGACTACGGCAAGGAGTGAACCTCATTAACAAATGCCCTCTCGGGCGACCCTTCAAACTATTATTATAATAAATTTACAACACTGTCAATAAAAATCCCAGGACATACTAAAAAATACAGGGACATTCCAGGGATGGATTTCATTCAGGGACAGATTTTTAAATCCCAGAGACTGTCCCTGGGAAACGAGGATGTCTGGTAACCTTAAATTATAGGCTCGTTGCATAATGGACCATTACTTTACTAACTAGTTGTATTGCATGAATTTGTAAACTCATGAGATAGATAAATTATTAAGTGGATCTATGGTTGCTTATGACATCAAAATTTTTCAATTGATTTATGTTGAATCATGAACTAAAGCAAGGGTTTCCAACTTCAAGAGGTTCGAGGACCAATAATACCCACAATACCCACAAATTAATTGGTGGGTAGCAATATTTTTGGGAGATAAAATTAGACAAATTGTGAATAATGAGCTAAAAATAAAGCAAAATTTCTGTGTAAAACTGCTTCTTTTAAGACCTTTTCAAAGAAGTCTTGAAGTAATCTTATTTTTCTTATATCATGTACCAGTGTTACACATTAAAAGTACTGAGTTGCATACTTTAACTTGGCTTGAATTTTTAAAATTAGACAATAAAAGCAGCAAATTAGGCAATTAAAATTTGTAAAAAAAAAGAAAAGAAACATATATACCCGGTATCTACTGATGAACTAAAAAAACATTGGAAAAGAATGACTGACTACTTTTTCCTGTAACCCCTATGATGGAGTACAGGGCCTCCAATGGAGGTTTCAGTAACTATACTAATTTTGTTATGCTTATTTTCCAAGAGAGGACAAAGTGACAGGTAGTAAGCCCATTGCCTCACAAAGCCCCCTCCAGAAACTAAGGTATCACTTGGACATGAAAGGGGCCGATAAATTTTGTTCAGATGTCTAATTTAGGTTTGGAGTTCTCTTATGTGCCTTAAATCTATGACATATGACCCCAGCTTAAAGTCCTTCCTGGAAGACTCTGCACCCAGGAATTTTATATTCTGAAAAATCCATCGACCGCAGCTGGATTTGATCTCTTGACCTTAGGATTTAGAGGCGGGCACACTACCTCGACACCAACTCTGCCAACAATGGAAAAGAATACAATATACAAACTAAAAATTCAATATTTTGTGTGAAAATTAGGGCCAATCTGCTTCATTTACTATTGTTGAAATGTCTGCTTCCAAGCAGGCTATATTATATTACTGTATTTTTCAAACTGACTTCGCAGGCCACAAGAAAAGACTTCAATGGCCACATGTGGCCTGTGGGCCACCAGTTTATACCCCTGAACTGAAGAATTACCTGGTGTCTCTGACAATCTATAAATAATATTAACTCAATCACTGACAAATACAATTTTACTACATTGCACCTGAAAAGCTTTGTTTTCCTTTCCTGAAGTTCTAAACTTTATTCTACTTAATTTGTTTCCTCTTTTATAAATTTTACCCCCATTGGATAAATTTAACAAGATACTGCCTTTGGTGATGTAAAACTGCAGAACTCTCTTGAATAAGGATAGCAATATGAAAAAATATGATTATTTTTCAAGAGGAAGAAAAAGCTTTCCATTATATCAATACTTTCTCATTCATCTGTGTCATCAATACAGTTTGACGAAAAACCATGTGCATGGCACCATAGGTATAGCCAGAATTTTAGCCAGGGTGTGCCTACCGTTATTAACCCCAGTATGTTATACACAATAGTTCATAAATCTATAATATAGCTACCAGGCTGCAAATGTTAATTTGATTTGTTTGAGGAATTTATGTAAGTAATACAGAAAATTACAAAAAAAAAAATACCCTAAAAATTACTGCTTTGTAAGAATGAGATTTCATATTATTTGACTGTTTTGATTAAAAACGTAAAACTACAGTTCCCAAGGAAACATATTTGAATCTAATATTTTAAAATTCAAATAAACCTTATTATCATATAAAACTTAGTGCAGGCACTAAATCTCAATTAAATATTCAAAATATTATTTATAGTGTTAAATGCATTGAGTGTTTCAAACAACAAATCTCTTCTTGCATATAATTCAGTTCATAATATAAACATTAATACGCTGTTGAAATAGCGTTTCTCTTCCAGTTTCTATACATTGCAGTAGCGCATGACACTTCTAATCAAATTACAATGCTGAAATGCTAAACAAAAAACATAAAAATCCACCGTGTGTTTTCCAAGTGACTAAATAATTAATAATTATTTCATTAATTAATTAAAAATGCACAAGGTATTACACCTATTTATCAGTTTCAGAGGGTCAGCACAACCTGTAGTGGCACATATGGATGGAACCAATAGACAGATATTTATTCATCCAGAAAATTGCTTTTAAAAAATGCTTACATCCTTATTTGAGGGAGGTCATAAATTAACGATTTTGCATCTTTCAATTCAGTACTACCGGTAATATGGAAGTGACTATTTGCATTACTATAATAACAAAGGAACAACTCGCTTGTCAGCTTTGAATAGCAGATTATTTCCCTCTGTCGAGTGCAATGTATCTAAGAGTTCCACTTTAAAATATCATTTTTAACATTAAATTGCTGTATTTTAGTATTAAACATAAGTATTTGAGAGATACATTGCAGATGGTATTATAAAAACTGATTACAGAATAATATAGAAAGGTATGTTAAGTTTATAACTATTTTCTTTCTTTATGTCTGCATGACAGATATAATTCATTTTTATATTAATTCTTGTATACTTGTCTATACAAACATTACACTGTAGTGTATTGTGAAAAGACAATAAAATTCTATTTCTATTTCTATTAATTCATTTTCCATGAAAATAAGCCTACACAGTCACAGTTAATGGAATTTAAATAAAGAAATAAACAAAATTAACCTTTTAAAAACAAAAGAATAAGTAAGAGGGATAATTTTTTTTTTTCAGTTAGTAGACTTTTCAATTAAAAGAGTTATTAATATGCCTGATGTCTCTCAGATACATTGCACTCAATTATGCCCTTATGGGATGTCCATAGGCTATATTTATTTATTTATTATGTTACAATAGTTTCATTTTACTGTAAAACATTTTGTTACGAACGCAGTTAATATTTTTACTGAGTGTGTGACCCTGTCAGAGAAACCCAACTGTAAGTCAGAAAAATAAATTTCTTATTGGAATGGATTTAACTTCCGCACAAAATTATAAGTTTTCCAAAATATATAAATACCTCTATTTCCATTCATGGCAATTGATCTCCAAATATAAGGAACTTCTCCACAGTGGCGGACGTAGAATTTTTTTTCGGGGGGGGGGGGGGGTTTGAACAGGTAGAAAGAATACCAAAAAAAAATTAATTACCTTACATATATAATATATACCCTTTTTTCAAATTTCGGGGGGGATCTAACCCCCCTATCCCCCCCTATCCCCCCCTCTGCGTCCGCCACTGCTTCTCCATGCTCTAAACTTCAGTTTCACAAGTTTGACATGCTCAAAGTTTCAGAAATTCCAGATACAATACAGAAAGTATTTCTGTTACCTATATTTAATGTTTCTGTCATGAAAAATAGCAAAGAAGATTTTAGGGAGCATGATAAATTTCCACTGCCAATAATGATGGGTTTCTAAAGTGTAGGCATCTTTTCAATTTGAAAATTCTGTGGTTGGTAATGCTGTTTTTACATTCGTTGTGATCAGAGAATGTTGTTAAAGAATTAAACAAGAAAAAGGACATCAACATTTAAAAATCAACATCTTACACCCTGGTAGTTGTTTTCTATTGTTATGCGAAAACTTGTTTACCAACTTGTGGTTGGATTTCCCTGGCACGGTCACATATTATGTTGTATGTTGTACTTAGATTCATAGCCATAGCAACATTAAATCTTCAATAGAATATTTTATTTATGGCCATGGTTGAAAGTACTATTTTACCGATACCATATCTTTATGATCTTGATTTATTTCATTTTGATAACAATCTGTCTCAGCCATTAGTGATTTATGCTGATGAATCTAGAATAATGGAACTGTTAGAAAACCATGTATCATGTTATCTACTGACTACCAGTAATATAAAAATTCCCTGTTGATTTCCTGATGAAACCACTTCTGCTACACACTGATATAAGTATTTAGATCTATTGATGTGTAGGCCTACATAACAGCTTGCGACCAAGGGAGAACATCTGTTTTAGTAATGACAAACAGTTGCAATGGTGACATATGTTCTGCTGTATGAATGAAAAACTAGAAACAAGATTTCTGCATACTGGTATAATGTGTATGTAATGCAATGTTCTCCTCACATTTTCTAGGATGTAGGCTACCATAAACATGGAGTGTTTTTGGATATTACATTTTGATGTTAGATTGTTCTGTTTCAAGTAACACCTGCTTGACTCAACTTTTTGAGACAGTTTTGTTACATTGAACATCTGGAATGCATGATAAGCTCCATCAAGCAATTTTGTTAGCGAGTCCTTCCAAGATGATTAGACTTACATAGTTTTAACTACAATTTTCAAAAATAAAGTTTAAGTTTTTTATATTTTCTTGAGTTTTGATTATTTTCATATTGTTATAAAGACAGATTACACAACCCTGCATCATTTTGCGGCAAAGCATTTAACAAGTGATTTTAACTAAATAAGATCTCCTGATTTCATAAATGCCACTATTTTATTGGTATCACATCTAGTTTTCGTGTTTGCTATCTGAAAATGTGTCATGGCAGATGCAACTTTCTATGTAGACCTTCTTGGGGGCTTATAGTAGCTAAACGGTAAGTCGTGTCAAAAAAATGATTGCAGTAGCAGTAACAGGTTTTGAGAGATCTACAAGTTTAGTCTTATGACTTTTTCTCGTATCTCCATTGGTTATCCCGTAGATTGAGTTAGATTTTTTATTTTAAGTAAATTTTGTATATTTTCCTAAAATTATGTAATATTTGACAAATAGGACAGATAGAATCATGAAATTTCGCAGGATTAGTGACACATACATCAACCGTAAGTCTGCAAAATTTGGTGTTTCTAGCTGCCCCATAAGGGTAGAAAAACTTACTGGATAGCCATGACGTCATTCACGTGTAAAACAGTCTATCTTCCACTTATTAACATTGATGTTTATTCACTTCCAGATGAGCTAGAAACTTGAAATTGGGCAAACTTAATAGATTTTAGCTTATAACCAATGGAAACTTTTTAAAAAGTTCAAATATTTAATATTTTCTCCTTCAAAATAAACTTTCATTTTTTCACTGCGTATTTGTACGGCTTCAGATGAATTGACAACAATAAATTTATTTGGCTTACATTCACAAAAAAAAAAAAAAAAGAATATATATGTTTTGGACTGTTTAAAAATATAATTTTACTTTACTCTGTAAATATTATCGAAATTATCCTAATTTTTCAGCACTTTTTATCCTGTAGGCTAGTCTATGCATTACTTATATCTCTCATTTTGATGTACCTATTGAAAGAAAATATGACAATGATACATAGAAATGGTCAACGGATTTGTGTTCAGTGACCCAAAATTAGTTAAGATCACCTATCACACCACTTGCCAGGGGAAAAAGAGTTTCAAAATGCAGCATCAAAAGCTGCATACATTTATTTAATTATATGAAATGTCAAAATAACATTTTTCACAACTGTCAATTAACCAGATGTGATAGAGAAATGCATGTTCGAATTCAGCACAGCAAAGGTAATCAAACACACTTATTTCCATTTTTACCGCAGAATTTATTTTTTGCAGGCTAGTGTTATCATAATAGCTAGTTGATTTTTAACATTAATTTCTTTTAAATGTTATAAATCTTTTAAAAATATTTTGTATGTAACTTTTTATTGTTGTCTTTATATTTCTATTTTTTACTCTTACGGTATCGGTATCTTTATAATACTTAATCCTGATGTTTCATGTCTTCATAAGTGTTTCACAAGCAGCTATCTCCTTTTAACTATTTTTTGATTTAAAAAATTAGAAAATATGTTTGCATAGTTTGCAACTAGCTCTGCACAGTACCCTATATCTGGGGACAAACCCCTGTGTTTTGAACACATAAACGCTCTCCCACTCCTTGTAATGGCCCCCCCCTTATTTAATGCATATTTTTATGTTTTATACAAATCTATGAATTCTCCTTTAGTAAGTTGACAACATTATTAACCAAATGAAGCACATCTTGTATGGTCCTTCAAACACAATAATTTATCTTTAATATTCAGTCAATCTTCTTACACTCATCACCTTAATAAAACAGTCTTGTGTTCGTGGTAAGAGTCGTTAAAAGACCTCTAAAAGTTAGGTAACTTGTTTCAGTTAATTCATTCACATCAGACTGACGTTTCTGATAGTATGGGGACAGTTATCTCATTTTAGTAAATGTGCTTGGCAGTAACGTCTTGGGAAGGCAGCTTCCGGTGGTGGACTCCAGTCTGAACCAGGCCCATGGTATGTTGAGTCAACCATAGATTTTGAGAGTCGAGAAATAGGTGGATGATATGGACGGCTCATATCTCCTGGATTTCCACCATCATCCAACTGATTTGATGATTCTGTACGACTAGAAGTACCAGGTTCTGTGTCTGATTCAGAACCGAAACTATCGTACTCATCTCCAGGACGAGACTTTTTTACACGACAGTACTCACTTTTTCCAACAGACTGCAAAGAGTAAAACAATGTAATATGAACTGTGTGTTATTAATGCAGAGAGTATAGCCTACTTATAAATCACTTCATAGAGATATTAGGCCTAATGCTGGAGCTATTTACAAGTGAAATTAAACATGTGTCTAAAATAAAAGATACTTCTGTAGCGAAAACTTATTTACATTGGTAAACTTTATGGACGGCTGTTTCAGGGCTGGTGTTCCCACAACTACAACAGAGTGTCAGAGTGCTATTGGTGAAACTCTGCTGGAGATTCGGGAGTACCACCCATGAAATGGCCATACAGAAAATTTACCAAGGTAAGTAAAATTTTGCTACAAAAGTATATTTTAATTTAGTTATTTTAATACAGCGCTAAGTCAAATACAAGAATGAATGAGATTTTTAAACATTCTAAACTATTATTTGACCTTAAACTATATAATTATAAATTCTGGGGGTTGGGGGTTCTATGATGTTCCGGGTAGAACCATAATATCTGGCAACCCTTTTTATAATATACATCTTACCTTTCTTGTAGGTGATGCATCATTATCTCTGTATACAAACGTTTGTAGTTTTGTGGTTTCTGAACTTGGTGGACCTGGGACATGGAATGTTGCATATGGCCGGATATCTTCTGAATATTCTGTAAATGAGAAATGCATATACACTTAAGGGGTTACATAGACCTTCAAGGGACTAAGATTTTTATGAGCTTTTAGCTAAGCTATATAGGCTAAGTGGGAAAGAGTTTTTAAGATACCTATGAAATTGACAAAGTAATTCACTAAAATGCCACAACTTCATGGTTTTGTGAGTTTATGACTCATTTTCTCAACTGTATTTGTCAATCATAGTTTTCACAATTTAATACACGAAGGTTTGAAACTTTGCATGGTCCATCGTTTTTGTATCAACAAAGTGTAACTCAATATCTAATACGCAAGAGTGTTAGTAGTCTCTAGCTTCTTTGGAGTCCTAAGTTTAGAACTGTCAAAAGGGAATGTCTTCTTATTTGAATTTCTGTACTTTACAAGCAGTGTCAATAAGACATCTGTTGGGCAGAAATTTATTCAACATTCTGAAAATTCTTGTTGGAAACTATTAAAACTTTTTACCTTTTTAACTGTTCATTTGCAGCTTAAGTCCATCCTGAGAACATAACATAAAAAATGTACAGTTGTATGGCACAACCTTAAAAATGAAGACAAATTAACATCCAGCATGTGTTCATGCCAAATGGAGGATAAGTAACTAAAATTTGGACTGCCTTACATATTGTCAGATCTGTGGTCTTCTTACAAGGGAACCATACGGGTTGTCATGTAGAAACCTACCCTCAAATTTTGCATATCTTCATTACAGAGACACATGCAAAATATTAGCTGCTCATACAAACTGTAAGTGGGTTGTTATGTTCCATGGGGAATCAATGCCAGGCACTTGTGAAGCTCACGTGAGTAGCCTGCATGCCAGGAGCAAGCATTGAAACAGGGTGTGCGATAGAGGAGAGGACTCGTTGAATGTGTCTCACTAGATAATTTTTAGATTTCTTTTCATTTCCAAATTTTGAAACTATATAATCTGTATAGACACTGAGGGAGTAGTTATGATTATTATTGTGCGTGTATGTATAGGTGATATAAAAGCGTGACCGCTCTACTTGCATGGTTAAAACAAAGATTTTTCACCATGAGCAACAAATCAACAATACAAGCGCTTCAATCTGCTTGTTCTCAATGCTAGCATTTATTGTCCAGACAAAAATCTTTAAGTCTTATGAACTCTGAGCATCATACTATGTATTTTTCATATTATTATAGGCCAAAGTAAAAAATAACCAAATAACTGAACTAATTTAAACAGCACACGAGATTCACTCTGCTAATCTTAAACACTTAAACAGGTAAATAAATAAATAATAAATAAATAAAATTAGCCTAGACATCCCATAGGGCAATGGCCTCCTGTGGAACGCAGGGCAAGCTCTAGTTAGTCCTAGCGAGAGTTAATTTTAGTGAGAGTTCTTGTGCACGGTTGGGTTGCTGCTGTATTTCCACTAGGTGCTTGAGGTGGAGGTTTCTCCCATTTTCTTCCACTCTTTTCTATTCCTCGCTACTCGAAACCATAGTCTTCCTGATGTTTTGATGAAGTCGTCCTCCCATCTGGTCTTTTGCCTCCCCACACTTCTTCAGCCTGTTCTGGGGTCCCATGTTGTAGCATTTTGTGCCCATTTTCGTTGGTTCATTCACATCATATGGCCTCCCACCTCCATTTCAACTGATCCGCTGTGTTTGCCACAGCCTTCATACCTGTTCTTTTCCTGATTTCTGTGTTGTGGATTTTGTCCTTTAATGAGATGGAGGATAAATCACTCCATTTTGTGCTGGCATACCTGCAATGCTTGCCATTGTTTTGAGTAAGCGCCCATGTTTGGCACCCATAGAGCAATATTGGAACCACACATTTCTCTAGGACCACAGACTTCATTGCTGCCTTCAGTCTTTTGTCAGCCAGTATGAACTTCAATGACCAAAATTTCTTCCACACCAAGCCGATCCGTCTTTTGATTTCTTTTTCCATGCAGTTACCAAACAATATCATTAGCCCTAGGTATATGTACTCTTGAGTGTACTTTAGGTGTGTAGTGCCAATGTGGATGGGGGTTTCTTCTTTGTTGGTCATCACTTGAGTTTTTGTTGGGTTCATGTGCAATCCTGCCTCTTTGCTGGTAGCCTCCAGGTCATTTAGCATCTCTTCTAGATCTTTTGCTGTTACTAATTACTAATTAATTAACAGGTACTAATTAAATTGTATTCCTACTGGAATATAAACATGTGTATCAGAGGAGGATATTATTCATTATTTTAACATTATCTGCTTTCATAGTGATGAAGGAAAGGGAGAGATAAGGCTAACTACACGATCGCCTTTCCTGAAGCGTGAACCGTGCTCTGCATTACTGTGACAGCAAAACTGTGCACGTTCTGGGTAGGGAAGGTCCCAACCCCCTCCTGACGACAGCTGTGTGAGGCTACTCAGTATTTCAAATTTTCAGATTTGCAATTAATTTTCACCCACTAAAAGTTCATATGAGCAGCTGTGGCATGAGTCTATCTGTAATGATGACTTACCGATGTGCTAAATTTGAGGGTAGGTTTCAAAATGACAACCTACACAATTCCCTTGTTAGATGTGGGTGTAGACCAAAATTAAAAATACTCAACATATGCAAATATTGAAAGAAAGTAAGAGCAAAAACATGAGATAGGCATGATTAGGATTATGTTCATATTTATTCTTGCTCATATTTATTAATCATGTAAAACAGTGCCTTTGTTTGGATATATGTTTGACTTATTGCTGCTTTGCACTGCAGCAGAAAGCATGCTGTTTGACGCCGAACTCTGATATTCATAGCCCCTTAAATTCAAGTGCATAAATTTATCATATAAATTATAACTATGCAATAACCACAAACCACATACAGACTGTTTTGTGACACTACATGGCCATGTTAAATTACGGTAAACCATACTTTAAAAAAATTAAATGTGGGTCAATAACATTATCCAACATCCAATTGCAGAAATAAAGTTTTTTCCTCTGTAAGAACACAGCAACGTACCATACTCTTAGTTTCTCATCAATAATAGATCCAGTTATCCTAAATCTATTCATGAGATTATGGATAATTTCTCTTTGATGTGCCTGAACAGCAGGAAATCTTGTATAGACTTATAATAGCCATCTCACTTCTACACAAGAATTCGTTGTCACTTAAGAATCATACATGAAGATAGTGTGCTCTAAAGTATATGAACTTTCTGGCATTATAACAGCATTAACACACTATAACACTGAAACAACATGGTCTCACAATGTAAAGCGGTGTTATGAAGGCCTGGAAAAAGGCGAAGATGTCTGTAGTCGATTTTTCGATCTTACGAAGGCTTTTGACACTGTATCACATAAAACTCTTTTGCAAAAACTTAAATTTTATGGTTTTGATGGCGATAGTTGTAAATTTTTAGAATCATATCTTTCTTCTCGCTATCAATTCGTTGACTTGAATTTTAATAATAAGTCAGAATATAAACTGGTGAAATATGGTGTTCCCCAAGGTTCTGTTTTGGGACCCTTACTATTTATTGTATATATAAATGATCTTGCCATGAATATTAAAGTAGACTGTTCGGATGCTTTTCTTTATGCTGATGACCTTGCTGTCAACATCATAAATAAAACTAAGGAAACTTCAATTTGGCAACTAGATGATGTAACCCAGAACATTCATGACTGGTGTAAAGCCAACACGCTTTCATTTAACAATGACAAGACAGAGACGGTAAATTTTAGTTTGAATAGAATGTTGACAGTAGATAACGCCTCTGTAAAATTTTGAGGGATTGACATTGAATCAGATTTAGGCTGGAAAAAACATACCAGTAGAATCCAAAATACTGTCAGTAAAGGTATCTTTATGTTAAGAGTTTTAAAATCTTATGTCACGACTCAAGTTCTACTAACTGTTTACTATGCTCATATATACAGTCATTTGAACTATGGAATTTTATTATGGGGGAATCATCATTCAACAAATCAACTTTTTATTTTGCAAAAGAGGGCAGTGAGATTTATTTGCGGAGCTCCGTCTAAAGCACACTGTAAACCACTTTTTATAGAATTAGGGTTAATTACTCTACCATCAATGTATGTTATGGCCGCCCTCCTTTATGTTAAGAAGAATTACAACAATTATACCTTATGCAAAGACATTCACAGTTATCATACACGCTCTAACACAAATATATACATAAATAAATGCCGGTATAGTACAATAAAAACTAGTTTTGAGTACACATCCTTAGAGTTATTCAACAGTCTTCCATTACAAGTTAGGGATCTTTCCTTCGAAACATTTAGGAGGACGGTCAGAACTGCACTGACAATGTACCCTCTGTACAGTGTACATGAATTTTATAATTTTAATAGTTGGTAAGAAAGCTATTGTGTAATTTCTTATGTGACATGGCTATACATTATAAATGTTGACAGCAATAAAAATCTATCTATCTATCTATCAATTTCTGTATAGCACAAAGATTGCATATGGCGCACTCATAGTGGAGGGAAAACAGAAATGGTGAGAATCAGTGCTGTGCTGAGCAAACATATCCAAGTTAAGCCAGCCATGCAACACAACAAAGGCTCTGTATTACAACCAGAACTTAGGCATGCTTGTGCATAACTCAGTCATAGAAATTAAAGAGTTTCAAACTTATAAACATTCAAGTATCTCATAGAAATGCCACTACCTGGAATACATTCTAGAGTAGCAGGTGAGGGAGGTAACTTGCGTACTGTAGCATAATACTGCTCTCTTCGGGCTAAATTATGTTTGTTGTCCTGGGTTGCACTAGCTTGTACATCTTGCAAGCTTGGATGAGGCGAAGCCCTGTTCGATCCAGTTTCTGCAAACAGATTGCAATCAAGACATCTTAATATCTAATGGATTCTACATGAAATACGATTAAAGCTGAAAAATTATAAAATAGTCTTTTCTTGAAGTTAAGTGTATTAAACTTTCTCTCATCCTGGTGGCACTCAGTATGTTGGGGAACAAATAACAACTGACAAGAAGAGACAAATGCATCCTTTTTTAGGATTTTATCAGGGCAATAGCATGAAATTATTGAAAAAGAGACATTCCTGTTAAAACTGTGTTAGGGTCTGAGGTTAAAATTCCAGTTCTTTTTGATCTTTTTAAGCTTTCACAACAATTTTTATAGTAATTTCCTATCATGGTTTGTGTTCCCTCACATAGAGATGAATGCACTATTAATGGCTAAATTTAAAAAAAGAAAATTAAGTCAGAAGTAACAAATACTCTATCAGAAAACTTGCATTTCACAGAAAAAAATCTATAAGCCAAAATTAATTGGAAGAAAACTGAATTTGACTTGCAATATAATCAGTGTATAGGCCTAATTGTGTTACTAGGATATGTTTAATTCTACCATAAATAAAAGTACAACAGCAAAAATTATTGTACTTTCCATTTACATATTTAATATTAAGGCCTCTATTGAATTATCTTGTAACACTGTAATTCATAATCAATCTTAAACCTGATGTTTAGTGTCAAAGAATTAAGCCAATGTCACACAATCAAATTTTTGGTCCAAATTTTTACTGACAGTCAGACTGGATCGTGTAAAATGGATGACTGCCATTGCATGCAACAGAATAGAAACATTTCTAATTTTGTGTTAAAAAATACAAAATCAACCAATGAGCATCATTTTCTCTCCACATACTTAACCCGAATGACATAACAACATGACAGCTCTTCCATGGTAGCTGATTCTCTGCGCTGCCAGCATTCGAGCAGCAAACATTAACCAAAAAGATAAAATGAAACATTAGAGTAAAGAGGATTAACAGATGCTAAGGCAGACCTTGAATTTACAACAAAATTAACGTTGATGTGCTCTAACAATTATGAAAAAGATTCTACAGAAAATATTACTAGTGCATAAAGTGTTTGCATATCGACTGCCATGACAATTGCAATAGCTATCAATTTTTGTTTCGAGAGAATCGATGCTATAATATATTGAACCAAAACACACTCTCATGTGCATAGTCAGAAAGAATTGTACAGAAATGCTACTTGAAACAACTTTTTGAATAAAACACTTTATATTATATTATGGGACTTTATATTAAAGTAAGATTTTTTCTAAAGGAACTTTACAATGATATTTCATTAACAATGACTATGGTATAATCATTTCAATGACTATTCAACTCATACGCCACCTGTTTGAGATTGACCAATAACGTTTAGCAATTCCTCGGATATAGACCAGTCACGGCCGTTTATCTTGCAATATTCTTGTAGGAATCGCAAAGATGGTTTTTATTGTGATAAACTTGTCTGCTCTTTACTGGAGACGCGAGTATCAGTGTGCAATGATTAATAGCCAGATGTTGCCTCTAAGCGGCACGAAAAAAGATTATTTTATACAACATAACTTGTTTGGAAATTGAAATAATAGAAATGTACATTCATTAAGAACACAATTTTGATTCGGTGCAAGCCAGTTCGTTCGCTTTTATTCTGTTCTGCTGTTAGCTTACCCTGAATGAAGTTAACTATGTCTTATATGCACCATTGGTAGTACTGATTACACTATGGTAGTTTGAATCGATTCATGGATGGTTGATTCACAGTATGCCATGATCTCACAACTGTTAGTTTTGTTTTTATACAACAAAGCACGAAAGTAATTATATTTATATAATCCGTTACATTTTATTCATGGAATAGTCTTAATAAATCCAACTTGAGTTGACAAGTTGCATCAGATAAATCTATTGATAAACTCATCAACTCTCGTGGGATTGCCTATGATAATCCTATTCTAAATGCTAATTTTAAAATAGTCACAATTTTATTGAACCTTAGATTAGTATCAGTATGTGACCTTTTAAGTGATGAAAAGTCACCAAAATCATAGGAAGATTCAGGCAACATGAAAGCTCATGATATAGTTTGTTTTAGGCTTACTACAGTACTTACTCCTTTTCAAACAGAAGCAAACGCCTAACAAACTAAGGCATAAGGCCACAGCTGAGCAAACTGCTAACACAACCACTTTGACGTCTTTATGAAGGGGAGCTCTCTGTTCCGTCTCTGTCTCCATCATCACAAGGCTTGGACTGACTGTTCCTGTAATCAAATACAAAAAGTAATTACCAGCTAATCACAATTGAGGAGCATTTTTTTCTAAAGTTGACAAACATTCAAATAAAAAAGAATGAGTTAAGGATAATTTTATGTCAATCTTAATGTTCCACATGTCCCTTTGAAGTCAGTTTTGTCAAAATTCGACAACTGTTGGAGGCAACAAGGTGGTTAAAATAGTGTGTATTTGGAAAACTTTATATTCTCGATTGGTTAAACCAAAAGTTGATTTAGAACAACTATGCAAAACAAACTGAAAATCCATTACAGTGTTGCATTTCATTACCTGATTATGGTGTGATTAATTCAATTGTTCCAGTGGCATACCAAGGGGGAGGGGGGTTCGCCCCCAGGCCCCAAGCCCCACTTTGAACATAGGCCCCTAAATTGGTCTTAAGTTATTTATTTTTACTATATAGGTGATGAGTCTTGGTTTGACTGAATAAACAGTTGTCTATTAAACATTATTTTTTAAACAACGATTTAACTCAAAAAACATGTTCAAGACAACCTCATTGTTAGTACTGTAGGCCCACTGTAATAATATTATAGGCCTCAACGAGCAAAAGAAGAGAGGGCACAGTCAGGCGCACAGAATGAGCTAAACGTTACCCACCCTCCCATTTAGCCACACAACAGTACACCGGCATTATGAGGTATTCAGTCTTATATAAAGAAAAGTACTACAATTTTAGAAAAATGGAAGAAAAACAAATAGTAAAAGAGAAAATACACAAAAATAGTGAGCAATATCTAGTGCTTAGTGCCAGTTTGGTAGTTGGGCAGTTCGAATTAATGTAAGTAGGCTATTCTTCTTTCTTCTGCTTCATACCTGAAATATGAGGGTCGTCCAGAAAGTAAAGAACAATTTGGCATAACTAAATGATAACGGAAACATCCAATTGGAGGCCCTTTGCCCCGACACTGGGGGTATACGACAGAGCCAGTCAGTCAGTCGAATAATAACGAAAGATATCAACACAAAACTTTATTTACAAAGATACAGTACCTTTCTCTATTTCTCAATGTAATACCCATTGCTGTCAAGGTATTTATCATAATGTGGTATCATTTTTTCAATGCTGATGTTATACCCTTCTACCACCAAAAACCTGAGCCTGGAGTTTCTGTCAAGAAGACAAGGATTACACGCAGAGTTCTATTGTGCAACTCTTCAATGACTACGATACTCTATCCAAAACAGATGTGGAAGTTGTAAGAAAAGGTGTTTTTGATTCACGCCAATGCTTGGCCTCATTCGACTGCTCAAACACAGGCACAGGCACAACTTCAGCGTTTTAAGTGGGAAATTTTTGGACAACCTCCTTACAGCCTTGACCTGGCTCCCAGCGATTTTCACTTGTTACTGAAATTAAAGGACTTTTTGGGTGGAAGAGAGTTCCCAACCAATGAAGACCTCAAAGTGGCAGTAACATCCTGGCTCAGGTCTATGGCGGTAGAAGAGTATAATAATAATAATAATAATATTTATTTGCTTGTGGACATATAAATGTTTTAAGCATCGTCAAAAGCTAATTATGTATTTGTATATATAGGCCTACTTCTTTAAACTATATGCAAATCCACACTCACACTTATACAATTCACACTCACACTCATATTGTACAATCCACACTCACACTTATACAATTCTTACTCTCAATTATACAAATCCCACTTAACTTATACATAAATTATATATATATACATACATATACATATGCATACAATTCCTACAATATTATTACAATACTATTTCGCTCATATAGCTTATCATATCTAGATCCTACAGCTCGTCTATCCTATATAAACTCCTCTCTATTAGTTATTTCTTATGTTCTTTTTTAAATGTTTCTCCTTGTAGTGTTTTTAATACTCCTGGTAATTTGTTGTATAGTATTATTCCTTGGATTAGCGGATCTTTTTCTACAGATTTGTTTCTTATGTATAGCCTGTGGAGATTTTCGTTACCTCTAGTGTTGTAACTGTAGTAGTTGTTATTTTGATTAATACTGTATCTATCGCCTTGTACCAGCAGAATTACTTTGTAGACATATAAAGATATTACTGTTAGAATATTTTCGGTTTTAAATTTAGATTTGCATGATGCATATTTGTCTAACCTATATATACATCTCAAGCACATCTTTTCTAGTATCAGTATTCTATTCAGACCTGTAATCCCGGCACTTCCCCATATTTCTATCCCATAATTAATTTGGCTGTGTACTAGTCCATAATATGCCATTTTTAATGTGTGTGTGGGCATATATTTTGCCAGATTTCTCAACAGGTAAAGACCTGAGCTAATTTTATTACATATGTATTGTATCTGATTGTGAAATTTTAGATTCTGATCCAGTAGTAGTCCCAAGAAATTAGTACATGTTACTGGTTCTATTTTCTCCGCTTCTATTGCTATATCAATTTTCATATTACTGCTTTTGTGTTCGAATATAATTAGTTTTGTTTTTCCCAGATTAACCCTCAAGTTATTTTCAGTGAGATATTTGATCATTATTGAAGAATTTTCTATAATCCTATTTTGTAAGTCTCCGGTGTATTCCAGATCAGTAGGGATGTATCATCAGCATAAGAAATAGGTTTGCAGTTTGGTATTTTAGGGATATTATTTACGTATATGAGAAACAATAGCGGACCAAGGACCGAGCTTTGTGGTACTCCTAGTGTGACCGTATCATATGCCGATGAATATTTTTTATTCTGTTGCCCTCTCTATAACTTATTTCTGTGCACTGTTTACGTCCGATCAAGTATGTTTTTAACATGTCTAGCATTTTTCCTCTTATTCCGTAATTTTGCAGTTTCTTTAGTAATGTATTATGACAAACTGAGTCAAATGCTTTAGACAAGTCAAGAAACAGTCCTATCACTTTCTCATTTTCCTCTAGATGTAGTATAATCTCGTGAATAAGATCCGTCATTGCTGTGATTGTCGAGAAATTTTGTCTAAAGCCATGTTGTGTCGGAATGAGTACCTCATGCTTGTTCAGAAACCTTATTAATTGTTTAGCTAGTACCTTTTCAAATAGTTTAGCAAGAACAGGTGTGAGTGTTATTGTTTGGTAGTATTTATCTCCTTTCTTGTAAATAGGTCTGACTACACTAATTTTTGGACATTCTGGAAAAACACCCTCCCCTATGGAAAAATTTAAAAGATAAGCTACAATGTTGCTTAGGGCATTACTACATTTTTTAAGGATTTTAGTTGATATGCCATCCCATCCCTTAGATGTTTGGCTTTTAAAGTTAGAAATTATTTTACTGACCTCTTCTTTGCTTGTTGGTGCTAGATATATTGTATCTGGTACATATCCCACCCTGTCTTCTGTAACACTATTTTCTAGTGACCCCATTCCATCCAGTCCACTCAGAAAGTATGTATTAAATATGTTACACACTTCTACAGGTGCTGTTATAGTATTTCCGCAATGGTTTAGTACTGTATTTTCGTGCTTCTACTTTGGTCTTTGATTAAGTTCCAAGCTGTTTTTGCTATATTTGTAGATTCCCTTATAATATTTCCATAATTCTGTGACTTTAGTGATGCAAGAGCTTGTGCATATTGTCTCTTCAGGGTTTTATACATCTCCCTATAAATATTACTGTTTGTCATTCTGTAAAATTCATACATGCTTTTAGCTTTTTCTCTTATTAATTTAACTTGATAGGGTACACTTACTATCTGGATTTTTTTATTATTTTGTCTCTTTATCTTTAATGGGCAATATGTATTAAAGTGCTTCAAAAATATTTCATAAAAAGCTTCCCATTTTTTATTTGTGTCCTATGCTAGATACACTGTTTCCCACTTTTCTTGTGATAATATTTCAACCAATTTCTAATCAGAAGTATCTCGAATCCTTGTATACTCTGGTTCCTTAGTTTTAACATGGCAATCAAATATATCTATTACTTCGGCCAGATGGTCTGATACATGAAATTATCTAACAAAAGCTGAGTAATATAACATCGGCATTGAAAAACTAGTACCATGTTACAACAAATACCTCGACAGCAATGGTGATTACATTGATAATTTCAGTAAGGTACTGTATCTTTGTAAATAAAGTTGTGTGTTGATATCTTTCATTATTATTTAGTTATACCAAATCATTCTTTACTTTCTGGATGACCCATGTATAGGAAATTTGAGTTAGACCTTCCATCGTGAAAATAATCTGATGTGAATTTCGCATAACTTCCTCTGCCCAAATAAAAGTTAGCCTCTTATTATAATATATTATGTATGACAATTTCTTCATGTAAATTGGTTGTAAAAATGAAGTGAATGTCATTAACACATTATCTCACATCCTCAAAGATATATAAAACAAATGAAATCTGAATAATGCACTCACGTAACTTTCTTTACTTTAAGCATGGCCAACACGTTTTTCTGACTTCACATTCTGATATAGAACAAGAAGCCATATTGCAAAGAGCACATATTCAGAGTGCGTGGCTTATAACTATCCTTCAGATATTTTTTAAAATAATTATTGTAAATAAATGTTTTAGCTCTTAGTATAAGCACCAATTTATAAAATTTAAACATCATTATTAGAGCTGTTTTCGAGAAAATTACAACAAACAAAATTGTCTTCATGTCAAGTCCCCTTATAGATAAGAGAAAGTCGTCACCAGTCTTTGTGTCACATCCCCAGAAGGTACCTAACCCGAATAGAAAATTTTGTTTTCATATGATTTTCCGTTACAAGAGGCCATATTGAAAGAATGCGTGTTCAGAGTAGGTGAATGTTTCAAATAAAAGAAGCACCCCATGTAAAAAATTTAAAGAAAATCGTTACAGCCATTTTTGAGAAAATCAAGAAATTTTCTTAATGTAAAATGTGATCTTTGTGTCACATCCTCAGAAGGTACCTAACGCAAAAACAAAATTTTATTTACATACAATTTTCCATTCTGGAGCTAGGCTGTTAACAAGCACACAGACACTCATACATAGGCTACATGCTTCCAAAAATAGGCCTATTTTTCAAAATGTGTATTTATGTTAAAAACTCAATTTCGAGTTTGGGGATCGAAAACAATACTTCCTGTACCTATGGTATGGGCAGAGGAAGTAGAAAAATAGGAAATTCAATTCTACTAGTGGATGGGAAAAAATGAAAACAAAGAAAGCTAGAGAGTGGGAAATCGAGCACCTGTCTGGTTCGATTTTGAAATTCGCCCAAAAGATATCTCTGTTGGTATGCCACTGGTTATTATTGGTTAGCCATTGCCTTGAAAAGATTACAGTAAGGATTTAGTTTCATAACTACTTACCATGTGCAAGTTAATTCAAGTGATTTTGAAAATGGCATATCAGTTTTTTAAAGACGTGATGACAGGAAATACAGAACCAAACAAAAACAACTAGAATGCTCAGCAAGAACCAACAACTAAAACTAATAAAAATTCATAAAATTATAAATATTATACTTTGGTACTGGTGCAATAGGGGTGGTTGAGGTGCTGCACTACAAACTGGAAGGTAACTGGTTCAATTCCTGATGAGGTCGTTGGAGCTTTTCAATTGGCCTAATCCTTCTGGTGGCACCATGGCCCTGTGGTCGACTCAGCCTTTAACAGAAATGAGTACCACGATCAATCCT
The DNA here is from genome assembly GCA_964059195.1 of Ectobius pallidus. Classification (NCBI taxonomy): domain Eukaryota; kingdom Metazoa; phylum Arthropoda; class Insecta; order Blattodea; family Ectobiidae; genus Ectobius; species Ectobius pallidus. Next base: position 53,678,709 of record CAXKWD010000011.1, read on the forward strand.
GGGGGTAAAGGCAGCTGGTGTGTAAGGCTAATAACCTTACCACCTTCATGTGCCGCATGCCCAAAATCTGGGAGCCTCAACCTCCTGGAACCTTCTGGGCCTCCATGGCCTATATAGGGATCACTTTACTTTTTTTTTAAACTGGTGCAATAAAGTAAATAAAGGCTCATTTCTTCAAAATAATAAAATATTAAACAAAAGGAAAAGTCACAGTTCAAATTAAAATTTAACTTCTTGGTTTTATGTTAAGGAACTATTAAAAACATCCAGCAAATGTAGACCTTTTTTTCCTTGCACAACAATTTTAAGTTTTTGAAACATTAATTACATAATCAAAATATTGTTTACACAAACAATAGGAAGCAACATTTTCAAATTTTTAGGGTCAATACTTTTTCAAAGAAATAATAATAATAAAAAAAGTTTCTAGAAAAATTTAATTTTTAGAGTTTTCAAATTTTGAAAAAATCCTCCTCATTTTTTGCATGACATGAGTTAGATGACAATTGTTTTAACTTCTGTTAAGCACATGGGGTCATTTGGGATCCTGCAGACATTGTATCTCGTGTGCTGCATTAAATAGCAGTTATAGGATTCCTAGCCTCTGTAACATCTTCAACGGAGTCTTTTAGTGCAGAAACACACTTAAGAGATTTTAAACTATAATAATAAGTCACAACACCCTCATGCTAAGGTAGCTAAGATAGCTGCTGTAACACTTTGACTTACTCATCATCCTTAACCCTTAACTCACAAGGTGTAGTCTCACGGACCACATGGGAATTCTCGAGCTTGCTCTCCAAGGCGGTTGTTCCTGGATACTTTAGGTATATTTTATACATATTTAGATCAATTTTGCAGTTTCAGACATATTGTGCCTGACTTTATCATTTAAGTTTATATTTTGGTTATATTTGTGGATATAACCATATATTTGAATGAATGAATGAATGAATGAATGAAATTAGCCGTGAGTACATCCCATAAGGGCCATGGCCTCCTGCCTATGCAGGGAATAGCTCATTAAACTTAACTCCTTAAGTGAGCAAGTCCTAAGGAGTGATTTTTGACACTGTCACACTTTCACTAGTCACTGATGTGTATAACTCACCAAATTCAGAAGACTTAAATGGTTGATATATATATATTTTTTTTTTACATATTTGTCTATATTCTGAAAATTACTAATTCCTAGAAATGGAAAGGGGAAGTCAGAATGAAAAATTCAATGCCATAGCCGGGATTGAACCAGGATGTTCGGCTCTCCGTGCCGATGCTCTAACCAACTGAGCTACCATGGCAACGTGCCCGTACAACATTAAATTCTCCAACTGACTCACAATCTCAATATACCACCAGGCGTTCTCAATATGAGATACGAACCCAGTGGTAACTTACAACCTGTAAGTACTTTAAGACCTGAGCTTCATAGTAAACCACTGGCCTACACACAGCCAGTGTGAAAGAATTATCATTCCACTGTAACCTACTACTAATTCCTAGAAATATTTACACGTATTTTGTTTTCACTGTCAATGGAATGTGGCTTAGTTACAAGTTACCAGCTAAAACTGCACAGTCTTCCAAATCATCGTCTTTTCGAAAGACCTGCGTGAGGTGATGTTATCTGCTAATATTTCTCTCAGCAAAGCAAACAATGTTAGTTTAAAAACTTGAAGAAACACAACGAATCAGATTCAAGTTGCATCAGCAATGAGGAAAAAAATATTGATCTTCTTATCGAAGTATGCATGTTACTTTAAAGTTTAATGTTATAACAGAGACAATTGTCTTTTAAAAGTTTAATCAACGGCAAGGATGTCAATAAATTGCAACAATGCTTATAAAGATAAAATGTCAACAACGAAAATAATTGGTTGTCATTTCCTCTTGGTGTATTAAAAAAGTGAGTTAGGGAAATCGGAAATGACTTGTATTAAATGTCTGAAGTATAAATTGTGAAACACAACATATAACTATCATCTGCTAGAAATACAAGGCTAAACATGGCAGTGACTGTGATTAAATCATACATTACAGATTTTTTTTAGTAAGGCTTTACAGAGCAATTTTAAATATATTCAGTTTCGGTTGAACACATTGTACTTTAATTTTGTCCAAATTTTCATTGAAGTAATTCATAGTAATAGTTTGAGTACTAAGCTGATACAATATATTATACAATATTATATAGGTGTTTACTGGTTCTGATCCAGGTCATTATTCCGTGAACATCCTTTGAAGTACAGTTTCCATACATAAGTCAATTGACATACCTTTGAGGGATCTCTTATCTGAATTAAATTTTCACCTTTCATTCTTTCAATTGACCAAAACCATTTTTCTTTACTATAACCAAAAATTCCACCAGTTTCCTTATTTGAGCTTTGTCATAGAATCATTTCTTAACCACAATCTCTTTTATCTTACCCCACTTTTCCCGAATAAATCCAGATCCCTCTGTTTTCTGGCAGTCAAAAAGGATATGGATATAGACTTCTCCCCTCTCGCACAAAGGGAAAATGGCCTGTTCTCATGACTTTCCGAAACCCTTGATCCTCCAAACTGCTAATCGAAACCATGCAATGACTTCCTTTTATTGAAAAATGCTAAATGAATGTTTTTCTCTTCTCAGTGTCCACATTACCTGTCTACCCATATCTTCAAGTCTTGATCTAATGTTTTCTTTCAAGAGCCTTTCCTCAAGTTTTCCCTCCCCTCCCACATATCCCCCATACCATTTTTTTACCAATCAATTAGCTTATATTATCACAACCTTATAATGCTTTATCTAGATTACCTGAAATGGGCCTTGGAGGCATCCCTTAGTCCTTCTTGTAACAGTAAAATTCTCAACCTCATAGTAGAGTTAACACGACAAGACTGAAACCTCCTGTATGTGACATACCTCCAACAGCTGTTAGTGTAGTGAATCTGTAGTTGGCAATATTTGAGCCAGCAGCATTATGGGCAGTTACTCGTAACTTGTACTGCGACCCTGGATGAAGATCAACCATGTTGAATGTTTTTCCAGGAGGAATATTGTTTCCAACTGAAACAAAAATAAAAAATCCCTTTAGGCAGGCCTACAGGCGGAGGTAGATTTCGAAGTGCTTTTGGTTTAATTTATTGTCGCTGCATAGCACTCTTCTTCTTTAGCCTTGGCATGGCAAACCTGCAGTAAAGAGGAAGAGCCTACAATCAATTGTTTTGACAACAATAATAGGATATAATATTCTGGGAGGCCGTGCGCAAGATCAGCAATGAATAAAATTAGCAAAGCCGCTAAACAAGACAAAATTATGATATTATAATAATTCTTTCAAGTGTTATTATTTTCAAACATTAAAATCTCGCGTCATATGAGAGCTATCAAGAAACTATTTATTGATTTGTAGAGTACTCATCAAGAGCTTTTCAGCGATACCCCACAAGACGTGGTTTCAAAAGTTTCGAATTTTCATCCCCCACCCCCACCCCCACCCCCACCCCCACCCTCACTCGAACCCCCGAATCGTTGGTGTCACTGTGAACTCCATAGGGAGTACTCTAATTTATTCAAACAAAGTTTCCCTCTATACTTCATAGGGGCCGAGATATACATTTTTAAAAATTTCAACCCCCTCCCCCGACCACCCCCATGAGCCAATTTTGCCCATTAACGAACTTGTCCGAACTCTTGGGCCTAGAAATAACATAATAAAATTTGGTTCAAATATCTTCAAAATTACGGCCGCTATCGTGTAAAGATATAAATATATATATATATATAAATATATATATATATATATATATATAAATATATATATATATATATAAATATAACAAATTTTTTTTTTGAACGGGCGGTGGTTTCGTACTTAGGGGAGCATGAAACGTAAAGATATGAAAGAATTTTTCGAAAATCATAAAGTGGTATCCATTGCAATAGGTAGATTTTTCTTCGAAAATCTACCTAAAATTTGCATTTTATTGAGATTCAATGTCATGCTGATTACATGACCCCAATCATTTCAAAAAAATTAGCATTTGCTTTGTGACTCTAAGGCTACAAGTCATGCATTGTTATTTGTTGTATTTGTTATTACGTACATTCTAAGATAAATGTTGGAAGATGGGAGAGCAATGAATTGATGTGCAAGCAGACTTGTAAGTAATTACTGAAATTGTATCGGTTAAAAGCAATGAAAGCATGATGACAAGTTTTGCAATACCATTAATACCTCTGGTGAATGGCCTGCTGCGATATGAGTGAATTTTACATAATATTGCCTACTGCTGCTGCGGTACTGTATCAGAATTTAATTTTTTTTTTTCTAGTTGTACCAGTCAAATTGGTTGTGCTGATTTAGTGTATAGATATTAACAGTACAAGTATTCATCACCCTGACTTTCTTGTGATTAACTTACTTCTTGTCTATAATTTATAAGCTGCTAAATAAGAAACAGCACATCTCATGCTGTGTCTCTGTGTGTGTGTGTATATGTGGGTGTTGCATGTAAGTGTGCGCACATTCATAAATGCATGATTGTGCATAGATCAAGAATCACTCCAAATCTTTCAACACTCAAGATCTGTCTGAGCTTTTGTATTACGTTTTCCCAGTAACATTAAATATTTTACTCTTCTCTTTACATTTTACGTTTACAGTTCTGAAAGTTCTTATAGGCTACTTTGGTTATATGGCTATATGGTTAAAACAAGTATAAGACAGTCTAAGAAGAACATTGATATCAAAGTTAGGATCACAGACTTTATAAATATAGATTTTGCTGCATTCTTGGGCAGGGTTGTCAAAGATTTTCCCACCCTCGGTAAATACTATGGTAAAAACCGGTATTTACAATCATGGGAAGTACATAATTTTCTCCACATGGGAAAATCCATAATTCAAACAATTTTAATTACCGGTATTACATTTTTTGAGTGGGCCTAATCTATACTGTTAATGCAACTTTTAATGTAACAAAATTTAATTTTTAAGTCTTATTGTCATTATACAATACAATTGTAAATGTACCATTGTAATTAATAGCAACATGTACAGCATAACATGCCCGGGCCATCCAGCTTTGAATTTTTTTTATATGACTGTAAAACAATGTAAAACAATGTAGGCCCTAATAGAATAAATTGAAAGTGTCATGCCATGACTTGATTCCATTGAGTACTTCTATAAAGTCTAGAAAAATCCTGGTAATACATAATTTTCATTTAGGCCTACTTTATACTGACATTTTTCTTCAGTCTCAGAAATTGCCACCTACATAAAAGTGAACACTATAGCAAATGAAATTCATTATGTTTAAACAAAAACTTCAAGAAGTGTACATAAAAATTTTATTTTGAAAATTGTACTGCATGTAACATTCTGCATTACTTAAAGTATGACAAGAAAATGTGAAATTACTTCAAAATTCAAAGTTGGTTCTAGGTTCTACACAACATAATTAAGAATACAGTGGTGGAATTTTTAATCATTTACCAATCTAAAGGTTCACTTCGACATCATGTAACAAAACACTAATTTAGAGGCTGTTTGTAAGCCTAATCTGTTTCTAATTTTGTTATGAATAAATGAGAACTGAAAAAATACGTTTCAAAGATGCAAATGATGAAAGACATCCTTTGAAATTATATTTATATTTTTTTAGCCAGAACTTCAGTACCGGTACTTATGTTATTTATTTTGGGTTTGGCAACTACAGACTCTACAAAACAATTAAACAATAAAAGTAAATATTTCTAAACATTTATTTATTGCAAAATGAAATCATAAAGCTTGATATTACATTATAATAATTATGACATTTTTAAAAACTATTTCTAAAGAAATTACATAGAAATGATAATATAATAGGAGAAAAATTCCTCTGACACTGGGATTTGAACCCAGGACCTTTGACTATCCGTGCCAATGTTCTATCAACTGAGCTAAGCCAGAGTTCACTTCACAGCACTAGATGGAACCTCTCTTCTATGACTGATTGCCCTTAATGGTCTACCTCACTGACAGACAATTTATGTCATATGCAGTACTGTGAGGCACACTAATTAGTGATTTTTATGACCGGGCTTCCACTGTTATTGTACGGTAACATTCAAGATAGATATATGCATATGCATTCATGAACCACAGATCATTGTCTCTGTTGGACATTACGTCATGAGAGTATTATAGGAGAAAAATTCCTCACACTGGTATTTGAACCCAGGAATGCAAATGCGTATATTTACACAGAATTGTTTTGGAATAAGAATATAATCCATAAAGTTGGAGTTTGTTAACATTTTATGTTTTTATGTTTTTCCCATTTTTGCCCTGTATTTACCAATTTATCCCAGTATTTACCAGTTTTTCTCACTGAGATGGTAGCCTATATATTAGTTTTGGAAGGGAAAATGCCAACTCAAGAATCTTGGGGGACCCCATAATCCTGATAGCTTTCTCGTTTCAGTTTCTTGCAGATGCAATAAACGACCAGCAATACGGTTCCACACACAAGATGTATGTGTCGAAAATATACAGTTTTAAAAATACATGCAAAAGAAACATGGTCAGAAATATAAAAGAACTTCAAGTAAGAATCAGCTTGAAAAATTTTATGTCATAACCGGGATTTGAACACGGATCTTCGGCTTAACGCGCTGATGCTCTACCATTGAGCTACCATGACAACATGCCAGTACAACATCAAATTCCTCAACTGATTCAGAATACAAGGCAGACCACGGGAGGTTTCTCCGTTGAGAACACACATCCAATGGTGTCCTACATTTGTAGGTACTTTGAAGCAAAGTTATTATTTATATACTATTAATTAAGTGGAGGGAAAGGAAATAGACATTAAATCCATGTCTGGGATATTACTACAAGTAAGAATCAGCTTGAAAAATTTTATGTCATAACCGGGATTTGAACACGGATCTTCGGCTTAACGCGCCGATGCTCTACCATTGAGCTACCATGACAACATGCCAGTACGACATCAAATTCCTCAACTGATTCAGAAGACAAGGCAGACCACGGGAGGTTTCTCCGTTGAGAACACACATCCAATGGCGTCCTACATTTGTAGGTACTTTGAAGTCAAGTTATATTTATATACTATTAATTAAGTGGAGGGAAAGGAAATAGACATTAAATCCATGTCTGGGATATTACTACAAGTAAGAATCAGCTTGAAAAATTTTATGTCATAACCGGGATTTGAACACGGATCTTCGGCTTAACGCGCCTATGCTCTACCATTGAGCTACCATGACAACATGCCAGTACGACATCAAATTCCTCAACTGATTCAGAAGACAAGGCAGACCACGGGAGGTTTCTCCGTTGAGAACACACATCCAATGGCGTCCTACATTTGTAGGTACTTTGAAGCCAAGTTATATTTATATACTATTAATTAAGTGGAGGGAAAGGAAATAGACATTAAATCCATGTCTGGGATATTACTACAAGTAAGAATCAGCTTGAAAAATTTTATGTCATAACCGGGATTTGAACACGGATCTTCGGCTTAACGCGCCGATGCTCTACCATTGAGCTACCATGACAACATGCCAGTACGACATCAAATTCCTCAACTGATTCAGAAGACAAGGCAGACCACGGGAGGTTTCTCCATTGAGAACACACATCCAAAGGCGTCCTACATTTGTAGGTACTTTGAAGCCAAGTTATATTTATATACTATTAATTAAGTGGAGGGAAAGGAAATAGACATTAAATCCATGTCTGGGATATTACTACAAGTAAGAATCAGCTTGAAAAATTTTTGCCTTGTCTTCTGAATCAGTTGAGGAATTTGATGTCGTACTGGCATGTTGTCATGGTAGCTCAATGGTAGAGCATCGGCGCGTTAAGCCGAAGATCCGTGTTCAAATCCCGGTTATGACATAAAATTTTTCAAGCTGATTCTTACTTGTAGTAATATCCCAGACATGGATTTAATGTCTATTTCCTTTCCCTCCACTTAATTAATAGTATATAAATATAACTTGGCTTCAAAGTACCTACAAATGTAGGACGCCATTGGATGTGTGTTCTCAACGGAGAAACCTCCCGTGGTCTGCCTTGTCTTCTGAATCAGTTGAGGAATTTGATGTCGTACTGGCATGTTGTCATGGTAGCTCAATGGTAGAGCATCGGCGCGTTAAGCCGAAGATCCGTGTTCAAATCCCGGTTATGACATAAAATTTTTCAAGCTGATTCTTACTTGTAGTAATATCCCAGACATGGATTTAATGTCTATTTCCTTTCCCTCCACTTAATAAAAGAACTTGCTGGTGTCTATTGATTTCATATGAACATGGCTAACAGAGGCTTTAGAAACTGCATTCATGTCAACAATTGCATGAAACTGGATTCTTTGTTTTAACCAATATAGAGATGTTTGTAGCTTGTTGCTTCTTCAATGCTAAAACACAATTAAGTGCAGCTTTGGAGTAATGAAATTGATTGAACATTAAACTAAAATGCTGATTGAATTCATAAGTTTTTTTATATCAAATTCTGACTATGGCCTAAATATTCTTTGCCTTATATTATGTACAATTTCTTCTTTGTTGTCACTTGGACTTAAACAAACAATCAAAGTAAATAATTTTACCCAGCTACAGACCTGAGTAGAAAACCTTAGCATTTTACTCAAGTCAAATACCAACACTAAAATATATTAAACATATTCTAGTTTAACCTAGTTAAAAACTAAAGTAAATTCCTGTTTATCTTGGTAAAAATAATTACTATAGTAGCTACAAAAGTACAGTGAGTCGCACATAAGAGTTGGCCAATTATGCAGTTTTCTGTGTTGCGGCGGGCACAGCTCCAACTCTCGAGCGATCGGTTGAAATATCTATGCAAATAAAGCCGCGAACTGTGTAATGGTTCAGGTTCTCATATTTACAGTTGGAATTACAATAAAAATAACCATGACGTTGCAAATGTCCTCCTCTTGTATTCACATAACACTGGCACCTTTTTAGGAAATTTTCTTTCACGAGCATAAGTTTAGCTTCCGAGATAGAGTTAATTTCTCTTGTGATATTGTCTTTAAGTTCTTCTAACAGTACGTGACTATTAATTATGGGGAAATTTGAAAAATAAAGTGTATAGGTCAATTTCCCACAGGGCTGTGCTGGCCAGGGAGGACAGGGGGACATGTCCCCCCTGCGCCCTTCGCCTGAAGCGCCCATTCCGCCCCTGACCCCTTATAACCTGGAAAAATTATTGTATTTATTGGTATCTGTAACTAAATTACTGCACACAAAAAATAAGAGTACAGTAAAACTGTTTTTAATGTTGTCAATATTATAATATCAATTTTAAAGTTAATTTTATTCTTTGTCTTTGAAAGGCAGGGAAAGGCGTATGCAGCAGACAGTTCAAAGTGTGCCCGCACTGGAACACTGATAATAAAACTCATAACCCTTACTGCATTGTTGGTCAACTGCAGGTGGTTCGGCGGCTATTGAACTTGCATCAATGTAGCGGGTTGGCTATTGAAATCGAACATTTAAAATCTTTAATTTTGAAGCCACACATTATTTCAGTATTTTCGTGCTACTTAATTTTGAAGCCACACATTATTTCAGTATTTTCGTGCTACTAATGTTTAAAAACATTATATCACCTTTCCGTGCAGTAAAATCACGACAATAAAGCATTATAAAACAAAACAAAAAGATATATTGTCAAATGCCGCCAAAAAATTGATCGTTTCATAGGGAAATCGCCCAAATAGTAATAGTTGAAATATATATTATTTTTTAAATCCTAGTTTTCCTTGTGGAGTGGGGACTCAAAACAGTCGCCTCTTAATCGTTAATCCCTTTGTTAGTGCAGTTGCAGATTGTTGACCTGAACTGTTGTAATTAATTATAGTGTGAGTTGTCAGTGAAAAGTGTTTAACACGCACCAGTTGTACTTTTATATTCGCCGTATGATGAGCTTCATAGGACATGGAGGCCAAAAAAAGGAAGAAGAGTGGTAATGAATTCTGAAAAGATAAAAACTGAAAGAGTTGCAAGAAGCGGCTAAAGCTTGTTCCAAAATAACTAACTTTTATGCAAAACCACACACAAGCAATCACCCTGAAAGTAAAAATTGCGGTGAATTAATCCACCCAGGAATGACCTTGTTCTCAAATTCTTCTCTTAGTGAAAAAGAAAAACCCCAGAGTAGTGAATGTCCTAATGTTGGTTATTGTTATGGCAAAAGTGAAACTTCAAATATTGATTCTGATTCTAAAACTGAAGATATACTTCTGATGATAAAAGCTACGCCGACAATAGAAACTTCTTTTGAACGAAACTCTTTATCACCACCTCTGTCATCATTGATTGTAGATCCTGTAAAAGATGAGCCTACCTCAGAGAAGTCAACAGATTATTTTAAAAAGCCTAGAGAAAATGATTTATCTGACTTCATTTCATTCCATCCTTATCAACCCAAAGAAGAAGAATTACCTTTTTCGGGGAAAAAATCAATCTTTTCCATCAAACAAACTGACAATCAGTCATTCAGTGGAAACAGACAGTAAATAGTTATTGTTAATAGTTTCATTTGTTGGTTAATGAACGTTTCATAATTTTTTTACAGAAATATTAAGTAGGCCTACCATTAAAGCTTTATCCACGTTATCCTAAGGTTTTTTACAATCCATTGCCAGACCCCCCCCCCCCAGTATGGCGCCCTCTTATGTCCTATTTCCCCCGCCCTCAGGGATGGTCCAGTACGGGCCTGATTTCCCATACATTAGAAGAACTTAAAGACAATATCACAAGAGAAATTAACTCTATCTCGGAAGCTGAACTTATGTGCGTGAAAGAAAATTTCCTGAAAAGATGCCAGTGTTGTGTGGATACAAGAGGAGGACATTTCCAACATCTCTTGTGATGAGGTATGTAGTTATTTTCATTGTATTTCCAATTGTAAATGTGAAAGTCTGAACCATTTCACCGTTCGAGGCTTTATTTGCGTAGATATTTCACCCAATGACTCGGGAGTTGGAACTGTGCCCACCGTGATGCAGAAACCCGCATAATTGGCAAACCTCTTGCATGGGACTCACTGTAGTTTCTTGAAACAAAGTCTTGGTATTTACTAGACTGGTAGTAGAATTAAATTTATTATAGTACTTTTTTAAATCTAGTAGATATATGAAACATAGTTCAGTAAACTAGATTAGGAAATACCAAGATTCATTAGTATGCATTATAGTAAACTTTTATGAAACAGGCCCCTGATGGAAAAATTATAATTACATACTTTAGTTAAAAAAAATATACTCAAGACTCACTCTAGTTTTCTTGTTGAAAAATAACGAAGGTGAATGTGGAAATCCTGTGCTTTATAATTACCTATATTTCTGCATTGAATCTTGCTTACCTACTACCCAATCAGCCACGTGTCCTATAGAAGCTGAAGTTTTGTACACCATGTACTCCACGACAAAATACAGCATAGGGCAACCAGAATCTGGCCACTTATCTAAACGAAGAGAAACTGCAGAAGAATTGACCACAAGCAGTTCGCTTGGAGGAGGCACAGAGGGAATGCCACCTCGAGTGCGCATAGCGAGGGTTGGGCTTGGTGCACCAGTGCCGACATCATTGTATGATGTAATGAAGACATGATAAGCAGTGCCACATCTCAGGTTGCTCAGTGTGTATGTGTTGCGAGTTCCATCCACATGCACCTCTTCCCACTCCCCGTGTTCCAGCTTGTAATGAATCACAAAGCCACGGACAGGACTCCCACCGTCGTCACCTAACTTCCACTGTAACTGTAGCGAGTGCTGCGTGCTTCCAGTCACTAACAATAGTGGTGCAGCAGGTGACACTACAAGCACACACAAAACTTTCTGGTAAAAAAGCTCTAGACTTATTGTGAACTGCATGCTCCATCATGTTATATGCTCATATACTCTGAATGACTCCCAAGAAGAACTTCTTTTGCATATAACTGCAGTGCATATGTGTCAACAGCAAGGCTATCACTGATGCGGATATATATATATATAATTTTATTTTACTTTAAATCTATTAAACTAAAAAAAAATGCATAGTAGACTCTTTGATAATCAAATAAAGAACAACACTAGGGACAACAATATAAAAGAACATTAAGAACAAATCAATTAACAATAATATATTCTAGAACATCTTACAAATAAATGATCCATAATTATATTATTTTATGACTGCATGCTGTAAATTTTGCAAATACTGTATTCCTATAAAATACAGTTCTGGTTTGAAATATATTTATATCACATTCATTACATAAATTATTATTATACCAAAAGCATAGCTTTAAAAGGAGAGAATTCCTGTAATAATTGGTACTGTATATGTATATGTATAATTTATATAAAATGTTCTATTATGTCTGTAGCTTATGGGAAGAGCATACAGATGTAATTTTGATATTAATTTACCCAGTTCACCAACATGGAATAAACTATAAAAACATTTTAAATCACTTACTTTGTCCTAACAATTAGCGAATCAATGCTAAATATTGATAATAACATAAAATAGGGAACATTGTTGTACTTTGTCTCATAATATCCAAAAGAGGAAAATATGGTATTTTAAAATCATTCTTGAATACATATTAGTAGATTTATATATTGGATCTGATGAAGGTTCCACACAACAATGCAGTATTCTAACCTAGACCTTATAACAAATCAGTACTTTTAAAATTAATCGTGTTTCAAAAAATAAACTCTAGGAGCTTTGCTGAAGCCGATGTCATTATGATTGAATTGATATGTACTGTAATTATTATTAATTTGTTCTTTCCATTTTATTCTCCTTGAAACTAATATTGTAAACTAAAATGATTTTGAGCACACTTTTTTTTTATGTATTATGGGCCATATATTCATTGTTCAGCACTCTGCTTGGCATATGAGATCATTATATCAGAATAATGAAATATTTTTGATACAGCTTATAACTACAACAAATCCAAAAAGTAGATTACCCTGCACTAACAGGTGATATGTGATGTGGTCCCTTCCATGCTCATTGCTTACAACACAAGTGTAGTCGCCCTGATCACTGCGCTGGGCTGAACTGATTAGAAGTGTTCCATCAGTTGCCACTGCCAAACGAGCTTGTTTGCTTGGACTCAAGCTATTGAAAGGTGTGTCCACCACCAGCCATTGTCGTTGTGGTTCAGGAACTCCCACAGCTCGGCATTCGAGTCGCACATCACTCCTCCAAGCTACCCGATGCAAACCTCCAAAAGAGGCTATACCAGCTGCGACTGTGAAGAAGGGAAGGAATATATTTATATTTTATAATGGAGTTTCAATGTTCTTGAGATACTTGTCTAATTTAATTCCCTCAACTTATTACTTCAGATTTTACGCGTATAAAAGTATTTCCTTTTAAAAATTCTTAAATAAAAATTAATTTATGCATATGCTAGCAGCACTGTGTAATTCATTTTTCCACATACAGTGTGTTCGGAGATTCCCATTACAAACTTCTAGGGCTACAAGCTATTGGTAGATAATGTCTGGAAATGTACCATTTGAATGCTGTGGGTACAACAAATTCAAAATAAGCATTTAAATTTCCCCCTTCTTCCAGAGATAAAATGATAGTAATTTATTGATTTATGACTCAATTACTTACATTTAGAAAAACAAATAATTACTTACCTGTGACAATGTCCAGTGTCAAGAGAGGCATGTCACTTTGTCACTTAACAAAATTGTTTCTAGGCAAGTAGTCAAATATTAAATATTTTCAAAAACTGATTTTTGTTGCTTGGGATGCTGTTCGTTAGTTAAATGGTTAGTTCCTATAACAATTTTAGTCATTATTCCATTATATTTTCAGTTAACAGTAATAAACATACGGCAGACTGAACATAATTCTGTAGATAAATTTGGCTGCAAATTAGCAGCACTACATTTTTTCCTTCAATTCACCAGCAGTATTGGTGAAGTCTCCATCTCAAAAGTGAACTTCATTTCTTTCAGATTTGTGTAAATTTATAGTTCAGGCGAGTTCTGTTACTGTTTTAAACTATGTATTACAAATAAACATCACACTGTCACACCTGTAAGGAAAAATTACAAGTAGTTTTTATAAGAGATAGGCGGCCAGTGTGTAAGACTGACAACCTTAAGACCTTCCTGTGCAGATTATCTAAAATCTGGGAGCCTCAACCTCCTGGAACTCTCTGGGCCTCAATGGTTTGCAATAGGGAACACTTTACTTTTATATATATATACATATATATATATATGCCTATATATAAGATAAAAGCTTTAAATGAGCGGTTACCAACTCCTTGCACAATGGGTACAACAGTAAGTGAAAGCTTACCCTTTGCACGCTAGAATCATTTAGTGTGCACACATTGCGTGGTATACTGCTTCTCTTGAGTTCAGAGTCAAGTGCTCATTAGGCTTTTCAAATTTATTATTTCATTATCATTTACTTATGTTTTCTACAAAGAACATACCTCAAGTCTTGATATTTGCAATAATTTACAATATATAATTTACAATATATTCCTAGCAAAATAATGCACAAAAATTAATTCTGTAGTTTTGAACATTCAATTTTATAATAATTAAATTGTAATGCCATAATGTTCTGTGAAATGATAACAAAATCTAGACTCATTCCTTTAAATGACACACTTCCATATTTACATTATTGAATATTAATACTAAATACTCAAGTTATATTTCAAACAAAATTCAGAGAAACTATAATCTCCATGTAACACAGCAGTATTGAAGAACAGCTCAAATAAAGCATTCCACACTACAAAATCACTCACTAGTGGAAGCTAATTTTCTTGATTTTTGTTGTCTCTTTTGATGCACTAGATTATTCAACATCTGGAATCAATGTTTGTGCAGTGGCCAGTCCAAGTTCACATTTTACGTTTTTATCTGACACTTGACTTCTTCTGCGGGTTTTGTTTATTTTCATCAGTGAAAAAAAACTGTTCGCATATGTACGTAGATCCACACATAGACAAAATACTGGCAGCATGCCTTTGCAGTTGGGGAAATATATTTCTGGGAAATTAAATGTCACTCAAACTTCTCCTATATTGGTATTTATTGCCATAAATGTAGGGGTCGATGACCTACGTATCGGATTATGTTCTACACCTGACATAATGCTTGGAAGCTGGCAAGAGAGACGACCCAACTCTGTCGACGGAACCCTACCTCAGACCGTCATTACTGGTACACAGGGGTATTATTATTTTACTTATGCCGTCTTGAACTAGTAAATACAGTATATTACATAGGCTTAATAGAGGAATAAATCAGCCATTCCTGATCTACCCAGAAGACAAACAGTTGCTCTTTTCCGCATAACTACAGGTCATGACTGCTTAGCTTCACATCTTCATAGAATCAACATTTATCCTTCACCACAATGTACCCTGTGCAACGATCCAGCTTCAATAATGAATGGAGAACACCTACTGATTTGCCCGGCAATCAAGAAGATTGATTCTGATCTACCAACCCAGCTCACACATTACTACTGGAACGCCCGGAGGAGAATGGAGGAAATCCAAGTTCCTGAGCATTAGCAAACAACAACATAGGCTTAACATGAAATATTCAATTGAAAATAATGTAGGGTCCTATCCTTTCCACTATACACTATTAAAACATAATATAAAACAATGTCACTAATTTGTAATAGTGGCTAAAACAATAAGTTGTAAAACCAAACACTTCGTTTCGGCCTGGCCCCCAGGCCTTTCTCAAGTCAACATGAAATGTATGATGTCCTGGAAATACGAGGGGTGTTTTTTAAGTAAGGTCCGTTTTGTTGTAGACACTAGTAGTTCGCGCGCATACCACAACGAGCGCGTGCGTCGTGTACCCACATGCCTCAGGAACAACTGTGCTCAGTTTCAGCTCTGTAGCTAACCTGTACGGTTCTGTTCTGTGCTTTCAAAATGTTTAAGACTATCAACTCGCCTGCCGCGTGTGAGGTTCGCTCAGTGATACGGTTTTTGTCAGCAAGGAACATGTCTGCTGCAGAAATTGATCGACAGATTTGCGAAGCGTACGGTGATACTGTTATGAGTGGAAGCAAAGTGCGTAAGTGGGTACGACAATTCAAAGATGGCCGTGACAACGTCCATGATAAGGACCGCTCCGGTCGCCCTTCTTCGATTACAGACGATTTGGTGGCTTCAGTTGAAGCGAGGATTCGTGAGAACAGGCGCTTCACAATAACAGGTCTCTCAAACGAATTTCCTGATGTGTCGAGATCAGTGCTTTACAAAATTGTTTCTGAACACCTAAAGTTTAGGAAACTTTGCTCCCGTAGGGTCCCAAAACTCCTAACAGAGGACCACAAAACCCAAAGATTTGAGTGTGCGATGAAGTTCTTGACTCGTTATTGTGAAGAAGGTGACGGCTTCTTGAGTCAGATCGTGACTGGAGACGAAACATGGGTTTTGCATATCACGCCCGAATCGAAGCAACAGAGCATGGAATGGAGACACACACACTCGCCTGTTAAGGTGAAGGCCAAACAGACTCTGTCCCGGCGCAAAATCATGGCGACGGTGTTTTGGGACAGACAAGACATTGGTCGACTTCATGCAACGAGGAACCACTATCAATGCAGAAGCATACTGCCAAACCCTGAGAAAGCTACGCAGAGCGATTCAAAACAAAAGACGCGGCATGCTGACAAAGGGAATCGTCTTTCTCCATGACAATGCCCGTCCTCACACTGCAGGTCGGACCCGCGATTTGTTGGACAGTTTTGGCTGGGAAGTTTTAGACCACCCACCCTACAGTCCTGATCTTGCGCCGAGCGATTACCATCTGTTCCTCCACCTCAAACAACACCTCGGTGGCAACCGTTACAATGGTGACGATGATGTGACAACGGCAGTGAACTCTTAGTTATCGGAGGAGGCGGCAAGTTTTTATGACGAGGGTATTTTAAAATTGATTGATAGGTATGATAAGTGTTTGAACACACTTGGCAACTATGTCGAAAAATAGAGTAAAGTATGTACTTTATGAACATAAATTTACTTTTTTGAAATAACCTTTCGTTGTGTACTTATGTTCAAACGGACCTTACTTAAAAAACACCCCTCGTATAATTTCCTTAATGCAGGAATAACTTGAGAACCTCGTATAATTATTATTTGTATTTGCATATCTGTAATAATAATTAATAATAACAAGCATAATACAATAATGTATAAAATAATAAAACTTTTCAGTTTACGAAAACGTAAAAATTATGTAATTTCAAGACATGTTTTAAAGCTTTTAATCAATCATAACTAACAAGAAATCTGTTCATACTAGTTTTCTCTTTGTTCTTAGAATTTTAAATAAAATATCAGTCAATGCTTTTTATCTTGTAATTGGAACAAATTCAACAATTCAGTATAGACTGTAATTATTAATTATGACCAAAATTATCTAAATGGGTTCTAAACATCATGTTGCAATGTTGCCGCCCTCTTAAGTAATGGGATCTCAAATCAATAATTAATGAACCAGTGAATCCTGCAGAACATGTACGTTATACAAGAAACTTTTTATGAGCTATACGGTATGTCAAACAAAATATTCCTTCCAATTCCACAATCTGCCAAGGACATGAAAGTATATAGAGTTAAAACTTTAAATATTGCTATCGAAAAGTACATCAATATGGTTACTATTTAACTTTGATTGACAGGCTGTATTTAATATCATAATATACGCTAATTAATCAAATAAATATTCCATTGGAAAAATGCATATGTTTCATGTAGAAGCTGATAAACGGATGTAAAATAGGAACAATAATGCAATCTGTGACAAAAGGAATTTTTTAATGTTGGAGAGAATGGCTATTTATTGTCAAAATATATGTTGTAGCCTAAATAACGGGTAGGAAACTCATAAAATCTCCCCACTTGTAATGGGAGAGACGGAAGTTACCGAACGCTTTGCTACTAGGACACGAGGGAACACGAAAACAATTGAATGAACGAGAGCCCGAGCCGAGAGGACAGGCTCCGAGAGGTTGAAGCATTCGAATGAATTAATTCACTTAAGCTCAGTAGTTCAGTAAGCACATAATACTAGCCTTTAGCCTTAAACAGCACAAAACTAATCAAATGATTTTTTTAACATCTCGAATATTTCAAATGATTTTAACAATCGAATATTTCGAATGAATTCATTCGAATGGTTCCCATCACTAGGTGCAAGCCTGCTTGCACGCGCACAAAATACAGCCAGATTGAGACCACTGCTTTAAACAATAGATTATGAAGTCCAAATGTCACACCCGTAAGCGTAGAATGACCCAGTAGGCAATAGCTTAGACTTGGTCCTTAAAGTGTTAAAAGTGTATTTACCTTTTGCTGAAGCGGTGAGACGCACAACCTGGGTGCTGGTCCCTTCCCCCACTCTAGTGGAAGCAGTAACCCAGAACTCATATATCTGCCGCCGCTTCAAGCCTGGAAGCTGGTACTGGAGCTGAGATGTTGAGTAATGTGGGATAGTCCTAGTGTCTAGCTGAATCTGATCCTCCAATATTCTCACATATACATTATATTGGACTATAACACCGTTCGGGTTTGGTGGAGGTTGCCACGTGAGCAGGGCTGTGTCTGATGTCTGAAGCAAAACTTTTGCTCCTCCTGGTGCACCCGGCACTGTAATCAGACAATCACAAATTTTCCCCTTAGCTCATTTCATGTGAATGAACGAATGAATGAATGAATAAGCCTTATTTGTCCCATGAAGGGCTATCATGTAGGAGTGTTTAAATGGCATAGTGTAGCCGATTTGGGTGGACACCATGTTTTGACATTTTGGTGGCTACTTCATTCATTATATCCACAGTCCATGAAATAAGACAGAAAATCTATGTCCCGAATTTAAAAGAAAAGCTACAAATGAAACCAAACCCCATAACATTAGTAAACATAGAGCATAATCTAAACTTAACAGAAGAAATACTAAAATCAGAAACAAATACTGAAATAATGAAAACTCTGTCTCTAGAGACAATTAATATTAGATACCCCCCCCCCCCATATGGCTCCACATATACACTGATGGATCTTTGATCTCTAGGGGAAAAAGGAGCAGTAGCAGGTGTCACATGCAGCCTCTTCTCACTTTATAGATCTCTTGGACATGGGACAACAAATTTTGATGGAGAGATCACTGCAATAAGTGAAAGTCTTAGGAATCTTTTATACCATATCAACAAATTCAAGAATGCAGTCATATTATCAGATTCTAAAGCAGCTATTCAAACAATTGCCTCCAACTATACATCTTCATCTCAATCAGCTGAAATAACTAAAATGATCCTCCAACTAAAAACACTCCACAAAAGAATTGCATTTCAATGTATACCATCTCACTGTGGAATTCTGGGAAACGAGAATGCTGGTGTTTTAGCTAAAAAAAAAGGCAGCACAGCTGCTTACAGATCTGTCATCAAATCCACATTCCACTCTGTAAAAAGATTTATCAAATCCACATATAAGGACATCAACAAAGAAAACCTGACAACGCAATCTCAAGGAAAAAATGGAATTCCCTATATCAAAACCCACAGATAATTCCTGATCTACCATGCAAATCATCTGTAGCTGCTTTTAGACTGGCGACAGGTCATGATTGCTTAGCAAAACATCTGCATAGAATTGGAATATTTCAGTCCCCAAACTGCCCACTGTACAATGCAAATCAAGAAATGGACTCGGAACATCTCAAAACATGTACTTCAGTGTCTTAATATGAGAATATCTACGAAAAATATTGGAGTGCAAGAGGACAAATGACTTTGTTGTCAAAAGTCTGGCATTAGAAAACAACAACAACAACAACAATTTTCCTCTTAGCTCTGTAGGCCTACGTCTTGTCAATCAATCAACTTCCTCATTACCAGTGCTTTTTTTCTAACTAAAAAGGTGGCGGTGCTCAGAGAAACTTTTTAACTGAATCTCATGGGAGCTCCCACACTTCTCCCAGACGTCATTTTTCTGAGTTAATGTCCAACAATCGGGCCTATCATGGCCAGGAATGTTTCTCTCCATAATTGCAGTAAAATTACCGGTACTTGCGACGTACTCTTCAGATTCAGTTTATTCACAGTTGGCAGGTTTATGAGATACTTCAAAAACATTGTCATGCTTTCTTTTATTACGCACTGGTACAAAATGATTACTTATTTTCCTCATTTAACTTTTCTACTTGTGAACAACGTGCACCTCTTGTTCCTACAACTACTAGACAATTATGAATTCACTTGTCTGTGCAACACAAACCAAGGGTTTTCTTTTCAAATTACATGTAGGCAATGAATGCTGTTAAATTTAAACGTGCACTAACCCCTGATTAACTATGGTAGTTAGCTACTTACTACTTGTTTATTACTACATTAGCATTAACTGCACTTGGTGCAATACTTATACCGTTAGAATGGCCTTGACCACAGGAGCAGTTTGTTGAGGCCTGGAAAACCCACCCCAACCCTCTTGCAGTCCAGTAGCCACAGCAATGTACAGAAACTATCATGTGCTCGTATGTAGGCTATTATGTATGCAGAAATCTAACAAAACCAACAAACAAGCTTGATTTTAAATAAAACATAATTTTATGGAAATTGTGATAGAAATATTCTGTGTAATATCCAAATTTTATTTAAAATAAAGGTGCCGGTACTGCATACCATTGCGTACCATAACAAAAAAAGCACTGCTCATTTCTATCGTAAGTATTGATCCACCAAAGTGGATTCCTTTTTTAATTTAATAGAACAATTTTTAACTCGGCATCGCTCATTTATATGGCTATCATACTATTGCTCGCATGTTAGATTTTCTCTTTTTTCTCTTTTATAGCTATTAAATACAACTCAAACATACAGATTAAACTTATAATAAGATTCTATGTAGTTGTATTAACATCTATATTAGCAAGTTATTTACTTTTTTTATATGCTGATACATAATAATAATAAATTACCTTTCAAAATATGTTAATTATTTTACAAATAACACATTTCTAATAATGTTTGTAAAATCGATGTTAGAAAAAGTACAGAATAATATAGGCTAAGCATAATAATGAAGTAACACATTTTGAATAAGCTTGTAACATAGATTATAGACACAACAACACAATAATGTAGAAATAATAATGAAGCCATATATTATTTTGTTATTATTGCTGATATTTTATTATTATTTACTAATATTATGACTAATATTTTTATCATTATAATATTTAAAAGTGCAGAAAAATGTATAGAAACAAAATAATATTATTCAAGGACTTTAGCGTTTTCTTACCTTTCTTAGACAGGATGAAACAGAAGATAAAGGCATAACATAAACACCAATAACACTGGTAAACAAAATCAACTTTTTTTTGAGACATGGATAAAACATGGATGTAAAATTTCACCAGAAAGTAGAAAATTACCTTGGATTTTCTCTATCACACACTATTTGTTTGCTACGAAGTGTTTTGTGTTATACTGAAATATATTATTTTCGGTATGTTCTTAATATTATATTTAATTCAAAATTTTATTATAAAATTTTTTTAGCGATATTTTGTCACTGTGGCACCTCGGATTAATGTCCAGCAGTAATCAGCAAGCAAACTAGGACTCCATTTGCCTTGGTATCGCTTTTCCATAGATGCAACATCCTGGTGGAATTGTTCCCCATGTTCATCGCTTATGGCACCCAAATTTTCAGGAATGAAATTGAGGTGAGCATCCAGAAAGTGAAGTTTTAATGACATGTTACATCCTATTTTGCTCTAGGCACTAAGTAATTCAGTCACAAGGTCTTTGTAGTTCTCAGCTTTGACATATCCAAGAAAATTGGTCACAACTGTTTTAAAAGCTTTCCATGCTCTTAGTTCAGCTTCATTCAGCATGTTGTCATATTTGCCATCTTTCATAACTTCTCGTTACTTGCAGTCCCACAAATATGCCCTCTTTATTTAATTAATGAAGGAAGTTTACACAGTGAAGTTATTAAATATGTAAGCATATGAGTGGAGACTTAATACACTGAACTTCACTAAATATTTGTACTAACCTGGACCGGTTTTGGGATTACAACTTTACCCCATTTTCAACGTACTCCGTACTCAGTCGGAGTACGTTGAAAATGGGGTAAAGTTGTAATCCCGAAACCGGTCCAGGTTAGTACAAATATTTAGTGAAATTCAGTGTATTAAGTCTCCACTCATATGCTTACATATGTCCTCTTTAATTTTTGCCTCACTAACTCTCGGAAATTTCTGTTTCAGATACAAGAACCCCCTTCCGTTCCGATCTAATGTTTTTAATCTAAGTTTAGAAGAATCAATAAATAGGCGCAAATTGCTTGGTTCATGTTCCTGCCCCAATGCATCAAATAAGTTGTCAACATCCGTGCAGTATCCTATACCAAAATCCCTTCTTGAGCGAAATAATGTGTAAGTCCTTTTTGATAATTTCGAAAGTCAGTTATATGTACGTCACCTTCGAGGAGATTCATCCTTTTAATCTGGATGCTAGGAGTTCTGACTGTGATTTTGCTAGTTTTAAATCTCGAACTAAATCATTCAGTTCAGCGTTTGAAATCAGATGTGGCTTTGTTGAACATTTTGGTGCTTGAAAGTCTGGATCATTGTCGATTTCCTGTGTGAATTGCACAACATCAGGTGGATCACCTTCGTCCAAACTCCACGGTTCTGGTGGGTTTGGGATAGGAAGTTCTTCACTATGTTTGACGGGCCAGGCTGATGGTAAATTGGGATATTGCACAGCATCCTTGGACTTCAGTCTGATGCCCTGTATTTTAGTGAGGCAAAAGTAACAATCTGATGGACTGTCTTTTGGTTCTCTCCACACCATTGGTACTGCAAATCCAATATTATGTTTTTGACCTTTCAATCAACCTGTTAACATTGTTACACAAGTCTTGCAACATATGTGAGGGGCCCATGACTTATCTTGATCTCCTATTTTAACTCCAAAATTAAGTTCGTAAGATCTTCGCACAAGTTGGGTGAAATTACGATTTTGCGATTTAAAAGTTTTTTCTTCACACTCATAACAAAAACTGTTGACATTATTTACACACTGCCTAGGCATTGTATTGACTTGTTAATTCACAGTCAATCACAGTACAATAATAAAAATAAACCAAGTATGTAGAACACACACACGTTAGTAAAGACGACATAGGGAATGCAGTAACTTCATATGCGGGTAAATGCCTACTAATGCACAATCTCATTTGGGTACGTACTTCTTGCATTTGATATACTGGAATGAACTTGTCTTAACACACTGCTGATACATACATTACACGAAGTAGTACAATATGCATACAGTGACTCACTAAACTGTTGAAATGATTGCTGTTTTTTTGTTATATTTAAAAAATAAACGCTTGTTACTAAAAATCCGTGGGTGATAGGCAATTTGTTATTAGGGTGCCTGCCTCAATACTTCGGAAACACCAAAAAAATTCCGTGTCACAAAATGTGTGTTGAACAGTGTAATTGCAAGAATCCTGAGTTGTTAAAATTACAGTCCAGTTGAAGTGTTTGGTACCTAACTGATGTTAGGTTAAATCTAACACTCTGCACAGCATCGGAATAACAGCGCTGTTGGCACACTTATGGTATTCTTTTACATTTGAGTTGCAGAGATGATAAACTACAGACGTTGTACAATAAAGCTTTCTTGTGTAAGATATCAGAGAGGTATTAAAAGATATCCAAAACTGTTAGATTTTTCTAACAATGTGAGCAATCGTGAGTTAAACATTTTCATTCATTGTTGTGTAAATCAACCTTACATATCTTAGTTGTAGGTTTAGTACTACCTCTTGTGGATCCCCTCATGCTTCAACACTTAGGTTTTATGCATGACTGGGGACACTGAATGTCTTATTACAAATTTACTATTGTAATCAGTCTTAATCCTACTTCCTAATTTTTGTCATCCACTTCTGTCTACATCTTCCTAAATACTCTCCCATTTCCATTGTCTGTATTTTATAATGGCTATAATCTCACATTGTAAATTTATTCCCTGAATTTTTTTAACCTCTTCACATTCTGTTAGGTAGTGTGATGTACCTTCCTCTACTCTACAGATCACACAGCCTCCTCATTGTTTCTTTAAACCTTTTAGGCATATCACCCAGTTCTAAACCAAGCTAATCCCTCCATTCTAAGTTTATCACAACAGTCCACATATTTCTCCCTTCCCCATTCTGTATAGACTCAATGAATCTGGACGTCAAAATGCTACTAAGGAACATGCTTTTCCTTACTAACTCTGAAACTCTATTTTTATGCTTAGACCTTCTGTAAAGTCAAGTACTCAATTTCAAAACTTTGATGATACTACTAATGAAATTTGGTGTTAGTTTGAAATGGCAGATATGCAGCTTTCATAATCTACACATTAGCAATATTACCAGTTTAATCACGTAACCTAAAATTTCTCTGGACCTAATTAAAAATGTATGTATTTTAATCATTTAAAAATTAGACCATTTAAAAATTTACATCTGCTGTTCATAAAGTTACTTCACCTCTAGTTAAAAAGAAACTCCACTCTCCTATTCTTCCATTTAGCTAAATCTGGAAATGTTCTATTTCATTACTAGAGCTAATTTCCTAAAACTCTGCTTGCTTTGTATAATGAGCAATCTGATTGGCTAGCCAATTCTCATCCTTGGCAGGTTTGCCATTAGATGACGCACAAACCAGTAGAGATGAGCAACACCATGGTACAGTGCGACCACATTAACATTCAATCGCTGGAGGGGAGGTAAGAGCGCTACTAGCAGTATGGTCGGGGCGATTTGGACTAGCAAGGAATGAAGGTACAGTCACATTAAC
Source organism: Ectobius pallidus (assembly GCA_964059195.1). Taxonomy (NCBI): domain Eukaryota; kingdom Metazoa; phylum Arthropoda; class Insecta; order Blattodea; family Ectobiidae; genus Ectobius; species Ectobius pallidus. The sequence continues at coordinate 53,703,633 of CAXKWD010000011.1, forward strand.
AATACTGTAGAATAACGCAAAACATGTAGACTACTAATACTGTTTGTTACTTATCTTCAAGTTACTACTATGCCTGCTGGTGATAGGATGAATAATGCTGTGTATGTCTATAATAATAATAATAATAATAATAATAATAATAATAATAATAAAAATAATAATAATAATAATAATAATAATAATAATAATAAATTAATCATAATTTCATACTTTATTAAGCCTAATGTAAATTTAGGCTGGAAGAGGATGATTCGCTATCTGAATCGGAGTCACTCTCGGAATCCAGTCCTTCAAGATTAATCACAAGTTGCTCAATTTCGTCATCCATCAAGTGATCACGTTCCCAATAAGCACTTTCCAGTCGTTTTACATGAGTTACAACGTTTTTCCACTCTTCTGCTGTTATACTTGACACTGCTTGTATTGTGCGATTTCTTATTTCAGCTGCACTCTGATCCACATTACGATCCACAATTCTTCGTTTTATGATGCTCCAAATGTACTCGATGGTGTTTAGGTCGCAATGGTATGGAGGTAATCTTATAGTTTCATGCCCGTACATTTCGAAAATAGAGTCTACGCGGTACTTCGGTGGTGGACGTCGAACCCGCACAAGTTCCATTAATTCTACTTTTGTCATGTCGGCTTCGTAAGCAACGTTGTGTCTGTCCAGCCAAGATTGAATTTCTGCCTTTCTCGATGCCATTGTTGGAGGTTTATCATACTGCACGGAGTGATATGGAGCATTATCCAAGACAATGAGACAGTTTGGTGGGAGACTGGGGATGAGCATTTCTCGGATCCACTTTGAAAAATTCTAAAAATTCATTTCATCATGATAATCGCCACTCTTAGTCTTCGACTTTAAGATTAAAAATGCTCCAGGAACAAACCCTTCTTCACTGCCAGCATGAACAATTATCCACCGTTGTCCGACACTGTCATTCTTTAACACACCATCCGTTGTATTGTCTTGCCAACATTTGTTCACGGTGTAAGTAGGGTGAATCCACGTCTCATCCAGAAATATCACCGTTTTCTTGTTCTCACCAGCGTTGTCATTGTTCCTTATTCTTCTGAGGTATTTTGCCCTCCATTCAACAATATCATTCCTTTCCATTAAAAATAATCTTCTATTCTTGCATTTCTTAAATTTAAATCCAATATCCCGAAGCAATGTGCGCAAAAACTCTCGTTCTCCTGGGAAGTTACATTAACTTTTTAGAGTGGCTAACACTTTTTTAAAAGTTGGAACCTCCTTCTTTATCGCATAATAATTGTGAACTGTTTCTCGAATACCACACAAATCAAAGGCATCGATGCCGATTTTCTTTGAACTGCATTTTCGTTTCTTACCCGGGGATTGTAGTTTGTGACCAGCAATATCTGCTAATTTCGATTCTTTTCTGATTTTACTTATTGTGGATTCAGACTTCCCAGTAAGAGCTGCAGCACATTTAGTCGCATTTGTGATGGGATGTTTCAGTGTTCCGGAAGACTTTTCTGCATCACAACACTCTATCACACGTCTGATGATCTCACGGCCCTCGCTGTGTATAGTTGGTTTCACTTTCGAAGACATTATACAATAGTTATCGTTACACAGTGACTTCAATAGCGCTCTACACTCCTTGCCCAGACTGTACATCTACCCAGGATATAAAGAGAGCATGAAATGAACGTAAGCGGAGTATCCTCTTACCCTCCCTCTCGCCGCATGTGTTAGTTCGCATATTTTCCGCAATGATTGTTAATGTGGTCGGACTGTAGTTCCCCATAGCAGCATCATGGACCTTGACTAGACTTGGACACTGTGGTAGGTGGGTATCCATAAAGAGAGCATTCAGGTTTGGATATGCAGGGTGTTAAAAAATTACGGTTACAACAATTCAGGGATGATAGAGGAGGTAAAAACAAACATTTTCTTTCTGTGACAAAACTTTGACATATGCTCAGTTTTGCCGCTAGATGGACTTAAGGGTAGATGGCTTAACTGCCGTCACAACATGTACAGATTAGTTGTGTTTGTACTGTTTTGATCATGTCAGGAACCATCTAAATGCTACATTCCCCAATCGTTGGATCGGCAGGGGTGGGCGGTACCGTGGTGGCCGCCTCGATCACCGGACCTATCTCCACTAGATTTCTTTTTGTGGGGAGACATGAAAGTCTTGTGTATGAGACACCGATCGATACAGCAGAAGAATTAGTTCCTCGCATTGTTGAAGCTGCACATGTTATTTGAGACAATGTTGGCCTTATTGAGCGTTGCAGACAATCCATAGTACTAAGATACCAGTTGTGCAATGCCTTCAATGAACGGCAGTTTGGACACCATCTCTAAAACGACAATTGACCTCGTTCCTTCTGGATAATACGAACAAAATTTTAATGTTGCAATTAACACTTATGTAGGCCTACACAATAAACGGCGCATATGCCAAAGTTTTGTCACATAAATAAAATGTTTGTTTTTACCTCCTCTATCATCCCTATAACGTTGTAAACGTAATTTTTTAACACCCTGTATACCAGTTCTGTGTAGAAGGGCAGCAAGATAGTTGTAGCTGGTGGTGATTTCGAAAGCAGTAACTCCCACGGCTCATGGAAGGTCTCGGGGATTGGTTTGTTTATTAGACATGCCCAGTTCTTCCCAGCATACCATAGTTTCCTAATGCTTGATTATATTGCATTACTCTGCTATGAAGACTTTTCACAGATGAATTTATGTTTGTTTCTTCCATGGCCACTTGTTTCTTCTCTTCCCCTCTTGGCTTCCACCTGCTGTGCTTTGAGTTTCATTTCATACACTAAAAATGCCTTATTTGAATGACTAGGTTAATCTACAACCAACTGCGGAGCCATTAATTTTTATTTCCTTTCTATTTACTAACCTTTTACTGTATATTTAAAATATGTAAGCAGAAACAGCTAGTATTCCTTCTGCTCATGTTTTGAGTAGGCCTAATCTCTGTTATGTTTTCACAGCCTGATTTCATTCTACTCACTACCCCTCCCCTCCCACCAGCACCACTTATTTTGTTTTCCAGCAACCAAATCTCGTGATTGGCCGGTAGGCCTACTTCATACCATATAATATACCGGTACTTGCATTTTAGGTTAGACAAGTGTTCAGAATCTTGTACTTATTTTGCATATTTCTAGGATTTGTGGGCATACACTGAGTTATATATATATATACATACGAATTCAGTGGCTTGTTTAATCAAATGGCTGTTAACTTATTGCAGAAATGAGCCACTACTTTTCAATTCAAGTTGCTCTTCAGTTCCCTCATAAGGCTGAATGTACTATGTAATTAGGTACCAGACCTGCAGATCCATTATCAGCCAAGCTAACCATTAGACCATGCAAGCAGTAATTTTCCTATACTATAACTTTTTTTAACTGGGTAAGCTAGTATCACAATGGTTCAATCATGTGGCTTACCATCCTCCTTTGTCCTACAGAATGTTCGACGTGACTTCACACCATCACCGACTCTTGTGAAAGCTAATAATTCTACACTATAATTAGTAAACTTGAGCAAATCATGTAGGACAGTTGTTAGAGCAGTTGTCATTTTCGTCTGTGGCCCAAGCATATCTGTAACAACAAAATATTAATATCATTTGATATCATAATACTTTAAAATTTGTGAAAACATTAACCCTGCAGTGCTCGCGCGCTGTTTCAGGACATAGAAGCTCGCGCGGCGTCTGAGAGATGCCGTTCATCTTTTACGTTGTTTCTATTGAGTGTTCATTTTGTTTATTGAGGGTTGTCGTGGTTTATTTAATATTATTGAACTAGTTTTGCGTACATTGCTTAATTAAAAATATGTGTATTAAGTCAATTTACTGAAAATGAGCATTTAACTAATCATATTGGACACAAATCACTATTAGCACATTATGACTTTAATTAATTAACAATAAAACAAATGTTTGATTCTGCTCTTTTAGAATTTTATCAAGTTTCTGAATAAATTTCTATTTATACATTTTCGTTTCCTTTTATACAATTTTAAAACAAACGCCAAAAATTTAGCTGACTGTTGCAATAAAAGTAATTTATTTCGTTAGAACAAAGTAACACAGGTAGTCAGCCTGTACGATCTTGTTATTACTTTCTTTTGTGGAAATCAATGCATTTTTATGGTTGTTAATCAATTTTTATAACAGTGTTACAATTCAATAGCCTATTACTTTCCATTATTGCATATCATTGAGAAGTAGGAAGGCCAAGGTCAAACTCTGGAAATGGAGGACGTGTGTACAAACTCCACAAACTTAATTATGTGACAAAAACAAGGAACGCGAAATTGTCTCTCCCCAATTACCCCAAATACAAAATTTAATAATTTCATGTACCAAAATTTCATGTCCACATGAAAACTGTCAATAAAGCAACATCAAGGCAATTTGAAAACCAATTTAATATGCCATTTCTGTTGCATGTCAGCTTTCAAGCCCTTCCTTCATAGATTAAAAATTAATTATCTTAAAAGCAACATACAAATTGCTAATTATCGAGAACTAACAAATGAGAATGCATTCTTTTGTATTTCAGTCTGTTACTAGCATTAAACTCGTCTTCTGATATGGAGTTCTGGAGCTGTGCAGATTTGTGGCTTTGCATTATCCATATCCATTTGCTGACAGTTAAAGAAAAAATGACAAAATAAAAATTAACTAATGATTACTTTATTGGATTATTAACATGCAACTCACTACCACACTCTGAACAAACAAACATTTTTTACTTCTGTATACGATAAAACTAACAATAAGCTGCAAGTTAATCCAACAGAAAAATAAAAAAATCACGAGCAACTCTTGGTAAACACACTTCCACATTCCCTAACATCCTCTTAGGTATTAAAACATGTTCACCCCTCATAGGACCTGCCTCTACAGGTTATGGTCCTGTAAGGCACGGGCCGCATAACGTCCCTAAAAATGGAAGGTTAAACTCAGGGAAAGATGAAGAAGATATTGGATTAGTGTTAGTAAATGATAATGAAAATGTGAGTGAAGAAAATTGGAACAAGTCCTGTGAACACGTAAATAAATAATTAAATAAAAAATAAATAAAATTACTATACTAACAATGAGTTAAATTTAATAAAAACGAGTAGTTTGACTAATTTCTCACTTATTTTTTCTCACATTTTGTGGAATTCAGTTTGAGAGTCAGTGCTCATGGTGTATTACTTCCTCTAATTTTTGCATTTCCTTGTAACCATGGCATATCAGAATTATCTTTGAGATTATGAAGTTGATGAATTGATGGATTGTTTGTATAATTTACCAGAAGATGAGTTGGAAGGAGATGATATTTTTGATTGCGATGAGCTAGCTGATAATGATGAAGTTGAATATGTTCCTTCAATATCTGACATAAGTCTGACATATCTGACATAAGTCATAAGTCTGAATCCAAGGAAAATATACCATTGAATAAGAACAATATTGCATTGATTAATATGCTCATAAAATAAAAATGATAGTAGTTTAACACAAAGAATAAATGTCTTTTAATATATTTTGTTTAATATTTAAAATATTTTGTACAGTAAAACATGAAAAAGAGATGAAAAAAGCAACTGGTCAAAATGACCAGTAATAGTTCACTGTAGGTAGCAAGATGATGCTGATCCTGCTGTTGTTAAAAAGTATATTTATTACCATATTTAACAACAAGTTGGAAAAAATGGTAGAACTGGTATCTATTAAAGCAACTATTAGATAAGATAAGATAAGATACTTTATTCATCCGTATAATCAATTTACATCGATGTAGGATTCGTCAGCTTAAACCTAAGATAGAAATTAACACTAGAACAGTAATACAGAGAATCTTAGACTATGAACTATAAACTATAAACTATGAATCTTAAATAATGAACTGATTTAAGAATACCTTAACCTACAAGACAAATTAACAAACTGGTAAAATGATAAAATTATGTACAGGTCAGTACTGATAAAACTCAGTACTACTATATGCTTAGTTAGGAGTAGCAAAAGATGCGCCGTGCCTATGGTTCAGATAAATATTCTTCTAATTCTATCAATTTTACTATAAAAAGATGTTTTTAAAATTATTTCAAAACCAGCAGATAAATGTTAAAAATTAAAACACGACGTTTCGACTCTGCCCTTGAGCCTTCCTCAGGTGATGCCTCAAACAGTACTGATCATGTTGATTGAGTTTTGTCATGGTAACCCCTTATTCTACCATCGAAAAAACAATGTTTCTTAAATATAAGTTTTTCCAGTCCTCTGGAATGTCAAACATTTCTTCCTCTATGCATTCCGCAGGTGGCCAGGGAATTTTTACCACTGGAATTTCCCTTCTCAATCTCCTCATTACTCACAGTATTGACAGAAAATTTTAATTTCTTCAGATTATTGCATTTTGAAAACAGAACTTTAAAATTACTGTAAGTATTATTACCTTGTCTGTCTGCGCTGAGGACTGGAGTGGGGATGGGCTCATACAGTAAGCGATATCCCTGTATCACCCCATGTACTAGAGATTCTGGAGGTGGCTGCCAGCTCACCTGCAACTTATCTGATGACAGAGCTGTACAGCGGACATCTCGTGGAGAAGCTTCTGGAACTAAATTAACAATAATGGTACTGCTTATGCACATGCATTTTAATGATAGTGTAACACAGTGGAAAATACAAAGAAACTTTTGACACCCCTCCAGCAATTACAGATTTTATTAGTTATTTTATTTAAATAGAGGGGAATAAAATTGGTTCATTTACTGTTGGGACATACTGCTGACACCAGAATATTAAAAACCTTTCATATGAACATGACAAGAAAACAGTAGTAGTAGTAGTATTCAAATGTTCTGGAGCTCTTGATTTGCCATCATTCGCTCGCGGGCTACTCACCAATAAGCACTAGTCAGCTTGGTGAGAAAACGACTGAATTGGTATTTCTTCCTTTCCATATACCCATTCCCTCTTTTAAACTTTACTGTCCAGTCTCCCTTGACTGAACTCTCGTTTCTTCGACCCCAACGGTATTAGAGTATTCGAGGCCTAGGGGATCTCTTCATTTCTTTCCTATTCTGCTAAATACTTCTAAAAAACGAGCGGTTATACCAGCAGGTGCACTCTGGGTCATGCGAAATGAACTACAAAAGATGTTCAATATGCTTCCCAAAGCAAAAGACTCCAGAGTAAAAGTCCCTGACAAGAAAACATAAATCTGTAGTTTCTCAGAAAGAAATTGCACAACTCAATGGATTGCTTCTGAACATTTTCTACCAAAATGCGATCCCTATAGGAAAATGCTCCTATTCTGTGAATCCATTTTCATTTGAATTTCCATTTCCTCGAATGGATTGCTGCAGAGGATCCATTGAATGACCATCCTGATTGCCACATTTAAATCCCATGGATATTATAAGTGGGGGGCCTTTAAGTCCATTCTATTCTATCTATTTTATCCCTTAACTCACTAGGTGACGAATGTGTAACATATACTATGAGGTACGGTCTATAGGACTCCTATATTTAATCTGTGGAATAAATCCATAAACATTTTGAAAATTGTAATTACTCCGTGCAAGGCATCTGACAACTTTCAAGAAATTTGGCAAAAATGCCAGATTAGCTGCTGCTGGTTCAACTCATTTAGGTTTATCTTGATGGTCATCAAAATGGAAGTTTGAGAGAAGGATGTCGAATCTGTTTCAGGTCATGATACATCGAAAAATGTCTCTTCCTGTCCAATCTGTTGCCCAAATAGGATCGCTGTCCTCATGTCTTGATCAATAACATTGATAAGTTCTTGCAAACACATTTTATACTGTGATCAAATTAACTTAAACATAATTACATCACAAGCTCTGATCTGGGAAAACCACAGCACGTGACAACATAAATCCAGGACAAGGAGAATACAACTGACCTTTAGACATTGTTGGGTTTGTGATTTAAGGAGGGTAGGGGAGTAGAGCAGTTTTCTGTTTGAAAATTCTCATGCAGTACATGAGGCCACACCTTGTGAGTCAAGGGATGTTCCATAGTTTACTCCTTTTTATATTTATATTCTGGGGGCGGGGGATGTCAAAACACTTCAGACATTTTTAACACAGTAAGCCTACTCTAAACTGTACAAAACAGGTTCAGAGATTCTATCAATGCAGGATGAGGACACTTTGAGCACTTTTGTAATAAGCAGTTTTTGCTTTGATTAAATTTGCTTCATAGTAGGCCTATCACTTGTACTACTGGTATTTTATATTAGTTATGTTTATTAATAAAGAAGTAAGTAAATCTGAAACTAACCACTTTCACGACTTGTTCATGTGAAAAGTTTTCAATGTTTTGCTGTCATGAATATGTTCCTAAAATATTAAGACAACAAAATTGTGTAGGTTTATACCCAATAAAAATAATTTTAAGAAGTGTCATAAGCCCCATGCTAGGAAGCTCTACCTACAGTATCAACACTACCATAAAAGAAATAGCTTATTAATTTAAAGTTAGGCTATTACATTTTGTACAATTTGTAAAATAATATCATAATGAATCCTGTATGGTTCAGTACTTCTTATTATTTTAATGCAGTACTGTAAACCTACAAAGTATTTGTATTTGTATTTGTATTTATTTACGTCCTACGTGATCAATATACATTGATATGGGACAGTGTAGATCGAGATACTCGACCCAATACAAATTAGAATAATACAATAATCTACAAATAATACAGAAATCTACAACTAGTACATCAAATAATACAATAATCTACAAATAGTGGTATACCGGTTCCTAATAATACACATTACAAAATGCAAAACATTAGATATTTATCTGATGAGTCTCTGATGGAGTTGTGAGTATGACTTAGTGACTAATACGGACATGATTGCAGTATTCCTCAATACTATAAAAACATGCATTATTAAAAAAAGTTTTTAGTGAACTCTTGAATTTATTTGCGCAGTGTATGTTTTTCAAATGGTGAGGTAGTTTGTTAAATAGATTGATTCCAGTGTAAATTACTCCTTTCTGGAATAAGGATGTACTATGGGAAGGTATAGATAGGTTGGTTTTGTGTCTAGTATTGAGATTATGGATTGCTTCGTTTTTTTTAAAATCCTCCATGTGTTTTTTGACATGTAGCAGAAGTTCATACATGTACAGAGATGGCAGAGGCACGATATGTAAATCCTTAAATATTGGTCTGCACGTATCATTTCTGTTTGCTCCGATTATTCTTCTAACGATTCTCTTTTGTAGTCTAAAGACTGATGTACTGTAGGTGCTGTTTCCCCAAAAGATGACTCCGTATCTTAAGATGCTCTGAACATGCGCAAAGTAGAGGGTCTTGATTGTGGGTAAGTTTGTGAATTTTTTAATGTGGAACATTGCGTAAGTAAATTTTCCTAACTTTCTATTAATTTCTTCGATGTGGGGTTTCCATGTCAGATGTTCATCTATGTTAATGCCTAAAAATTTTGCGGATGATGTGTAATTGATGGGATTTTCAAATGTAATGATAGGCTTGAGTGGATTGTTATTTCGTTTGTGGTGGAAGGAAACAGCTGCTGATTTACTTTCATTTAAAATGAGGCCATTTGTTCTAAACCAATCTATTAATTGTTGTGCCACCGTATCTATTTTGCATTTAAGCTGATGTTCATTTTTTCCTCCAACCAAAATGTTAGTATCATCTGCAAAGAGTGTGGTGAGTTCTGAATCGTTGTTTAAGGGTAGATCATTAATAAATAATATAAAGAGAAGAGGGGCGAGAATTGAGCCTTGTGGGACTCCATATTGAATTTGTTTCTTTTCCGAAGTGTATTTTTCTAGTGTTAGATTTGTTTTGTTGAGATGGGTGATCTCGACGACTTGAAAGCGATTAGATAGGTAAGAATTGAACCAGCTTAACGCTGTTCCTCTTACCCCATAGTTTTCTAATTTCTTTAGTAGTAAATCATGGCTTATTATGTCGAAAGCTTTAGATAAGTCGAGGAATAGACCAATGCAGCTGTGGCCGGAGTCGAGAGTGTATCTGACATATTCGATAAATTTGTATACTGCTGTTTCGATTGATTTTCCTTTTGTGAAGCCATGTTGATGTTCTGATATTATTTCATAGTGGGACATGAAGGACTCTATTCTATTTAGCATTACTCTTTCTAGGATTTTGGAGATAGGTGATAGAAGGGATATTGGACGATAGTTTTCCAGCATATCTTTAGGGCCTTTTTTGTATATGGGTTTAATGATTGCCGTCTTTAGTATATCTGGGAATTGGCCTGTCGAGAGTGATAGGTTGGCTAAGTGGCATAAGGGATCCACAAGATATTTGCTACATGATTTTATTAAGGAGGCAGGGATTCCATCTGTACCTAATGAGTTTTTACTAGCTAGGTTTTTGATAATGGTAATCATTTCGCTTTTTTCTGCAGGGTATAAGAATATAGTTTTATCGTTTAGATTAAAGTTGGGTTTAGCAAGAGGGGCTATGGGTTCTAAGGATTGGTTGTGTAAAATCTGTTTGGCTATGGTGCAATAATGATCATTGAAGGCTGTAGCTAATACTGTAGGATTGGAAACTTGACTCTTAAAGGCATCAAATAATGTGGATTGTTTTGGGTCAATACTGCCTTTACTGAGAGATATTTCTTTTTTAATTACATCCCACATTGCTTTAGATTTGTTGCTAGCTTTATTTATATAGTTATCATTGTACTTCTTTTTTGCTGCTACTAATACTTTATTGTATATTTTTTTGTATTTCTTGGTGTAGAGGGTTATACTAGGGTCAAGGGATGTTTTTGAGAATTTTGATAGTTGCTTTAATTTTTTGCTAGAGGTTTTAATACCAGGCGTTATCCAGGAATTCTTGTGGTGATGTATTTTAACCTTCGTGATGGGAGTTGCGATGTCCATTTGGTGTTTTAAAATATTTAAGAAATCTTCGCATGCATAATTAGCTGATTCATGCTGGTAGATGCTTTCCCATGATTCTTTTTCTAGGAGTAGGTTCAAGTAGTCCATGTTTTTTTTGTTAAGTTTCCTGGCGTATTTGTATTTAATTGGTGGTGGAGTTGTAATTTGAGAGACTTTTGTGTGCGAATTGTATGTATCTATTAATTGAGCGAGGAGATCGGAGTATCCCGGGTCAAAAACTTGCACTATACATTCTGAGTCTGGCCTGTTGGTGAGACATTGATCTATTATGGACTGAGAGTGAGGGGTTAATCTAGTGGGCTCATTGACTAATGCTTTGAGGTTATGAATTAGCATAAGTTCAGTTAGTTCTGGTTTAATAATTTTGGAGAAGTCAATGTTTAGGTCACCGATTAAATATATTGTTTTATTGTCGTGGTAGTGATGTAAGATAGTGTCTAATCTCTCTATGCAAATGTCAATGTTACTGTCTGGGGAACGATAAAGGCATATAATAACTGTTTTAAGGGTAGGTATTTCAATTATGGATGATTCGAAGTGTTGCTCCAGATTAAGATGGCTGAAGCATTCCACTTTTTTAACTTTAAGGTCGGTTTTTGTAAAGATGCAAAGATCCACCGTTTTTTTTGTTTGATCTACAGTAATATGCTTTTAGTTTGTATTGAGGAATATTTACAAGCTCAATCTCCTCTTTTCTCATCCAGTGTTCTGTTATACATACAACATCAGGTTTATGGGCATCTAATGTTATGTGAAGGTTAATGGATTTGCTTCTAAGGCATTGTATGTTCAAATGAAACAGACTAAGAGTTATATTAAAAAACTATCTTCATATTTCGAAGGCTGCTTTCTATCTCTTGCTGGTCTGTTGGTGCTGGGTTGGGATAGTTCACATTGATCATTGTCTGTATGTTCAGATGGAATAAGATTAATCTAATCTAATCCAATACTCCGCTTTGGATGGCTCGACACAGATGGAGGTGTAAATCTTGCATTCCCTGGAAACATCCTTAGCCATTTGTAAGTTTTCTGTTTCCTAGCAATAAGCCTATTCTAAGCCACTGTGTAAATTTTGTGTTTCATAAAACCATCCCTAGCTGTAGTGTAAGTTTTGTGTTCCCAAACAACATCCCCCAGCTGCTCCCTACAACCATCCCCAGATGCTGTATTTTCATATTTCATATTTCATATTTATTTAATCCATTTTGACCGCAGTTCTGCGGTATAGGATACAATATAACAACAATATAACAAACTATTATAGTACAAGGGTACAAGAATAATATTAGAATAAGTCCTGTGTTCCATGGAACCATCCCTAGATGTTGGGTAGGTCTTGTGTTCCCATCAACATCTCCCTAAGTGTTGTATAAGTCTTGAGTTCAATAGAATAGAACATAATTTGTTAGTCCATTTGAGTATGTACATGTTATAGAATGCATCAGAACAATTACAAATGGAAACATATAATACATGTTTACAGTTTGAATTCAATTACAAATTTTAAAAAATACAAAATTTAATGTTATTGGTGAATCATTTGCAACTGCTAGAATATTGGGTTTACAAAAATATTGAATTTTATCATCATACTGAGAACCATCTTTAGACGTTGTGTAAGTCTTGTGTTCCCAAGCAACATTTCTCTAGCTGCTGTGTAAGTTTCATGCTCCCTAGAACCATCCCTAGCTGTTGTGTATGTCTTGTACTTTCTAGAACAACCCCTAGGTGTTGTGTAAGTCTTGTGTTCTCAAGCAACAACCCAACTGTTGTGTTAAGCCTTGTATTCCCTAGAATCATCCATAGATGTTGTGCAAGTCTTGAGTTCTTAAGCAACATTCCTAGCTGTAGTGTCAGTCTTGTGTTTCCTTCCAGTAGCTATTTAGAAGTTGGAAATGGATAAACTCAGGATGGGAATCAAGCTTCTTCATGAGAAGGGGAAATATATAGCTCACATTCTTCTTTGGGCATTGAAAATTCAGAAGTAAATACATGTAACATTTCCTAGCTAATGCAAATATAATCCATGCTATACCATAGGTCTATACAATACAATAGCAAGCATCTGTACTTGTATGTTCATTAGTGGTTACAATGATCTGACTTACAGATCCTGGGAATAGCCAATATTAATATGATTTACACAGGAAGATGGGGAAAATAATTTTGGGAAAGTATTGTTATCTGCCAGGGAAATAGTTTGACATGCCAGGGAATTGCCCCCTTCCCCCTCGTTAATTCACATTCTGAATAAACTTGAGGAATATTACCATCCTCCAATGTTTGTGCAACCACTTCGGATGACATTGGACCAGATCCCCTTCCATTGAAGGCTTGCACCACTAGGCCATATTTACAATATTTTTTTAGGCCATCTAAACGGAATTGTCCTTTTCCTTCTCCTTGCCATGGCACTTCAGAAAAATTGTAGCCATGTTTTCCTTCTGCATCTCTGAAAATCATAAAGAACAAGGAGACATGATCGCAAAACTTATTTCCTTCACGGTCTCTTATGTATAGGAAATTGTTACCAATATGAAACATTTCAAAAATATAAAGATACTTGATAAATATTCTCTTATGATATAATAGACTGAAGCTGAATTACCATAGGCCAATAGCCTATAGGGCTATTGAGACCTGTAAATTAATATTCTCTAATTGAAAGTCCATTTTAATAAGCAAAGATATAATTACAGGGCAGTAAAGTAGGCCTACTTATAATTTGCTGTGGGATGGTGAGGACGCTGTACTTATGCTTGTCCTGCTTGAAGGGCGAGCATAGGTAATGTTCATTCAAGGGAATTCCCAGCAAGAGTCATTACGCCATAATTTGAGTAGTAACGCTTGTGAAAATTGAATGTACTGACCAATCATAAATCAAGAATTATTTTGGCAATGCTTAAGAGAACCCCTTACTATATGAGATATCATCTCTCGCGAGAATTGTAGGGCTCCTGTATATAACGGAGACGCAGCCTAGCTTGAGTCAGTCGCTCGTGGGAAGTCATACAGCCAACATCTATGCTGCTGCTCTGGCAATATTTTTTCACATCGCCGCTTCATTGCATCATATACTGGCACTCTACTATCATATTTTGTTTATTGAAGAGTTCAATAAATTAGTAAAAAGAATATCTACCAATATAACATTTTAACCACGAAGATTTGACCACACAATCCCTGAAGAGTCTCTATTTACGTTAAATATTGTGAGCAGTAGGCCTAATAACTTAAAGTATGGCCGGAACAAAGCTGCTGCAATCTACAAGACCTTCCGCATTAAATATTGTGCCCAACAGCATGGCGATCTAGGACCCTTCTCGCATCAAGACCTAATATGGAGTAACAATAACAATAACAACAACAACAACAACGAGACTCGTGAACCAAATGCTGCTCCTGAGCCAATCTCGTGTGGCTCTCGAAACAAAGCTAAGAGTAAATATGATACAGATTTTAATATAGTTAATATAATTTAATGAAAACATATTCTGGAACATTGAAATGAACTCATGCGAACTGCGCTTACCAATTATCAGCCAGATTTCAAACAACTAACAGCAAAAAAATGAACACTCAAAAAAGTAGGCCTACTTCTCAAAAGTAAAGTCTTATTTCTTGTTGTGTAATTGAACAATGATGTTTATGTTTATAGTAAAATCAATGTGGTTTGCTTCAAATAGCTTCATAAATTTGCGGCTCCTAAAGTTAAGGTTAGTGGCCACCCCTGATATAAAGGTTCATAGAGGTATGCCATGGTGTAGTGGTTGAGACACTGGTACAAATCACATGTTCGCGGGTTCAATTTCTGATGGGGTCATTAAGATTTTAGCCTCCAGTTAGGAACAATTCTGAGGGTAAAGGTGGCCAGTTCATAAGGCTGAAAGCCTTACCACTTTCACGTGGCAAATGTCTAAAATCTGGGAGTCTCTAACTTCTGGAACTGTTAAGGCCTCCATGGCCTGTACAGGGAACCAAAAAAAAAAGAGGTTCATAACATCATATAAGCTAGCCTAATTCTAACATGTTTACGACAATTCTCAATACGGTAAGGTATTTGTTCTTACAAAAGGGAGCACAAAAATACCTAAATATTTTACTTTTACTTTTTTATTTTTATTATTTACTTTTTTTATTATGTGTAGTTTTTATATATTTTATAGGAATATTCCAAAGAACATCTGTATACAACATAGAGATTCATATCATCATATAAACTAGCCTCATGTAGCCATTGTGTAATCCGAGCCTTGGGGTCAGGCTCATTGTCTCTGAGTCACGAGATGGACGAAAAGTACTTGACATTCCCACAAAATGAATTAAATATAATTTATTTACTGTTATTAAAAATAAAAGCACTTACTGTTACATTAACACCACTAAAAGTATGATGTAACATGACACAAAGGTCAAGTGGCAGGCAAAAATGCAGACTTGCAATTAACGCTCGATAACAATGACTTCTTACAACAATGGAAACTTATTCACTGATCCAGGCCCACCTAAAGACCCGCACAGCACATAGCTAAAAGCACATGCTGAAAATGTTAACAGTTTTGACAACATATGAAAAATTAAAAGCGATACTGGTCTAGGAGACTGATTGATAAATTTCATCTTCAGTGTCTTTGAGGGAGAATTTTACAAAGTATAAGAGTTAATTTTTGGCCTTATACCCTCAAAAAATATAATAAGATGCCAGAAATATATATAGAGTAATGTGGGCAACCTCTTACATAAAAATGAAGACAAATATTTATAAGTTTGTTATTTTTATTGTGTTATAAATTATGTGAACAGATTACTAATATATTCTAGTCGTTTCGACAACTACCAGATCTATGAAGGTTAGTCTTCATCACGTCATATTATTAACCTATACTTTCTGTCTATCATAATATTCCTTTATTCAGTTAATCTTTACAAACATTTAATTAGGCCAGACTCCATCTACAACATAATCATTAGTGTGGACATCCTTAACAACATTCTAAAAATACAGCAAGCACGAAGTATAAATATTACAGCACATGGTGACCAGTGATTGTGATCTATGCAGACCAATAGAATATATTAGCAATCTGTTCACATAATTTATAACACAATAAAAATAACAAACTTATAAATATTTGTCTTCATTTTTATGTAAAAGGTTGTCCACATTACTCTATATATATATATATATATATATATATATATATATTTCTGGCATCTTATTATATGTTTTGAGGGTTTAAGGCAAAAAATTAACTCTTATACTTTGGGAGACTGATGTTATGGGTAGAGGCTTAAGATTTCATGAAGTAGCCTATAAATAGATTGAGTCTGCATTAGTTTCATTTATCGACATTGTATATTATGAAAATGATAATTGAAATAGGCCTACCCTCTTTCATGATCTGTATCAGTATGGCTTGACTGTACAAAGTACATTTCTGAAATATCTGCTTTTTTATATCTTTATATTTAATTTTATTTATTTATGTCTATTGATGATACAAGATGATATTTGGTAAGTAAATATAGTCACAAATGGAAGGAAATAGCATAAAAGAGGTGGCACAAAATTCTTCAAAATCATTAACGAAAATTATAAAATATTTAGGTGGAGAGGGTGGAGCAATGAGACTTTTTGTTTTTTGTTTGTTTGTTTGTTTGTTTGTTTGTTTGTTTGGTTTTTTTGTTGTTTGTTTAATATAAGCAAAAACTAATTTTATTTTTGAAAACTGCTTGGCTTCAGGCTATAAATATGTTATACACATTTTATTTACCTTGTAAATAAATAACATTAAAAAAAATATATCCCATCCCTCCTACCTGGTTGGAGGTATAAGAGGTATAAGAGCTTTTTGAGCCTCAATGTCCATATAAATAACATTAGAAATCCTCACAAACTCTAAAACTGTAATGCCTTCTTTCAATGCATTTAGAGCATAACAACAGAAGAGTTGTAACAGGTAGATTCAGAACAACAAGTCTCTCATAAAAAATATTAAGCAAGCAAGATTTACTTCAAAATACAGCATGTCTTTGAATCCAGTCCTCATATCCCAAATGAAATAGAAGAAAAACACCCTAAAATAAATTTTCAATTTTGCAGGTAGTATAGGAGGCAACATTTTTCATTAAAACGGTGTATCTTCCCTCCTGTGTACAAATATCCCATCCTTCCTGCATTGTAGTTATCACATTAATTAACTTGTAACACCCAAACCATCAGACCTATGGCTTCCTTTCAATTGCTCTACATTACTGAAAAGTTGGAAGTTTTCATTAATTATAAAATATTTATGGTAATTTTCCAGTTTTAAAAATTATAAAGTTATTTAGAAATTCTGAAAAATTATAATTTATTGACCAATTAATTATAATTATAATTATAATTTATTGACCAAAACGAAGGAAGTTTGTTTTCTCTAACATCCACCATACTTTCTAATATGGTAAACTATCACTGTTGTCAAATTCTGAGACCAATTTGGCAAGAATTTCAAACATAGTTTTTGTATTATATTGAATTTCCCATCACTCCACACTCTCCACCTACAGACAAATAACTTGAACATAAATTTAGAAAAAAAACCAAATATGTAACTCTATGTAAGCTGGGAAAGAATTATAAGCCTACACAGAAACATAATATTTACAAAGGAGATATAAAGACAGATAAAACTGCTGTTAAGTAAAATCAGAGACAATATAAAAAATTCTTCCACTTTATATACACAGATTTCTTTATGCTCTTTCTTTACTAGTGATTTGAAGGCATTAACAATTAAGTCAATAGTTTATCTGGGTCGATACTGAAATATATACAAAGTTGTTTTGTGTTATTGCATGTGAGCACTATTGGGTTATAATGTTATTACAATGTCTTGAGACATGGCCATGTATTTCAGAAAATGTTTGAAAATGTAGCTGATTGTTTTTTATGTAGGCTACAGTAGAGATTGAAAATGAAAGAGTCTAAAATCAGCTGTCACACGTGTGTAGCTAAATGACTGGACTCTGAAGTGTTAAATACTTATCACAGCAAATCAATAAAAAAGCCATTCATAAAGATTATGCTAAACATAAGAGTGGTTTGACTAACCCCAATTCTCGATGGCCAACATAGTGTCCAAGAAGCATTCCATTCCAGCGGTCTTGAGGGGGAGGCTCCCAGGATAGAGCTAATTGCATAGAGCTTACAGCCTCGACAGCCACGCGTCGGGGTGCACCTGTTGGTGCTTCCTCATCTGTTCGCACATGTAGTTCTTGACTTGCAGCTCCAGGACCAAGTGTATTCTCTGCTACCACTCTTACACTGTACGTTGTTGCCGGGCGTAGTTCCTCCAGAACTGCTTTGCTCTCACTGCCTTCTACTATCACCTCTTGACTTGGACCCTGCCAAGAGTCTAAGCAGAACAAGAAACATTTAAAAAATGTTATTTGTCTACACTAATTTGTATATGCAGGCCTAGGCCTACATACCTGATAAAAGTGGCATTCTTTCTGGTTTCCAGTAGGTTTAATTGTGTTGCATAAGAACCTTTAATGTGAAATATTAAAAATTAAATATGGAAAAGCGAGGCAACAGTCAGCGTTGATGGAGGTAGAGGTGTACATATTCTGATTTTAGCTTGCTTGCCCCTTTGAAATTCTGCAACCAGCCACAGCTTTTAACTTGCTTGACAAGAGATCAAGCTTCCTTGGAACGATGAAATGAAATACTGTCGCTATGAGTCACAAGCTCTTCATAACCTGGTGGGTTTCACAGGGCCTAAAGAAACTGCAAGACCTGGCGGAAAGAATATGAAACTGGGTATATCAGTGCACTGGAAAGTCGTGCAGTTACGTAGTTGAGGAACTTCAGATGTGTTTAGAGTGCAAGCAAAAGGAGAATGGAGAATTTTACCCTGAAGGAAGCCGAGGAGAAACTAAAATGTGGAGAGTTTGAATTATCAATGAACAAAGGTACTAGTCCGGCATGGGAAAAATTTTCAAACATTTTCGAGAAAACATCAAAAAATCAATAATAACAATAACAATAATAAAAATAATAAATGTGTTAAGACGCTAAAACGATTTTTAATACTTTATCCACCTTTTATTTATCTGCATGATGAATTTCTTCTACCAGCATGTAGAAAAGCAAGAAAGTATTACCTACACGTAGCAACTACAGTTGTTTAGCTGATAGGAATGTCGCAAGCTTATTCTGGCTTGCAGAGGTTGGGTTAACCTGACCCATCCAAGCCTAAAGAAACCTGCCTGCTTGCTAGCTGTCACGCTGGCAACTTGCTTGCCTGGCGTTCAAGCGGGTATGGGCAAGCTAAAATCGAGATTTGTACACCTCTAGATGGAGGCTTGATCCTATCACAAATTCTAAAATCTTTCTGTGAGACCATCAGTATGGTGCAGGGAAAAGGAATCAAAAGAGCCAGCGATCAATCTTCTGATACACTATATTTTTGTCTTTGTTCAAGTTATACAGAAAATATGTAATTTTAAAATAGTAGTGATGTGAAATACTTAACTTCCTCTACCCGTAACATATTCCAGCATAGAATGCAGTTGTCTCAGCCTCATTCAAAGTCACATCATTTGCAAGGCAAGATAAAACCCAATGGCTTACAACTATCCTCCAGCGAATTTATTTCGAAAAATGTTTCAACTAATGTTTTAGCTTTTTGTATAATGTATTATACCATATATTTTAATAAATATTACTCAAAAACTTTACTTTTTTTACTTTATACAATACAATTCAAGTACCATAATTTACAGACTACAAGATGCTCTGGACCAAAAGATGCACCTTGTTGTTAGGATGAAAATTTGAAGGAAAAGAAATTTAATGTGATTCTAAACGAAAAATTTTAAACTAAATAATATACTTCATTGCATAAACAAATTGTAATCTTGTACAATGGAATCAATGTACAGGGACCGGCAGAATAATCTGACGATTTTGAAATGCATATATAAATAATAAACATCAATGTAATGCAAAGTTTAATGATCACATTTGTTAGAGCAACAATTGCCATTTACACTTCCATTAGTTTTTGTTTTAATTGAAAATTGTTTCGATAAATGATGACTGCCATTTTGTAGACATTCATGTAGCCTTGCCTTGAAGCTTTCCATCGTGCTGATGAACATGTCATTCAGTATTGCCGCTATTTCGTTCTCAATTGGTTAGACGTGGAATTAATGCTCCAAACATTTAGTTCAAACAAGATGGTGCTACTGCGCACATAGCAAAACACTCAATGGGCATGGTCCGGGAAATGTTTCCTGGATGTGTTCCGTCAAGAAATGATAACCTCCTCTGGCCTGCTCGCTTCCCGGATCTTACGAGGTGTGATTATTTCCTCTGGGGCTATCTCAAGTCAAAAGTGTAAGTTGGGAGACCTCATAAATTGGATGACTTTAAATTAGCTATTCACAATGAATAGCAGCAATACCGAACGACATGCTCATGAGAGTGACGGAAAACTTCAAGGCAATGCTACATGAATGTCTACAAAATGGTGGTTGTCATTTATTGGACACAATTTTCAATTCAAACAAAAACTAATGGAAGAGCTGTAAATGGCAATTATTGCTCTAACAAATATTATCATTAAATTTTGCATTACAGTGATGTTTATTACTTTCATATGCATTTCAAAATCGTCAGATTATTCTGCCGGTACCAGGATCACTTCTAACTTAAAACCTGCATTGTACAAAAATCTCTTCTGTAAAGGTAGCATCGCGTAAATTTAAATTTTAACAATTGAACTGATTTCTCATGAAAGACTGGAAATACTTTTACACTCTCTAACGTCAAATCAGCATATGGTCAGTGTAACGGGACAAGGCTGTATAGGGGTCACTGCCTTCATTTAAAGCACCTGGTTGAGGCAACTCCTTTTGTATAAAAGAACTCAACATTCCTTTCTTTTCGCATTGTATACCTGGCTTCCAGCTACCACATTTTACGATTGTGACACATGCACTGTTGTTCAGCCTGTGCCAAAATTTGTAACTATTTTATCGTTTACAACTCCTTGCTTAAAAATACGGTATTCCAGCAAGATTTACCATAATTTAATTTTTTTAGTGTACCGGTAGTTTAGACCATTAGACGCACCCAGCTTTCAAGGCTGTTTTCAAGGTAAAAAGTGTAAATACAGTAAAAGTAAAATACGGTAGCAAATTAAAATAAAATCATTATAATCATTTTCAAGAATATCTAAAAAACTTAAAGTATCTTCATGTAAAATTGTTGTGGAAATAGGGAGTCCTAGAGTTGATAATATACACTAATTAGACCCATTGTATATTTGCAACATGTTCCCAAAGTAGCAAAATCTGTTTAAAATGCACAAGAAAATAAAACAATCTTTAATTTACTCACTAAAAGTAATTTCATCTAGTTTGTTTGAAGAACAGTATTGTTCATGAATCACTGGAATGTCACCTATAACTTTGTGATGAGTATAATTATTTTTTGCCTTGATACTTCTCCAACTCACTTGAGTTTCATTGTAGGAATTTTCCAAATCAAACTTATTTTTAGGTTTTGATTTAAATGTTTTGTCTAATCTGTTTGCTGCATTAATCATGAAAACAACCATCAACTGTAATAGAAATTTAAAACAAAACCTCAGGATATACTATTAAAATTATGCAGTTTGTGTGTAGTCCTAAATTAGACTGACCTTATTACCTTGAGTCAAAAGGACTTTGGGAAGGAAAAACGGGGCAAGGTCATGTGATATACAGTATTTGTGAAAAAGTTTCATTACATTAACATATCCAACTTATGTTTATTTTTCAGTGAGAAAAGAACCCATACAAAAAATTTGGTAGATGCCGAAATTGACTGAATTTCATCATTGCTATACTATGAATATTTCTCTGATGAAATAATCTTATGTAGTAAATTCTGGTCTTTCAGCAGATAATGATACTTAGTATTGAACAATGCAACACTGTGGATGTTCAATTTACTGGTAATCATGACATTGATATATGACTATAGGTTATGAGTGCTTTAGCACTTTAGATTGTACAATTAATACATTAATACATACCTTATGCGAGGGTATGCCATAGCGTAGTGGTTGAGACGCTGCGCTACAAACCGGAAGGTCGAGGGTTTCATCCCAATGAGGTCATTGGCAATTTTTTAATTGATCTAATCCTTCTGGAGGGACTATGGCCCTGGGATCACCTCAGCCCCTAACATAAATAAGTACCAGGAGGAATCCTGGGGGTAAAGGCGGCTGGTGCATAAGGCTTACCACCTTCACGTGTTGAATGTCTAAAATCTGGGAGCCTCAGCCTCCTGGAACCCTCTGGGCCTCCATGGCTTATATAGGGAACACTTCACTTTTTTACATACCTTATGCATGCAAGGCTACATCCTCTTTATTCCTGTTGCAGGCATTACAATAAACAACAATATACGTACAAATATTCCTATAGTGATCACTTAAATAGTTTTTGAACTTTGAGAACGCTCCTTCGACATTACAAGTATGTTAATGGTGCATATAAATAATTTGACTGCTAGTATGATATTTGTTGTTTGTTTTTAAATTTATTTACTGTCTCATGCATCACTTTTAGCCCACTATTTTTATCAAAAACTCTGTGTAACTTCTATTTCACTTGTTCGATTATTGATCCCAGACATGCTCGATTAATGTTATTACATATCACATCAATAATATTTATGGTTTTGGATATAAGGATATAAGTGCAATTTAGATTCTTCAAGCTCTTTAAAGCTATTGATATACCCCTAAAATTGTCCTAGTAGTAGTAGCAGTAGTAGCAGTAGTAGTAGTAGTAGTAGTAGAATAGTAGTAGTAGTAGTAGTAGTAGTAGTAGTAGTAGTAGTAGTAGTAGTAGTAGTAGTAGTAGTAGTAGTAGTAGTAGTAGTAGTAGTAGTAGTAGTAAGTATTCTGCCTTTCAGCAGGTTTTAAAACTTGGTACGCGAATTTTGTTTTCCAGAGCTTTCTATCCTCTGCTTCCTCCTTCAGCATCCAATATTTCTGCTTTTCCCTTAAATCGTCCAACAGCTGAATTCTTCTTCTTCTGAGTCCAGTTGTTCAAAATTGTCCTTATAATCTTTTAAATCAAAACTTGAACTACTGCTATACAAGAAGCCACGGTTTTATCTAAAGCAGTTATAATTTTTGTAATGATATGGTGCAGCATTTACCCAAGAAGCCGATCTTGTCAGTACTGGGCTTGGGAGAAGAGGATGTGTAGGTACCATTTCTCTAAGGGACAATATCATGGATGGGGCTTTTTGGAATAGTTTTTTGTGTGTTCGCTATAAAATTGTCAATTTCTGGGTATGACATGCGAATTACGTCTGCCATTCTATGCCACAGTTTAAGTTTGTTGCATGGTTAGAGAAGACATGTCAATCGTGTCTTCAACAAGACTGTATCCAGTGCAATGACGTCATCGCAACTCCATGGTACATCAACCTAGTTCCATTCATAAGGTACCTCAGATCCTATGTCTGGTTATGATTAATAAATGACACTTGATTAATATTGACGTATATTAGAGTTTTTATTTAAAAAAAGTACAAAACTTACTTTTTCATTAAAAGAAATACAGAAAATAATGGTATTTTCCCGTTCAAAACGGTACATATGGTGAGCCTATCCTAATTACATCTCAAATATCTTTGCACTAAAGTATACATACCTTGAGTTGGATTGTAGCGGACAAGATAACGCATTATTGGGCTGTTGCCATCCAGGACTGGAGGAACCCATGTAATGCTTATACGACGACTGCCACGTTCATGAATCCTCACGTCTGTTGGTGGTGCCGGAGCATCTGAATTTAAATTAATAATGGCCAAATCATCAATACAAGATGTAGACTGAGAAATTCAAACACAATAGAATTTACATGGAATGAAAAGGATATTTTGTGACAAATTCACCCATTTTCTGGGCATTTGACATAATCATAAATTATCAGTCAATCATACTTCAGAACAAAATGGGGTCTACAAATATTGTATCATTAATAATCGATTCATATATTCTAAGTTTCAACCTTTAACATAAGAGATGAGATAGCCTTAGAAATCATAACATAACATTGGACATAATGTATAGTTACTCACTGAATGGCAATAGACAATTCCTAAGTAAGCTAAAGGAATATTATCTATTTTATGGAACACAAAGGTTCATTCCTGTGTTTACCTGAGCTGGCCATTCAATCCTATTATGTGCTAACTCCATCCAACCATCCCTCGCAAATCCTACTTCCCTTAAATCTATCCTAATATTGTCCTCCCAACTACGTCTAGGTCTTCCAAGTGGTATTTTCCCTTCGGGTCTCCCAGTCAATATTTTTGAGATATGTCTTTCCTCCCCCATGTGCCCAACATGTCCAGCCCATTTCATCTTCCAGCATGATTTAACTACCCTTACTATATCCGGTGATGAATACAGGTTATGAAGGTCGTCATTATGCAGTTTTCTCCAGTCCCCATTTTCATCTCTCTTAGGCCCAAATATTTTCCAAAGCACCCTATTTTCGAATACTCTCAGATTGTGTTCTTCCTGAAGAGTAAGCAGCCATGTCTCACAGTTTTCTCCAGTCCCCATTTTCATCTCTCTTAGGCCCAAATATTTTCCAAAGCACCCTATTTTCGAATACTCTCAGATTGTGTTCTTCCTGAAGAGTAAGCAGCCATGTCTCACATGCATATAATACAACCGAAAGGATAATTGCCTTATAAATTTTTATTTTTAGATTTCTGGACAGAAGATGAGAAGATAAGTTTTGACTCATAACTTCTACCTTATTATTATTTGTATCTGTAATTATTTGCTCGCAGATATTTGAATTTCTCCACTTGTTCGAATGATTTACCGGCTATTCTAATATTTTTTAGTGCATTATTTTGATGTTCCATCACTATGTACTGACTTTCTGCATTTCTCTCGATTGTTTTTATGTCATTGCCCAACAAACAAATGTCATCTGCATAAGCTAAAATCTGGTGACTGCCATTCAATTCTAGGCCTACCTTGTTGTCCTGAACTTTTCTAATGGCAAATTCCAAAACGAAATTAAAAAGTAAAGGCAATAGTGCATCTCCTTGCTTCAAGCCGCTTTTAATGGCAAATCTGATACTCTGCTACAGGTTTCATTTAGACACCTTTTGATCAGTCTAATTAACTTATTTGGTATCCCAAACTTAATGAGAATATTGTACAATTTGTCTCGCTTAATTGAATCATTTGCTTTCTTAATATATATATATTATTGGACATATATAAATAGATTTTTAAAATCTCAATATATAACTAATTATATGCTTGATTTAATAAAAAATAAAGTAATAAGACGCGAGCTATGAATGCAACAAATGACTGGAAGACAGCACATGGAATGGTGAAGTGGATAATCAAGTTAAAAAATCTAGGTGAATGAATGCTCCCAAACTGGTAGGACCAAAATGCAAATAATAAAAATAGGTCTGGAAGATGGAATAAATTACTAAACAACAACCTTACAACAAAAGGTCCATATCGATCAGAATGAAGCTAAGACACTACAGTACAGTGATGAGACCAGAAACAATATACGCATATGAAAGTCTTGACTCATAACAGGTATGGAAAAGCTAAGGAGATGAGAAAGATAGGAAAATTATCTGGTGACTGGGGAGGGGGGATACTAAGGAATATTGCTTTAAGTTATCACAGTTTTCAGGTTTTTAGGGAAGTACATGGCTTGCTGCAAATGATAAGACTGGACCACCAGACTCAAAAGCTACAACACCCAGCCATTACTACTCTGAAAAACAAACTATTGTATTTACAATCCAACTATTGACTTTAAAAGAATGGAAATGGTGCGTTTAATGATGGAGAAACTTCAGTTCTTAAGAAAATAGGAATTATTTGCCTCTATTCAATTTTTTTTTCTGGGAGTAGACTCCTTAAAGATTTTTCAAGTTTCATGTAGGAGAAAATCATTAATTTCCACAATTTTGAAATCTGTAGAAATTCATGCTAAACAAAATAAGGAAAGTGATTATATGCATCATTTGCATTAAAGTAGCTATTTTTAGTGTTACATTCATTATCTATCCCACGATTTTCGAAATGCATGACTTTAGCATTACGATGGGGAAAACAAGTGAGCGCTACAGCACCATTGCAATGGTAACCATGACTACGTTGATGATTCAACATTAGCACATGCTCAAGAGTTTGTTGTATCCCTTCCCTCTTGGCTTGGAATTGCATTTATTTGCATTAATGTTGCTGCACATGTCATTCTGTCTCTTGACTATTCTGCAGTTGTTTTTCATGTGTTAAATTATATGTTACCCTTGTAAAAATGACTCAGCTTATATACATGTCAGATGATCAACAATATCCCCCAATAGTTCCGAGGTTGGTCGCAAACCTGTCAGGCCCCAACACTCGAAAATAGAGGCATAGATGCTTTTCATTTTAAATTTAGCATTTTCTGATGAAAGGTGTAAGAAACCCTGTGAAGGTATCACAGACTAAATTACAGCTTACGGGCAGAATTGATGTGTATGAACTGAAACCACCCCAGAGGGCTTAAATTCATATAATCTTAAGCATATTATTTGATTCCACTTTCATTCTAAATATGTGGGTAAGTCTGGGAATGTTCCGTCAAGTGAAAAGCGAGAGTGCCCTGTAAATATTTTTAGATAAAAGCACTGCCATTATTCAATTATACCAAAATTATTGTTATAATTATTTTTAATGAGATGAATTTCCCACACAATTCAACAATTTAAAGTAATTAACACGTAATTAACAATCTGAACACACTCTTTGAATATATACTTAACTATTTAAAAAAATAATTAGTTGATTTGTGATATCTTTTGTCTTAGGGCAACCTCAGTTTGAAAGAAGCAAATAGAAAAATAAATAAATTGACCCTCGAATAAAACAGATCTTACAATGAAAAGAAAATAAAATACAGTAGGCTTACCTGTAAAGTATATGGGCTATTTGACAGTGCAATAGATATAGTTAATTTATGACTGAAGGTGTGTCAACATCAGATGTCAACAGCATCCCTGCCAAATTATGTCAATTAGAAACTAAGAAAGTCCACCGCTGTGGCTCAGGGGATGCGTTCAATCCTCTCACACAGCGGGCCTGGGTTCGATTCCTGGTCGGGACAAGTTACCTAGGTGGGCTTTTTTCTGGGGTTTTTTCTCACCTTTGAGACAAATGTCAGGTAACTTTAGGCCCTTGTGGTCCCCAGATATCATCTGGTCGTCATTATCATCTTCATCTTATCCTCGCCTTGTTTGGAGTGAGTGTGTGTGTCTCGTCCTATGTGTTCGTGTTGTCTCGGAGGTGGCCCCGGCATTGGGCTGATCACTCATCCGGGGAGGCCCTCCATGACCTTGTCTGGTCAAAAAAGTATGTATGTGATCCAAAGATAATCCCTCTCCCGACAGGTCACGGCTCTGTAAGGCCGGGCGGCTTGGGTCGCTTAAATCCTAAAAGGGAGAGGTTAAACTACGAGAAAGAAAGAAAGAAAGAAACTAAGAAAGTAATTAAAATGTATAATTTCTATGCAGATCTATTGTTTGGTTGAAAGAAATCACAGCATTGTGGTAAAACCCCCATGAATAAAAATATTACATAACACAAAATTAGGAACTAAAAGAAAAGAAGTTTCTTTTAAATTCTCGTGTTTACAAATATAACCGTTTGTTGATTCTAGGTAAAAGCATTATGGTAGTTTTTAAATTTTTTATATCTCTTGTAACAAAGTGTATCAGTCTGCTTCAAGAGTGGACAAAACCCCAAAAAGACCCACACTAGCTAGGATTGGCAGGCCTTGGGGTTCATAACAATGTCCTCCCAAGTTGTGAGTTGACCACCTCACTTTGTTATATTATGTTCTGTATGACTGTCTTGTTGTAAATTTAATGAAACCGATATTTCTGCAAAGAAATCTGTATATGTTTGAAAGTTTTAGTTCCTGTTAAGGAGATAGGGTGATCAATTTCTAATTTGCACATTTTTAAATCTACACAATAAATTTTAAATTTCACAATATGTACGCTTGCTTAGTGTAATACCACAATACCACAATATGCTAATAAATGTTATTAATATTTCATATTTTTATAAATCGAGAGAAAAAAAAATTGTTTCTAAATACCTTTGAATGTATTGGTATTGAAGATGAATTCATGAATCTTTCTTTAAAATCAACCTGGTATCTTCCTCAATATTTGCAGGCATTATTACCGGTAGTTTACAAGAGCATATATTACTATTCTAAAATGTCTGAGTGAATACTGATTTTAAAAGTTGCAAAATCTTAAACAAGTTATTGATTCCCACTGGTATTCTTCAAAATGAACTCTTCATGTCAAATGGTTTTGGAGTAATTTAACTGTGAACTTTGCAACTATAGTAGGCCTAAATAATCATTATCAAGAAAACTGAAGTCAGAGCTGAAAGAAAAAGGCCAAGCCCATCATTCAGTCGTTTAAGTAACCACTAATAATGGGTAAAAAATTCATTGTATAAAATTGTAACTTCGTAAAAATTTACAGGAGGAATAAGGATATCTAAATACAATTTATTTTGTATAATAGACATCTTTTCCAGGATGCAGGCCATGTTAAATTGGCATATACAATCAAACCCCTGTATAACAAAGATTGCTATAACGATAAACCCTCATGTAACAATATTGTTCTTTGGTCCTGGTGGATTTCCTATCTTAATAATGTTAAATGTAACTCACTGAAACGATGAAGCTATTTTAGAAACACCCTTTTATAACAATATTTGCAGGTCAAAGTATTACAGCAAACCAGTAGCTTGGCCTTGTGGGTGGTAGCTGTCTCCTTCCCAGCAACCGAACATTGTTTTCTGGGGGCCTGATTTATTGTTACATTCCTTAGAAATTCCATAAAAGAAAGGTTGATTAGGGGTGGGAAAAAGGATCACAGAGGCTAAAATCATCCCTTGTGAGAGAAAAAACATAAAGTGCATTGGGTTGCTACTTAAACATGCCCATCGTGTGCAGTTAAAACACCATAAGGAGCGAATGTTTTAATTTTAACTTAGTTATGTGGTAAGTTTGCTGATTTTTATTCGCTCTTCCTACCATCTACGAGTTGGAAATTTCTGGTATATGCCTTCTGCCTAGGCCCAAAGCGTGGTGTGATCTGTGATGTTAAACCTGTCTGAACAGTAATTTTTTAGTATGCAAGTGTAAAGCAGCCATGGTTAGAATTCAACAGAAGTCAGTAGTTTAACAAAATAGCATTTTTTTAAAGATATGGATTTGTGATTCATTATTTTCCACTTCTTTGCATGTCCATTCCATGAATTTTCCTTTAGAATACAAGTTTTCTGCATGCAGTCGAATTTCTAATAGTATGTGGTAAATCCAACCCCTCATTATATCAATAACCCTCATATAACAATACAATTTTCTAGGACCCAAAAATATCATTATATGGACTGTATTTCCAAGTGTTTCATTATTAAATGCAGGGAACTTCTTCAGTGGTACTGCTGCATCACTTGTAAGTCTGAGAAAATGGTGCATGTATGAAATGTAGGCTACTTGTTGTTAAGGGATCACTCTTTTGTTCTTTTTTGCAGACTTATTTATATTGAAGGGGGCAGCTGGCTATTGTGAACCAAACAATATGGCAAATAATTTAACAGAAAGGAAGAAGGCCTGAAGCTCCTGAAGACATGGATTCCAGGGTTAAGAACTTTTGGAAGAATATATTAAAATGAGACAGACCCTCCCATTCGTACAACACACACAATAGCCAACCCATTCCCTTTGATATAAATTCTTCTTCTTCTTCTTCTTCTTCTTCTTCTTCTTCTTCTTCTTCTCATTGGCTCTACAGTTCTTGAAGAACTTTGGCCGCCTTACATATAGAATTTCATTCTTCTCTGTCTTCCGCCTTTGTTCGCCATCTCTTAACGCCCAATTTCTTTAAATCACTCTCGACCCCATCTATCCATCTTGTGTTCGGTCTTCCTCTATTCCTCCTTCCTCCTGGTTTCCCTTCCAAAGCCACTTTTGGGAATCTTACACTCTCCATTCTACACACATGGCCCAACCATTTTAATCGTCTAATCTTTATTATGGTTACCAGATCGGTGTCTTTATAAAGGTCATATAACTCCTTATTTGTCCTAATTCTCCAAATTCCTCCATCATTCCTTGGACCATATATTCTCCTTAACACTTTCCTTTCCCACAGACTAATTTGCAATTCTTTCTTCTTATTTAATGCCCAGGTTTCACTACCATAAATAACGATAGGTCTTATTAGTGTCGTATATATGTTAATTTTTATCTTTCTTGATAGGCTTTTATTTTTTAAACAGTTTTGCAAAGCGAAATAACACCTGTTTCCAGACATTAACCTAGATCTCATTTCTATCCCAACATCATTATCCTCAGTTATCCTGAGTATTTGAAACTTTGCGTCTTCTCAAATGTGTATCCTTCTAATTGCAATTGGGTTTCTGAAGTGTTATGTTTGTGATTGAAGCTAATGTATTTTGTTTTGCCTTCATTAACTTGTAGCCCAATATCGTTTGCTGCCTGTTCAAATTCATTAAATGCCTCTGTTAGGGAATTTAATCTCCATGCTATCATACAAATATCATCTGCATATGCCACGTGTTGATACAATCTATTATAAATTGAACCTCCAGGGTTGAGTGTAATTTTTCTGACAGCACAATCCAGGGCCAGGTTAAACAAAGTAGTGGACAGAGGGTCCCCCTGTCTCAAACCATTCTAAATTTTAAAAGTCTCTGATAAAACATTTTGTAGATTAACTTTTCCTTCATTATTTGCTAAAATCATTTTAGTTAAATTAATCAATTTGGGTGGAATTCCCATCTCAGTCATTATGCTAAAACGTCTCCTCCTATCAATACTGTCGTAAGCCTGCTTAAAATCTAAGAAGAGTGCATTCAGTTCTATGTTATATTCCGCACATTTTTCTAAAATTAATCTTAAACTAAAAATATGATCAGTTGTTGATCTATTTCTCCTGAAGCCACTCCGATATTCACCTATTTTATCCTCAGTATGTTCCTTCAATCTGTCAGCAATCAATGAAGAAACAACTTTGTATACCACATTTAATAAGGCTATACCTCTAAATTTTCACAATTCATTTTATCACCTTTCTTATGAACTGGACATATCACAGCTACAGCCCATTCTTTTGGCATCTTTTGTTCTACCCATACTTTCCTAATTAAAATGGATATACTTTTAAATAATTCATTCCCGCCATATTTTATCATTTCTCCTGTAATGTTGTCCAAACCTGGGGCTTTATTGTTTCTCATATTTTCTATTTGCATCTTTATTTCATTTGTAGTTGGTGGTTGTAAGCTATTGTTAATTTCTACTTCCAAACTGTTTGAATCTGAATCATTTACAGTTTCCTCAGCAGTTGTATCTTTATTTAAAAGATCTGAGAAGAATTGTACCCATCTATTTAAAACTTATTTTTCTCCAGTAATTAGCTTTCCTTCACTATCTTTGCAAAAGCTAACCCTGGGTTGAAACCCCTTTTTAACCTCCTTTAATTCCTTATAATATTTTCTACTTTGATTTTCATTAAAATTTTCTTGCATTTCTATCAGCTTGTCATTTTGCCATTTCCTCCTTTTCTTTTTGCATATATTACTTGCTACTCTTCTCTTTTCTTTAAAATCTTCTACACTTGCTCTAGTTGTTCTCTGAAGCATTTTTTGACGTGCTCTGTTTCTGTCCTGGATTTTTTCTTCACACTCTTCATCAAACCATGTGTTTCTTTCAATTTTTGGTCGAAAACTAATTATCTCCTCAGCCTTATCTTTGACAGTTGTTTGTATCATTCCCCAGCATTCCTCTATTTCCATTCCCGATAAATCACACTCTTTTAATTGCTCAGATATGGCTTTCTCATATTTGTATTTTATTTCTTTATCTTTCAATGCTTCAACATTAAAAGCCTTGATATTATTTGCTTTTCCATCCTTTATTACTTTAATTCTTTGTCTCATGCTTGCTCTTACCAAAAAATGGTCCGAGTTACAATCGGCCCCCCTATAACTTCTAACATCCAATATATCTGTTGCATGTCTCGCTTCTATTAAAATATGGTCTATTTGGTTCTTTGTGATCTTATCTGGCGAGATCCAAGTCTCTTTATGGATGTCCTTATGTGGGAAATATGTAGTACGTATTTTCATATTTTTCCCGGCTGCAAAATCAACCACTCTTAATCCATTATTATTACACTCATTATGTTTGCTATTTCCTCCTGTAATCGATTTATATTGATTTTCTTTTCCGATTTTGGCATTAAAATCTCCCAAGACA
The DNA here is from genome assembly GCA_964059195.1 of Ectobius pallidus. Taxonomy (NCBI): domain Eukaryota; kingdom Metazoa; phylum Arthropoda; class Insecta; order Blattodea; family Ectobiidae; genus Ectobius; species Ectobius pallidus. The sequence continues at coordinate 53,736,002 of CAXKWD010000011.1, forward strand.
ATATTAACATCATTTCTTGGTATACTGTTGTACGCATTTTCCAATTGTTCATAAAAATTATCCTTCATTGCTTCATCCTTTTCTTCACTGGGTGCGTGTATGCTAATATAGCTTATATTGAAGAACCTGCTTCTCATTCTAAGCATACATATTCTCTCATTCACTAATTTATATTCCATTATATTTCCTTTCAGTTTCTTGCGAATCATAAACCCAGTTCCACATTCATTTCTTTCATTCCCACTATTGATAAGGACATATTTCTTTAATTCCATGCATTCTGTTGTTCTCCACCAAATTTCTTGTATGGCTGCAACATCAATATTGTATAACTCTAAAGTGTTTTCTAATTCTCTGCTGGCTTCTGGCTGGAGTAGGCTGCGTGAGTTCCAAGTAGCAATATACATTCCATTTTTCCTTTTAACATGCCTTGGTCGTACCATTAGATCAGTCCGGCTTTCTTCAGTGTAAGGTTTCTTAACAGGTGTTTTTTTTCCTGGGATGGAGTCGTTAGCACCACGCCCAACCCGCCAGCAATCCTGGGTGGCCGATTTTTTCTGTCAGGGTTTTCTCCCTTAGTTGACGTGTCCCAATTATAGCGTCGGGAACTTGCTTCTCGCCCCTGCATGCTTCGCGATATCTGGGGGTCACGACGAGGATGTGCATGCATTGGACTTGGTAGGAATAAATGGCATTACTCGAGCTTTTAGATCTTAGATGATACGCTGATGTCAACAATCAGTGTACCCTCAAGGCCACATACTACCCCTTTGGCCCCCCTTTGATATAAATAAGTCTGCAAAAAGAACAAACGAATGATACCTAACAACAATATTAGAAATAAGTATGGTTTGTACAGGCGTCATTTTTTCAGACTTATGCCCGAGTGCACCATTCCCCAGTTTTCTCAGCTGTTTCATAACTAGGGTAAAAGTAATATCAGGGTATTCTAAGCAAACCTGTGCACCATTGCTACAAGATCGCGGTTTCCAAATGCTCGAATATATCACGGTTACTCTGCTATGAATCCATTCCCATGGATAAATTTTGTGTTGGTTTCTTCCATGGCCGCTAGTTTCACTCTCTCTCTGCACGTCTGCCAGTCACAGTGACTCGTCTAGGCCCATTGGTTTTCCATATTTCATTTATTTGTTGCCTTATTGTTCAATAATAAATGTTCATAAGGATAAAAAGGAATATTATATTGCGTATATATGTCTGACTTTGATTTCAAACACCACTGTAGGCGCCGACTTAGGGGGGGGGCAAGGTACTTTCTGCCCCCCCAAGACTTAAGATTTTATTGTGTAAGGCCTATGTATAGCTACTGAAAATCCAGTTCTTGCCCCCCCAGAAATAATTCCAAGTCAGCGCCTCTGAACACCACAGATACTGTAACAATCTTGAAAATGAGTTGGTTATGCCTACTACTGGATGGACCTGGTTTGGTTGAGGTCATTTCAATCGATGTTATAGTACAGTATTTGCAAAGATATGTACCATCATTCATTCTTCAAATAGATCCCACCTGTCTGTACATTTCAATAAAATACCTTTTATGTTTTAAAGAATAATTCTCACACGTGTGCAATCCAAGGCAAAGCAACATCACGAAATCTCTGTTCTGAGTTTGACATGGCCTTGCTTTTATTCCCGTATGACTAGTGGAAATTTTAGGTGCAAAGTGTCATGTACATAGCCATGAAAGGGCTGTTATAATTCGGAGGTTTAGGGACATAACGAAGTATCTACATAGGGATTTACATGTTAGATACGTCGTTATGTCTTTAAACCCCCGAATTATGTTCATGTATGTGCAAGTATGATAAATTTATTACATACACTATACACAGGCTATAACGTGATTCGCTGTAAATTTGGCCTAGGCCCACTGGTTTTTCATATTTCATTTATTTGTTGCCTTATTGTTCAGTAATAAATGTTCATAAGGATAAAATGGAATATTATATTGCGTATATATATGTCGTCTGAAATCAAACACCATAGATACTGTACCAGTCGTGAAAATGAGTTGGTTACCCCTACTACTGAGGACATGGTTTGGTGGAGGTAAGAAAGGAAGATCATTTCAATCGAGGTTACAGTACAGTATTTGCAAAGATATGTACCATCGTTCATTCTTCAAATAGAACCCACCTGTCTCTCATTATTCATTATATTCAATTAGCTTTTGGCCTAGATATTGAAAATATGATACATTACGCTGATCCCCATCTTGGAAAGAAAACTGTGGTTTTCTCACTTTACAGCTCCTTCATGGCCGGTTAGCATCTTACCGCAGTAAATGTCGAAACTGAGCACGGTGCAATGAAAGTATGACTTACCGGGGTATACTAAGCAACTTTAGCACGGTATTCTGAATACCGAATACCGAAGAAGTTCTCCACAGCTGGGACTGAAACGTTTGGAAATAAATACACAAATTGAACATGGCCTCCATCCCAGAAGAAATGCCTATTATTCAAGTTTCCAGCGATGAAAGCCTAAGATAAAATTATTTTGTATATTTTCAGAAATGAAAATTCATCAGATATTGATTATGCTGTCCTCTTAACTGCTGTACATACCTTGTACTAAAAGATGCATGGCAGTTTGGTCATGACCAAATTCGTTTCTTGCAAAACAAGTGTAGATGCCTCCATCCTCAGTTCGTACAGTTGATATGGTAAGCTCGGATATCAATCCTTCAGGGACAGATATATTTTTGATGCTGTGACAAAAATGAACATTTTTTAATATCAGAGATTGCAGTTAAACCTAGACCTCGAAAGTTCATGCATTACAAAAATACCTTCAAATATGCACGAAACTTTTTAGGCCTACTTAAAACTCCTGAAATAGTCATAACAATACAAACCTATGCACTTAAAAATAATACTTAGATCATTAACAGTATAGCCCATATTTACTCAATGCAGTAGGCAGTAATTGAAATTTAATCATATTTTGCCTTAAAATAACACCTGACTTGTTAAAATTTGTTTATGGAAACAATTACATAAAAGTAGCCTAACCCCTTTACAACAAGTCTGATGAATATTATTTTTTCATCTGTTGAAATACCTTTTTCTTCAACTCACCCACTATCTGTACTGTGACTCATACTCTTCTTGGTTTGAAATACTCTATAGTCTTCATAACTAAAGAAGTGGTCATAAAAAATCAAACTGCTGATTAACAGTGTCATTTATGTGCCATATTAAAAAATGTGTCATTATTACTCAATTACTTGCAAATGGGTTGAATGTAATTATGCAATAACATAGGACTCCCAGGTTTTCTTTCATGTCATGGACACTGAAAGGGTGGATTTATCAAATCCACTAGATAAAATCACTTTAAGTGAGGAAAGTGAACATTTTATTCTTTTCCTATTCATTTTAGCTGATTTTGTCCATTTATCCATTCTGAAACATGTTGCTAATATACAATTGGATTAATTAGGATGTATTATAAACCCGGCATCACTTGCATATATGGCTATCATGACTCGCATGTTAGATTTTCTGCTAGGGCAGGTCCTCATAAGGCAGCTCTTCATGCAGTCCTGTCTCCTGCTACCCTCTTCGTTTTCTCATAATTGACTTCTATCCTTACGTTATCAACCATCTGGTTTCTTCTCTGTCCTCTTCGTCTTCTTTCATTCACTGTTCCTTACATAGCCTCCATTAGTAAGCAATCTCTTCTCAACCAGTGTCGAAGACAATTTTTTCCTCATCCTGATTACCTTTAAAATTTTTCTCTCTTCCCCTACTCTTCTCAGCACCTCTTCATTTTTTACTTTTTCTATTCATTTTATCCCTTCCATCCTCCTCCATATCCACATCTCAAATGCCTCTAGTCTTCTTTCTTCCTCTTTCCTCTTTGTCCATGTCTCAGCTCCATATAGTGCCAAGCTCCATTTAAAGCACTTTGCCAATCTTTTCCTCAGTACTCTGTCCATGCACCCACAAAGAAGCCTCCTTGGCAATTGCGATACGAGTTTTCACCTCCTGGTTGCATACCTTGTCTTCAGTTATTATGCTTCCCAAATATTTGAAAGTACTTACTTGTTCTATATCTTCCTGCCCTAACTTTAAAGTTGTCCTCACTTTTCTTGTAGGCCTACTTATTACCATACATTTTGACTTGTTTTATTAATTTTCATTCCAAATTCCTCACAAGTTGCATTTAGACCTTCTTGAATTCCAATCATAGCTCTTTCATTATCTGCCAGTAACACCATATCATCAGCAAATCGAATACATTTTATCCTCCTACCACCAACCCTCACTCCTCTATTTCCTTCCATACATGCATAATTTGCTCAAAATACCGGTATACGCTAAACAGTATAGGGCAAAGACAACAGCCTTGCCTTACTCCCCTTCTAATTGTGCTTTCCTCTGTCATCTCATTTGCATTCTGTACTCTTACTTATTTTCTGTTGTAGATATAGATTCTTAATCAGTCTTCTTTCCCTCCAGTCTACTCCATGCCTCCTTAGAATGTCCATTAATTTATTCCACTGTATTCTTTCAAAGGTTTTCCCACAAGTCAACAAAAACAGTATTAATTTCTTTTCCTCTATCAATGTATCTCTCACCAATCGTTCTTAACACTCCAATTGCATCCCTTGTTCCTTTCCCTCTTTTAAATCTATACTGTTCCTCTGCAATATATTTGTCTAGTCTTCCAGAGATTCTTCTATTTATCACTCTTAATAATACTTTAGCTGCATGGGACTCAAACTGATGGTTCTAAAATCCTCACATTTCCTTGCATTGCTTTTCTTCTCAGTTGGTATCATTACTACCGATAGAAAATCATCTGCCCTGTCACAGTTTTCATATATCTCATAACACACTCCACTATTCTCAAGGCTTTTAAACAACTCTGCTGGAAATCCATCAATTCCACTTGCGTTTTGATTCTTCATCTCCTCTAAAGCCCTTTCTACCTCTCCTTCCAAGATGCAGCATCCCTTCTCATCTTCTGTTACTCTTTTCTCATCTTCTGTTCCGATATGGTTTGGTCTTTGGTCAACCTCATATAGGCATTCTACATATTCTTGCCACCTTTCCCTCACTTCTTCACAGTGCATTCAACAAAGCCCCCCTCTTCCAAGTCCTAGGGTTAATATGCATCTATAGAGGGGGAAAAAAAAACCTCTGAAAATACACATGTATGTAAAGTAAAAGAATGTTCATTTCAATCCAGTAGCCATGATCAGTAAAGATATATACATAAACCTTTCTTTCTTCAATATGCTCAATCAATAAACACATACAACTGGATGAAGTTCCAAAGCCACACTTTATACAGATTCCATATTTCATATTATTTCTAATTTACTTAATATCACAAAATGAAGACAGAGCATGGAAAAAACTTTGTGTTATAGATTGATGATAAAGAATATGTAAGAGAATGCAAATATTTAAAAACACTGTTCACAGAAATACAGTAAGTTAATATACAGAATAAGGAAGTTAACCTAAAATGTTAAATTTCTTGATTACACTAGCCTGCATGATTCTGCGGTAAATTAGAAAACAGGCCATTTTGATTGCGATTAATATTTTGAATTAAAAAATGTCAGTTATTTAATATCACTTCTTGTTTAGGCTCAATTCCATTTTTATTGTTATATATCAGTGGTGCCTGGTCTCTGGATGTATGTTCACAGTGAGATAAGTTACTCTCAAGAAGAGAAGGTTAGCAGAACTTATTTAGATAATGATAAGGGACATCCCTCAAACCATTTGAGTAAGCAGAAGTGAAGAAACCTCCTCCACCCTATAGATAACACTATCTGCTGAGCTGTTCTTTGAAACTGTCGGCAGTAGTTCAAAAATATATTGGAAGTTAATATATATGTTGGCAGTAGCCTCATGACATGCACATATCATGTTTGCTTTATGTGCGTGTTTGATGGGCCATAGATTCGCAAGCTGATGGTGGATGATGTCTTCACAAATATGATGACTGAAATAGAGAAAGACGCATGGAATTCATTCAGAGACGTTGTGAAGAAATTTCTTGGCAACATCAAGGGCCCTCTGTACCAAGAAACTGCAAGAAACATGTTGGACAAATTTAAACATCTTGGATGTAACATGAGCCTAAAGCTTCATTTCTTATCATCATATCTGGATTATTTCCAGTCAAATTTAGGAGCAAGAACAAGGTGAAAGAATCCATCAGGATCTGAAAGATGCAGAAAGACGCTATTAGGGTCCTTGGGATGTGAATATGATGGCCAATTACTGTAGGTCAATTGTGGTGAAGATCCTTACAGAGACCACCAAGAATTTCTGGGGCCCACAAGTTTCAAGGAAAAAGGAGAAAGGCGACTGAAGGATTGTAATTTACGTGTCCAAGGAGTGAAATGTAAATTTTGATATCGATTTTCTTTTTTCTTGCTTGTTACAGTTGCTTCAACCCTCGTATTTATATTTTCTTCATATTGCTCCTGGTTTAAGCATTAACAAAAGCTGCATACAGTTTTTTTTATTATATAAAATGTCAAAATAATATTTCTCACAACTGTCAATTAACCAGATGTGATAGAGAAAAACGAAATGCATTTTCAAATTTAGCACAGCGTAGTTTTAGATTTGACAGCATAGTTAATCAAACACACCTATTTTTGTTTTTACCACAGACATTATTTTATTTTTTGCAGATTAGTGTTATCAAGGAATTGAGACAGAGATATATAACATCTTGACAGCAAATTACTTGAATCCTTGCATGCTTGTTTCATGCATGAGAATTGTTTATTTTGTCCACTTTCTGTCAACAAAGAGATAAAGAATTTGAATTTAAGTCTGAGGCTCCAACAAGATTAACTACTTTCTGCTGCTACAAAAGAAAGTTCTGAGGATTTTAAAAGAAAGTACCATGCTAGACAACAGTTTACTGCACTTTCTAATTGAATTTTAAATTGTGATTATGATGAATCTTTATTGCTTGAGGATTTAAATTGTGACTACGATGAATCTTTATTGCTTGACTTTGAAGTTTAAACTCATAATAATCTTGACAGCAGTTTCATTCATGAAATACATACAATACATATAGGCCTAGGACTAGGTTTATCCTTGTAGTTCTTCAAAGCTAATGCACTCTGCAATTCTACAAAACTTTCTCCCTATCATAATACCTAATATGAACTTGCAGCTCTACAAAGTAGCCTTCTTTTCATACACACCTAATGCGTCCTTGCAGTTCTACAAAGCTTCCTTCCTTTCGCCAGGACAGACTAATGGGCAGATCACCAAGAGCTTGACATCGAAGCAAGGCCGAGCTCCCACGACGGACCAATTCTTTCCTGGATCGAAACTTGAAGTGCACAGGGGCTAAAGAAATAACAAGTAAAGCAGTAAGGGTAAACTTATTCCCATATTGCTGAAAACTATAGGCTAATCTTCCTCAACATCTAATATCTTTGACCTGGTGAATAAGCTGATAAGTCGACTTTTTAAGAAAATTGATATAAGTGTAGGCCTACTAATTCTCTTTGTGATTCTCTAAAACTAAACTCCATGGTGCTACATCCCTGAAGGGATGCTGCATCATCTACCATAGGCAGATGGCAGGATTGGGGGGCATGTGGTCGTCATACCTACACCCTCGGCCGTTAATGGTGGTTTCCATTCAAGTAGCTCCTCAATTTGAATCATGAGGCTGAATGCACCCTGTTCCAGACCTCCCTACCTCAGAAAAATCAGAGGAGGTACCGGGGATTGAACCCAGGCCAACGGATCTGTAGTCAGCAACACTAACCACAAGACTATGCCAGCAGTCTGTGACTCTCTACTTTATGTATAACCAGATAAGTAAAATTCCTTCCCATTTCTGAGTGATAAGCATGTGTATAAACAAATATCACGTAAATTTCACAAAAAGAGGGATCAATAACCAGGTAACTCGAGTCATCTGGTTATTCACAATGGGAGATTAGTGATATTACTAAAATAATTTCACTTGTCTCTGTCTATTCACACTAGATGAATAGTTGCAAAATTGCAAAATAGCAAAATAAATTTTGAGTTATCTACATTTTAACACTAAATGACAAGTTGAATAGGTAGTTAATGTAAGATAACTCTCATTGTGTCATACTTCTATTTCCCTATGGTTATACAAATCAGTGTCTTGCAACACTCTAACAATGCACTTCTGTCAAAACTGACACATGAGGAGACAATGCTTGTTTCTCTGCTACAAGAACAGCCCAAATAATATTACAATTCAGTGCAGTGGTATAAGTCTAGTTCTGATCTTGTTAGAAGTATATATCATGGAAATCTGCTGATGAATGAGTGGTTAGAAGAACAATAAGAAAAGTATCAGGCTAAATTACATTTTCATGAAATCCTGATTTTTGCTGATCCTAGAAAATACTTATTGCTCTGATAATTTCAAAATTGATATGTTTAAGAAAAAGGGTCCTAGTGGTCAACATGTCTTACAGCCATAGTAGGGATGTGGTTAAATTCCCAGGTTATTCTAGGTGTGACCATCTCTGTTGTTTAAGTGAAGTGTATGAAACCTTAAAGGGACTCAAGCTCTGTGTTAAACTTTACATCTAAGGTACTATAAATAAGAGCTTCAGTAGTCCCAAACCCACAACACTTGAAAATTCTTTACCCTTTAGTAGACTGAAAGTTGATACTTGCCGTAAATGTGACATAAGAAGCAGAAGTATTAGAGAAGCAGACACAGCATCATATAGCTGTGGATGCAGCTTTTTAGACTTAATATGCAGATAGAGATAAAAAAGAAATCGGGTTTTACTTTTGATTTATAGTATACCGTACCTATCAACATTGTACATCAGCTAGTTTCTATAATAGACAGCTATGGACAGCAACACCGTAAGTTACATGATCTTGACACAAACCAGGCAACGTGTTAGGCCTACTTATGGGACTGTTTCATTTCAGGCCGTAGCAGTAATGAGATAGATCTTAAAGCATATCTGCAACCTAACTGCAAGTGTAGATGAAATAACTTATTTCTCTGACACAAGTTGTGACAAAATTAAAATAATCACATATCAGCCATGTTCCTGGATGGAGTGAAAGAGTAGCCCTATCCTATCTTGTATCAGCAGATTTCTAATTAGTGTTCATACATATCACATGTAACCATAACTATGACTTCTCGGTGATAGAAAGGGCCAATTAATTAGAGTATGCAAGTATAATAACCCTTTCGGTGCAGTTATGATGAAGAGAGAAGATTCTGTAAAATTCTCTAGTTCATTGAAAGGAAATAAACCTTTTACTGTAAGGAAGGTACAAGAGCAGAGAGAAAAATTTGAGGAGACAGGCACAATAGTTAAGATATACCCAAATATTAAGTAGAACATATCTTCTATGGAAATAGGTCTACTCTAAATCTAAATGCCGAGTTAAAGTAGTCTACTTAATGTAACACACAGATGAAGACAAATGCCAGGCTGATACACAATACATGAAGGACTAGTCCAAAAAATATCCAGAAGAAAGGAAGGAAGGATTTCATAGCCCTGTTGCAGCTAAATAAAGTTTTTCATGAATTTTATAAAACTTCGTCCATTGCAAATATTTCGTGGTCAGATCCATATTTGGATGAAATTAATCCTGGTTTGCTGTAACAAAAATCTCTGCATGGATCCAGATTGATTAGAGACTGAACCTAGGATAAGCCTATGCTGTTACAGATTGAATTGTTGAATTGGTAAAGCCGAAAATTGCTTTTGTGGCAATAGTAATTTAGTAATGATTATTGCATTTTGGGGGGGATGTTTTCTTTTTTGTAAAATAGATAGGTATGGCTTAGTTGTATAAACTGATGGTGGAACAAAGTTAAAAGAACACAAAAGAAAAGTGCAACATTTATTAAGATTTTGAGTATCTGTATAAAATGTGTTATTGTGCATTCTTGTACATTAATAATGTGATAACTTATATGAAATTGAAACTCATAACTGTTGCATGAATAACAGAATAAGTCTATTTAAATGACTTAAATTGTTAACTTTCACAACATGAAATATACAAAATGAAAGAATTAAAAAAATTCTGCGTAACAGTGTAAGTTGCGTTTAAGTTGAATAAATGCCTGATTTACAGCATCAGTTTGAAGTTGGTATTTTGCTCTCCTGTAAAATTTAGATTTCATGACTTATCAACTTATTCACTGGGGTCAAAAATATATTGTTACTTAACACTCATGAGGGAATAGGGGGTAAAATTCCCATTTAACTATGGTGCCATGAATATATCTTGCTTGGTGTAAAGTCATATGAACCCCAGGGAACCCTGCAGATGTTGTTATGAATTTGAAAAAGAAAGAGGTAAGGTGACTCATAAAAGATGTAGATAAACCTGAAAGGTCGTGTTGATCGTGAACAATCTATGGATTAAATAAATATGAAATATGTACAAACTACATTAAATAAATTCCTGGAATAGTTTAGCAGAAATTCTTGTAAAAGAAAAATAGAAAAATAGAAAAATAGGGATCCCATTTCCTACATCACACCAACAATAAATAAACTAGTAATTCTATATTAGACATAAATCATTTTTAATAACTTCAAAGACATTCATGCAAAATCAGAAAAAAATTGAACAACACATTTATTCGTGACTATGTAACATACAGATTTATAGACAATGAAACAAAATGCCGATAAAATATTAGATTACTTAAAAAATGTTCTAGAACAAAGTTGTAGAACATTTTGCATTAGAGACTGGAAGTAGTCTTTAAAGTTTTGTAGCATGAACAGCTAGAATCATTGAAAGAAGCTGAACTTTACATGAAACAGAATCGTTAAAACAGCCACCATCTTGAAAATAATTAAAAGAATAAAAATCCTTATACATACGTCGTTTTTAATAACTTCAAAGACCATTCTTGCAAAATTGGAAGAAAATTGAACTACACATTTTTGTTATAAGTGAATAATATACAAATTTACAAACAAACTGATCAATGGTGAACTGTAGAGTTAAAACAGGACCTTGCTTTGCTAGGTCAGTTAAAACAGGAGACAGCTCTCATGTGCCTAATTCTGTAACAAAATGGCATGCCCCTACTAAAAGGGTAAAGAAATTACAATTCAAACACTAAAATATAGTATAATTTATATCTGTGATTATATTTGTGATTTACCTTATCTCCTGCTGCTAACTTAGGATAAGAACCAGTGGAAGAGTGGCCTAGTAAAATTTCATCCTGCACCAAATCAGCAAGTAGACCCAAATCCCTAAGTTCTAAGTAAATTTTTTAGTTTCTTTGAGTCTACTGTCGAGTGTACAAAGATGTAAGAAGGTAAATCTCAATAAGTCAGTACACACATGTATAAAATGAGCATAGATGTGTGTCATTTGGTGGTATATTCTTTGCTAGGTCTAAAGCAGAAGACTCACCTTGAACAGTGAGCTTTATAACAGCACTTAAGCCAACTCCAATTCCATTGCTTGCCTCACACATGTAATGGCCTTCGTCTTCTTGTGAAACAGCTTCGATGAGCAAAGAACCATTGGGCAACAAGCGTGCCAGCTGATGCCCAAGCACCTCCTGATACTGGCCTGGTTTCTCACCTGGAATGTTATAAAATTAATTGTATCTTAATTCAGTTATTTTAATTATATTATCAAAGTTGTGCAAGAAAAGGAATTGACTTTTGATATGAAACCAATATGAGTCGGACTCATGAAGAAGCTGGTTTGGAAATTCTTTGTGTTGCAAGTCTTCTAACCATTCAAATGAAATGTTTCCATACTCCACCATCTTTCACCGTTTGCCTAAACCTGAGAGTTGTTCATAGGCTTACGCATGTGGTCGGACTTAAATTCAAACCAATAAGAGATTGAATCATGCAGGGCTGGTGTGGAACAAAGAAGATAAGGAGATTCATTGCCAACTTTATATAAAGGAAAACACTAGAGGATACAAAGAAGCATCGGAAAGTCTCTGTGCACTCGACTGTACAGGTAGGGGAAAAAAGTGGACCTACTAAAATATCTAAGTTGCCAATATGAGCCACTGCGCATGCCTAGAACCCACTAGGCAAGTGCAGTGGCTCATATCAGCAACTTAGATATTTTAGTAGGTCCGCTTTTTTTCTCCCTACCTGTACATGTTAGGGCAGGTGCTGAATTATTCTAGTGATGGCATCATGCAACAGTTGGGACTGGATCAACCATTCAGTATGTGGCTTGGGAAACTCTGTTTCTCTGTTGCTAGTTTTAGGGAGATGAACAGTATTCAATAAGTCTGTTATGTCCTATGTGATGTACTGTAAGAAGTACAAATAAGCATACAACACGAAATACCCATCATGGCATTGGAAACTGTTTGGCCTTTTGTATAAACTATGTTACCCTATTTCCCATGGACAGTCCTCGGATTTATCTCTCTGTCCTTAGACAAAATTTGTCCCAAACCGTCCCTGGTTACCTTAGTCTCTCTGGATGTACAAATTTACACAGCTTCCTTAACATTAAATATTAACAAATAAATTCAAAACCTAATGGCCTTTGTGTTATCATTGGAGATGAAGAGTTTACTATACAATTCCTTAGTTTTTCAAATTGCTAAAGAGGTAATGATATGCGATTTCTTCAACTATTGATATACAGAATGATTCACAAAGTTTTACCGGCACTTAAGGAGGGCATTCCTGAGGTCAAATGGATAAAAAAAAAAGTAATAAAAATAGGGTTTGACCAATAGTTATGTTGCTACGGGTGATTGAAAATGTTTTGTTAGAGGCAAAAATGTCACATCCCTTAACTTATCAAGGCTGGGCTGTTCTTGATCATTGTGGCGTCCATAATGCACAAAATTAATTCTTCACATGTATTTACTTTAACCTGGTACACAATGTCATCATCCACCCCATAAGCAATAAACAAGGGGTGTCAAATCTGGAGATCTGGCGGGCCAGGGATGAGGACCACTGCAACCATTCGAACATGGCAAATACTGGTTTAGATGACTCTCTCGACCAGGGTGAAATGAGAAGGTCCCCCATCTTGTTAGAAGTGCATACGAAGTCTCGTTTGAAGAGGAAAATCTTCTAGTAATTGTGGCAAATAATTTTTTAGAAAATGTATGTACATGTTACCATTTAATTTTCCAGGAAAAATGAATGTTGCTATCAGCTAATCATACAGAACACCACACTATAGATTAGATTTATTTCATCCGTAAAATCAATACGTCATTTAACTTACATACTAAAAACTACATTTACAATAACTTACAGAAAATATAGTCATATTTACAAAGTGCCTATTTTTACTACTACAAACAAATTACTTAATTTTACCAATATTCAGTATTCTTCTTCTTCTTCTTCTTCTTCTTCTTCTTCCCCAACATTGGGGTTCGTTGAATCAATCACTTCTTAATGTTTTGTGTTTTAATTTTAGCCCAATTTTGCTTCATTCTTTCTGATCTTGCTTTTCTCTCGTCTTCACTGATCTGAATCATTCGTTTGGTTTTGATTTTGACTTGGAACCTCTCTTTCTTGACTTTGGTTATTTTTTTTTGCAGTTTTATCTATGAGCATTTTTTCTGTGATTTTGAGTTCTTTTAAGTCCTTCTCCGTTTCCTTAAACCAATTTGGTTTGGTCTTTTTGTTGCGAAAATATTCAAAGATTTTTTTGGTCAGTCTATTTGGGTCCATTCTGAGGATGTGTCCATAAAAATCAATTCTTCTTTTCCTCATTGAGTCCGAGAGTTTTTCAGTCTTTTGGTAGAGTGTTTCGTTTCTGATATGGATTAGTTTGTTGTTATGGAACTTAGGGCCTAGGATTTTCCTTAATATCTTTCTTTCTTTGATCTCAAGTCTTTCAATTGGACCATGATTAGTGATGGACAGTGTTTCGGCTGCGTATAGGGCTTCTGGTTTGATTACCAGTGTCTTATTTTTGCATTCCATGAGAGGGACTTTTTGTTATATGTGTTTTTGGTTAGTTGGAAGGCCAGTTATATTATACAACTTTCATTTTTTTTTTTTTAACAATTGAAATAATATACCTGTAAGTAGAAGTATAAGATATAAGTTTGTATTGAGATGTAGTGTTAGTAAAAAATATTTTATATAACAATTTACATTATGGTCTTGTGTTCTACTTACTGTTGGTTAAGGAACTCATCAACTCTTTCTATAAGAAAATTTAATTTTTTTTTCCTAAATCTATTTAATTCGTTTATAGATTTTATATTTGCTGAAAGTTTATTGTGTAGTTTTATCCCTTTAAAATTTGGACTCAAGTTGAATTTCAAAAACAGCTACTCTGTGCTCCGTTACTCTATAATCATTTTTGTTTCTTGTATTCCTCTTCCAGTAACATGAATAAGTGGCAGGCTTCTGTACAAGACTCAACGGCCGATGTTCCCACCAAATTTAATGAATGAGCTGCACAAGGGACTAAGATAGCAAGTGGTGCTTGTTCTTGAATTTTGGCTTGTAAACCATTGTAAATTCCTGACATGTTCGAGGCGCGGGTGGCTCCATGCGTGTGCTCGTGTGGGCGGGTATTGGGGGTGGCTGTTAGATCGCCCGCCTGTGACTCACCGCCACCCTCACAGTCAGCACAGTAACATAAACATACCTAACTAACATAGGATGGGAATGAGGACTGGGCTTGATAAAATGAGATTTAACACATTTTAATAGATAGAAAACTATCTATCTACAAGTGACTTGATTATAATCGTGCACAAACTTAACAGCTTACCAAAGCGAGTAAGCACCCTCTGAAATCTGCCGCCCCAAGGCCACGGCCTATACAGCCTATTGACAAATCCAGGACTTCTTAGCTCTAGGATGCAGTTTTTAGCTAATAACACTATTTGTTCTATTTTGTCCATTATTTCACTCGGTGATCTTGACATGTACATTATTATTTGCTCCTGAGTGCAGAATTATTACATCAGAATTTACACTAAATTAACATTGAAAACTGGTTACCTCAATGGCTTTAGGGTTAATATATGCCCATTCATGTAAATTATGTAAGTTATGAATGTCATCCCATGTGAATTGTGACTCATCAGTAAACATAATAAAGTGGTAAAACTCTCTACCATTTCCATTTAACTAGGGTGACCAGAAGTCCTCTTTTTCGAAGACATGCCCTCATTTGTATGACCTGGTCCTCTGTCCTCAAACAAATTTTTAGTCTTCCAAAATGTCCTATTTTTGTAATAGGCCTAATTCATTACTTCGTCATTTGTAATGGGTGCTTTAACACTAGCCCAACGTAGGCTCTCTTTGGTATATACATTCAATAATCATTGCTATTATTTTCATCCTGTGAGCTATAAAACATGCCATTCAGAATTGTTAAAATTTGTGAACTCTGTTTGTATCCCAGGCCACAAAGCTAATGTTGAGAGTGTTTTCTTTAATTTCATATCAGTGGACAGATGAATGAAAACAGGTTTACATTTGAATCTGTTGAAGATCTATTGTTGGTGTAAAATAACTTTAAGGAATACGCCCTACCCCTATCAGGATTTTTATATGTAAATCTTGAGCAAACCTAAACTCCTGCAAGGAAAATCATCCTCAGGGAAATATCTGTGAACTTTGCATGCTGCAATTTGATAAATTAAAAAAAAAAGTTTAATTTCATGTTTATTAACATTATTAATATACTTTGACATTTCTAAACTCCTTATATGTGTTATATCCATTTCTCACAACTTCCACTAGGTTGTCCTCGTTTTCTCACCCAACTGCCCTCTTTTCCATGTAGGCCTAGGTAGAACTGGTCACCCTACGTTTAGCCAGGTGCAGAATTCAAACCCGATGGGCATGATTCTGTAGTTCAAAATGCTGCACTTCTTGAAGATGATACGGATAGAGTTTATTTTCATGGAGTGTCCTCCATACCATTGACTGAGTAACACCAAGTCTCTGAGCTACACATCTTGTTGAAGTTAGAGGACTGAGGTGTAGAGACTTCAGAATATTTTCTTCTTCTGCTACATCATGTTACTTATTGCTGTCATACTGGGTACGAATACTGGGAAGTGAACCAATTTGCCTTAGTGTGTTAAATGTTCCACTAAAAATCTTAGCATTCAGAATCCTACAATTAGGATATCAACAATGATATTCAGCCACAGCAGCTGCTGCATTTCTCTCACACACACCATAAATAAATACCATATCAGCATATTCCTCCATTGTAAATTTGCACAGCATCTTGATACAACTAACAAGCTGCTAACTCAACAATGTATGACTTCGAAATGCACATGCGACAAATGACTCAATACATCATTAGCAAGAGCAGGCACTAACATTCAGTATGCTCTATTCACACCATCTCATTTAGAAAATTAATTTTTATTGCTGAATTATGTGAGATAGGAAAAAAAACTTTATTAGAGAAATATGTTCCTAATCACTTCAGGAAAATGCTCTGTTAGTGCCGGTAAAACTTTGTGAATCACTCTGTATAATGTCTGTCCACTTCGTTTATCTTCTGATCTCTTTAATTATTTTCTGTTAATGGAGTTTTACTATGCAGTGTTGATTATTCTGTAGGCAACGAAATAAAAGAAAAACTGGAAAATGGAAGATACTGTCAGTTGTTCTGTTGATGTATTAATAGAAATGTGTCCAGTAGGCCTATTAGTCATTTGATTTTATATTAAACACAATCTTCTAGTTAATATTAATAATAATAATAATAATAATAATAATAATAATAATAATAATAATAATAATAATAATAATTTTATTTAACTCTGCAAATGTTAAGACCCTAAGGTTTTCTTCCACTTTACCACTTTACTACTGCTTTTTGTAGTAGTACATAAAATGATACAAAATAATACATTAAATTAAATTACACATAAAGCATTCAATGATATAGCATAAAATACACTCACATAATATTCTGATAATAATTAGTTAATTACTAATAGGTGTCGTGTTATTGCAAAAACTAGTGAGTAAATATTGTGTACTATTACATATTATTACATACTATTGCATAATATATAAACTTAATTAACTTAGAACTTGAAAAAGATGCATTATTATGTACTGTACTATGTATATGTGCTGTTAACTGTGATTTGAAAGTTGTTAGTGACCAGCAGTCCTTGATGTGAGATGGTAAAGAATTCCACATTCGGATGACTGAAGTTGCGAAGGATTTTGAGTAGAGAGATGTACAATGCTTAGGTAGCAGTATTTGTAAGAATACGATCGTGCCTAGACCTACTTATTGTAGGAAGTGAAATGTAACTAAGCCATCCAGTTCTGTCAAGTAAATTACTTATATAAAACTTTAAAGTGTCTCCTGATTCGTTGAAAATATTTGTGTAACCTTGGTATAAACACAGTATTAGGTAAGTTATAGCTAGCATATGGACTGGAAAAAAAAAAAAAAGTAACAGTAGGTACCGATACTGTCTGCACTTACCGGAAGCTTTCTTCCAAGCAACAGTTGGCTGGGGAAATCCTTCGACCCTGCAATCTAGGATGGCTTGATGCCCTAGTTTGGCAGCCCTGCTCTGAGGCTCCACTACCCACGTTGGAGGAACTGCAAAAATTTAATTTTTGTTATTGTTATTCCATACTACTGCATCCCATTCTTGGAATAGACGTTTTGCCAGAATGCTGAACGAAAATATTAATGATATAAATTTCTTACATCATCTGAAACTAAAAGCAAGCTTGAAAACACGATTTTCCCCATTAAGTTCACATAAAACCCTATCATTTTACATTAGGAATACCATGATAATATTTCTGCTACAAATCCTATTGGAATAACGAAACTGATCTTTAAGATAAATGTAGCCTTGATAGGAAATGCAGTCTTTTGGTTTATATATTCACAAACATGTACTCATACCATACAAACACTCTCTCAGCTCCAGTAGTTACTATGGGTACATCTTCATGCTCTGAATGCTCTCCAGTGTACAGTTGGCCCTCAAGTAAGGAGCTCTAGTATTATTATTTGGTTAATTATTTGTCAATTACAGTATCTATTAACCATTATGGATAAATAATAGGCCTATAATCATAAATACATAATAATAATAATAATAATAATAATAATAATAATAATAATAATAATAATAATTGTTTAATATTGATAGTACAGTTGAATTTTGCCAATTTGACTTTGGATAATTCAAACCGTTTTATAATTTGAATACAGTAAACCCTGTATTGCTAATTTACATCAATGTTGAAAAATCATAATGAAGTAAAATTTCTGAAGACCTAATTTGGATAATTTGGAACTAAAAATTTACAAGGATTCCATGATTTGGAGATCTCAATGAATTTTGAAGAATTCTCTATTTTTACTGTACTGATACTTTTAACTAGTTAGGCACAGGTGCTAACTGTAACTGTTAATTGTCTCCAACCCTGAGTTAGATCCAAGATTTTTCTTCTTGCTGCAAAAGAGTAAAATGAAGAAGCAAATTCAGATCCTCTCCACATATGAAGTGAGATCTGTGATAACTTACTTACTTAGCCTATTTACTGAATGGCAATAGACAATCCCTAAGAAAGATAAAGGAATATTATTTATTTTATGGAACCTGGAGGTTCATTTCCGTGCTTACCCAAGCTTGCCATTCAACCCTATTCTGTGCTAACTCTATCCAACCATCCCTCGCAAATCCTACTTCCCTTAAATCTGTCCTCCCACTTTTTGTTTTAGGAATTAAGATCTGCCCTTGTACATCATGCTATAATATAAACCAAATATAACAATCCACTAGCTAGGCCCCATTTATATTCATCACTCCATAATCAAAGTTTTAAGACTACTAGAGTTCTTGGTTCACGCTGCTGTGCAAACAAGTCGATATTGTAAATGTAGAGTGAGATGAAAATGTATTTTCAGTCCCAGATTACTTTAAACACATGAGAGTATGAAAGGCATCTATGATAGTATGGTACTACTTAGAATCTAGTGTTGTATTGTTAAGGAATTTGTCATATTGGATTGAGTGAAGAGAAGGCAGATTGGAGTTGTGAGTTGTAATGACACATGGAGACATTTGTGCAAAGGAAATTCAGTGTAGTGGAGAGCAGTGTCATGCGTTGACCTAACATGCGTGGGCATGGCACCAGATTCGTCCTATGTGTTCTATTGCCGAACAGTGTTTGTGTTTTCTCTGCTCATCCACAGTGCATCATTCTATGTGACGTGCGTGGCTGCAGCTAAGCCAGCCAATCCACTGACAGACGGACGTACCATGTACGAGTCGTACATCACAGCCAAAAAAAAAAATATATATATAGATATATATATATATATACACACAATTCATTCTTACAGCTTAAAGCAAGCAGCACACAAATACTGTAAGCTTTTCTCTCAGAATGTGTTCTGGTTGCCTCAGAAGTCTGTTTCAACTAGACTGCCAGCGGCAGAGAAAGCCATGCAAGGCCAAAACTCGGTCATGGGGACGCCATTCTCATATCCTAGAAAATTTTCCTACAGTACATGTGAAAGTGTGAAAGCTTCAGTAGCAGTAACACAAAATGATAGGTTATCACGTCATACAAATTATATGTCCATTTAAATTAAAAGCAGAAGAACAATGACTGTAATGTAGTCTCAGCATAACAAAGAAATTGACATGTAGTGAGAGCTAGATGCTTAGGCCTGTAAAATTAATGTTACATTTGCATCACAAGAAAGCAAATCATAATCACATATATTTGCATTGTTGACAGAAGGTTTAGTGACAACATCTGTGCATAGAGACATATCAATAATGCTACGTCTCATTACAACAGGGCAAAGCTAGACAGAACTGCAGGGGAGAGGACTGATTTCATACTACTCAACAAATTTTCTTGTGTGGCTGGATTATCATTTAACAATAAG
This sequence comes from Ectobius pallidus, assembly GCA_964059195.1. NCBI lineage: Eukaryota > Metazoa > Arthropoda > Insecta > Blattodea > Ectobiidae > Ectobius > Ectobius pallidus. The sequence goes on from CAXKWD010000011.1 coordinate 53,755,903, forward strand.
CCATTTTTTGAAACAATAACAAAATTGAAACTTCTGCCTGAACTCTATTTCAGTCTTGAAGGGTTTACAAGTGTTATTTACTAATATCATACCAGTATACTTTATTGTTTACAGTACTGTAATGATCTATGCTGCATTGTCAATAGTTACATTTAAAAAAATAATTTTGAAGATGTAAAATACTTTTTCTGTTTTATTGAAACTAAGTTACTTGTTTTGCACATGACACAGCCAGCTGTGAATCCACTTACAGACAATAAAGAAGGAAAAAAAAAATAGAAAAAAAAAAAGGAATAATGATAAGCTGGATACTCAAATCTGGAATGCAATTTAAGATCTAGGGCAGGCTAAACTCCTACTAACCACTTCCACAGACTGCATTTAGGCCTACAGTAACTTTTTAATGTTTATAAATGTGATTGACACTTGTGATCACCAGCATGGTCTCTTGATTAGAGTCACTGGTTATGGATTCGCAAGCCCAGGTTTGATCCCCGTTACCTTCTCAAATTTTTATGAAACGGCTTTGTGATTCAAACTAAGGAGCTACTTGAATGAGAAGTAGCAGCAGCACTCCCAAACCATCGTTATCGGCCACGGGTGTCAGCAGGTTGACAACATGTCCCCCAATCCTGCCATGTCTTTGGTAGATGATGCAGCAGTTGAATGGTAGGACTAGTCCCTTCAAGGAGTTTAGTTTCTAGATTGATATTTGTTCAATCCACACTATAATATGCATATATTATTATAGTCCACATTTAAATATTTACTACTGGTACCAGTATTGTAAATTATTATCTGTGATAATGGTACTAAATAATTCATTATTACTTATATAGTGTTTCCTTTAAAAATAATAATATTATTATTAACCCATTTATTCACATTGCAAATGTTGTGATTTCTATCCCTATTGGTACAATTTAAATAATGGTTTCCATGTGCCAGTACTGCCATAATATTCTGTTATTATAACTAGCTGAAATGCATATTTAGAATAAAACTCCATCACAAAGACAACACAATATGCACTAATGTGGATTTTGGATTGAAATCTTTCAGTGCCCCAAATAAGGCATAAATTATTATAAACAATACATAAAACTGATAGATTGAATTACCTGAAAAAATTTTCTTAGCTGTAAGAATTGGCAGGTCTACAGTCTTTTTATTTTATGCCAATAATGTCATTTAATTTTTATAAAAATGTTATGTTATTTTCTATTATTTCTGTTAAATGTAGCTTATGTGTAGGATAATCAGTATCCTTCTCTTTGTTAGCTGCATCCAAGTATACCAATACTGATAGTGTTCTTATTTGGAAGTGCAATATGTTATTAATATTATTCTAAATTGTAACATACATAAATAACTAAAATAAACAAATGACGTGGGACTCTCACTACAGGGAGATTTGTCAAGATGTAACATGGCATAATAAAAATATGCATAACTCATCAAAAGACTCTATTTCATATTAAAAATTTACACACATATTCAGAAAGAAATGGCCTATCAAACGAGCCCAAAAAATAGAAATACAAAATGTTGGCATAGGACAGTACATGACTCCTCTTAAACACTGTGTATATGTAACTACACATGTAAATATAATTTATTAAGATTTCTTAATCCTTGTAATGGTAGACTGTGTACATGAGTTCTCAGTACATATTAACTTAGTAATAATATATTAGATTTTATTAACAATGAATAATGACTAAGACTTGTAACAAATAAGTCTATAAGCAATAAGAAATTTAATTTTGAATTCAAAATTGTTCTCCCCTAGAGTTCTTCTGGCTTAAGTCAGGCATAACAGTTTATAACACTTTTGATATGTGTCTCAAGATTCTGCTGCAAGTTTCAGTGCAGATGCAACGAACAGTCGTACACGGTGTAAACTGCTTGCTGAAAAATGTGAAATCAACTCATGACTCTGTGCAAGAAAATGACGGACAAAGTTGTTGCTGGCCTTTGTCATGTGAGGTTTTAACAACTGAAAATGATGTTGGCTGCAATAACAAGAGACATAAAACATACCCACACAAGCAATCCGAAAATAATCAAGAGTTATAATGAGATCAACAGAAGATTTGCATGCTAATAAGCTTAAGGTTACCTGCATTGCTTGAAGAAGTAGAAGGCTTTTGTCAACCGCATGTCATCCAAGGCGGTGATAGTCAAGTAACATTCCTGGACTGCGAAGCAACACGCGACAGGTCAGAAGTTGTGTAAAGCATACATGCGAGAGAAGGATGGGTCAGGTGAGGGAGGAGGTCAATATGGTGGAGATAGGGTGCCAGGAGTCAGGGCATATAGTCTCAACCTGCGGGACTGCCAGACACATCTCTAAAATAATCAAGCGATATTAATTAATTTTTGGTCTCCTTTATAATAGTCCTAACATGAAAACACTTTCATTTTTAATCTCATTTAAAATTAGATTAAATTCAGAATATATGTGCTGATGTGCACAACACCTGAAAAGTATGATTTCGTAGTATTCTTATATGTAATTGTTTTTTAGCTTATATAATTTAACAATACAGCCATTCCATAGTTACGGTCAGGACATTTCAGAAACTTAATACAGTCACCAAATCCAAACAACTTTCTAAGTGATAATTTAAAATATCCCAACAATGATTCATCACTACTAAAGTTTAATTTCCTAATTTTTGAATGATGCAATTTATTTAAACTTGATTTTTAAAAGAGCTGTTATGATCAGGACACACAAAATCTTGCAATTAGCAACTCTTGAATTTGGGAGTTCTAAGTTCTGAGAGTTTAGGATGGTTATTTAAGGGACATATTTTTAAAATAAAAATACGCATGTACATTTCAATTATTTTCAGTTACTGTTTTATTAGTGTTATGGTCGGGCCAACAAAATGTTCCAGTTGGGACACAGTCTGAAAATAAAGGTTACAACCATCACTGATCACATTATTACAGTATTATTATTAGATTGAGCACAATTATGAAAGGGCAACAAGAAAAATAAATAATTTTCTCAACAAAATACACAACATTTTAACTTAATCATAGGCTACGTTTGGTTAATTTAAGAAAGAAGAGAAAAAAGAAAACTACATGATAGTTTCATAATAACTAGCCTAATCAATTTATCATTATGCCACGCTTTTGCAGGCTACCTAAGAATATATAGAGTGATTAGAGTGATTTCACATGGACATAAATGGCCCCAGAATTAACAACTTTCACCATGTGGTTGATGTGACTCATCACATGGTTATAACCAGGGCCCGGATTCTAATGACATGTCATCTTTTAATTGATGCTGCATAGACATTGCCAACTGGTAGGTAAATCCTAATCATGGCCTCTAGATTATAGAAATGCATTTTTATTAGGTCATTTTTTGTCATTTTATGCCATTTTATATTTTTAGGGCATTTATTTCAATTTTAGGGAATTATTTTGTCATTTTTATGTCATTTGCTTCCTTATTTTGTCATTTTCATGTATTTACATTGAGTTTATTAACTTTTTTTCGTCGGTAGCGGTGCTGTTTTTGAAATGTTGTTTGTTTAATGCAAGAAGGAAAAGTGTTGTCATGTCTCAGTAGGAATCAAAGAAACGCCAAAATTTTGTATTATATTACTACTGTTATTAGATTGACTTGGCACCCGAGTCTGCCACCTGCTTTGATTTGAGAGTGCAAACTACTGTTTACCCTCAATAAACAACAATATATTCCGGCAGACCACAAAAGGCTGTGCCGAATTTTGACTCACCAGTGCCTCAGTGCCAGTATAAATTTCCGTGAGAAAAGAACGTTCACAACATTACAGTTATTTACAGTTTTTATAATTATGTACAAACTAGTCTATAACTTTGTGTGTACAATAATAATTTTTTATAAATAAAATATCAGTTTTTAGGTCATTTTTTATAATTTTTAAGTAATTTTCTTTAAAATTTAGGGTTATTTTATAGGTCATTTTTCAAACAATTTTAAGTCATCAGAATCCGGGCCCTGGTTATAACCAAATTCACATCTTCTCACTCTGCTACATATAATACTGATGATACATTGAAAGATTTCTCTCCAGCAACTAGTGCACAATATTCCAAACCACTGGATAACTTAGGGGTAAATTCAATCCCTACCAAAACAAATCTGCAACCTTCACTTCCTCTTGACCTTCACTACCGTACCATTTCTTTTAGGTACCCTTTAAAATGGCATATTTGCATGAATTTTGCATATGCACTTTAGGCATTATGGAATATGGTGGAACACAACTTACCTTAAAAAAAAATTGGACTATCAAATTTTTTAATCTGGATTTTCTTGTACAGACAGGCCTATATGCGAGTAAAATGATTTCTGTTGGTGAATTCTGTGACCAGTTTCTTGATCGTATAGACTGTAGCAGACTCTATTACCAGACTTATGGCGATAGACATCAACCATGTCACAAAATTGAAACACTCTGTCATAAAGCTATTTCAACAAAACATTTTCTCTTTCTTTTGGAAGCATATTTTCTTTGCTTCTGTGGAAAAATATCTAAAATTGGTTTTTCAACTGCTTTCCTTTCAGTACAACTTTTAGGCATAGCATTTCTGACACTTTTAACAGCCTTTACCAAACAGAATGAGGAGTAGACCATGCACATTTACTTTAAGAATCCAGGGTGGAGGGAAAGCTGTGTACTGATGTTTGCTTTCTTGCAGCAATTTCTTTTCTATTGGTGAAGTAATTTTCACTGATCATCTAAGCCAATGAGATTCTGATTAAATCTCCATTTCCATTTTTTTCACCATTTTCTAATCCCTTTCCTTCATAAAAAATGCTTCATATCACCCCGGATTGATTTCCATTCTCTCTGAGTTCAACAACTTTTGCACTGGAACTCATTAAATTCAAAGAAACTTAAAATGAATTGTTTTGATCTGTATGTTTTGTTTTAAGTTAAGATTATGTTGAAGATAGAGGAACATAAAATTCACTGCTCTGCTATTGTTATTTCCAATGGTATAAAACTTTTTCACTTTTTTTGTTTTGTTTGTTGTTAAGGTCTGAACAAATGTGTTGTGCAACATATTATGGAGTATGTAAAAGTAATTGATATTACCATTGTTTTGCCTATGGAAATGGTGTTATAGACTTCAGGACACTTTACCAACACTATAGGAGTAGAAAAAATTAATTGATCAAACATTTTTGGATGCAGGAGGTGAGAATGACCAACCTCAATTTTCTTCTATTCATAAAATCTGTACAACCTTATATTTCAAATATTCTTCATGATATTATATCACATACCACAAACTTTTAATTGTAGGCTATATCTTGAAACTTCAATGTTTTAGCTTTAATTTGATATATAACATGTTATAACTATCTGAAAATTAAATAACAGGTCTTCAGGCTCTTTTCTGTGGAATGGCTGAGTAACTGAAATTTAATTCATATAACCGAGGATGTACTTACGTAATAAGAATAGCATTTTGAGTTATTGCTAAAAAGAAGAAAGAGATAGGGTATATCATCTACACTGCCTCCCTATCATAAAGTATTGTTGTTTCTAACTCGATTCATATCCGATATCAATTAATGTTGTTTGTGAAACAATCTTCAAGCCTTGAAAGCTGCAATTACAGCAATTCAGACTACACAATCAACAACCTGTATTTAAAATAAAATCAATTCTGTTCATGATAGTTTCATTATTATATTAAATTGAGTTCATTTCATATGCTTTAAGGTATCTTTATACGTTTCAAGTGAAAATCTGCATTTTTCAAACAGGATTTCTGATTTTTTTTAGAGTGAATCAGATATCATTCAACTAAGTTAATGCAATATTAGTTAACCAAAAAATAATATTATTGTGGTCAAAAAAATTATTTTGAAAAATAAACATGCAAATTTAAAAAAAATTCTGGTTTGCTTAAAAGACATGCAAACTATGTGTAAAAATTATGTGATGATTCCTCATATTGTAGGTTAGATCCTGAACCTGAGTTATTGCTAGCATGCCCTACAATAAATAAGAAAAAAAAATTCTTAGAACTTTGGCGGGTGAAAAAAATTATTCATTGTTCCTTTTAAACTCCTCACAGCTTCAATTCTTAACATATTCTTAACCATTTAGGTTCAGGCTCTGACTGGTTTTATTGTCTTTCATTTGGTGCAAGAATGAAGCCTCTAGCTCAGTTCTAAGTGTTTTTATCATTTTTTGAATCCTAAAAAATTGCGAGAAATAAAGTTTTGAGAAAAGGGGAATTGAAGTTTACGGATACTTTTAAAACTTAATATTCTTATTTGGAACTTTCAAAATGCCCCTACAGCATAGGAACTTGATATTGGACTGTCATCTATTAAAGGAAAGCAGTACTACATCCTCAGCAGCTATGAAAAATATTACAGCTAGGGTTGCCACCTTTTGGTAAGGCTAAGGAGGGACACTTATCGAATATATGCAGATCGCCGATCTTCATACCTAAATTTGTACACGGAACAATTTATTAATAACTGAAAGACGGAATATATTACAAAGCCAAAACTGAATAGTAACAGTAACAGTAACACTAACATTAGAAAAGAAAAGATTAGCAAAATAATATAAAAAAACCTGGGCAAATTCATGACTTGAAGCTGTATTTCTTGTTCAGCAATGCTCAGAACAAAGCATTTGAGATTGGGAATGTGTTCTTTACCAATCTCCTGAATAATTTTCTTCCATTTCATACTAATACTTAGTCTCTCCTTCTGTATAGTTCACTTTAGTAGCATTTATTATATCTGAACTAAAGCAGAATTCCTCATATAGGCCTAACTCATCCAAATTAACATCAGATTCTACATTATGTGCCTTCACAGAGTCTTTGAGATGTTTGAAAGATAGTGAACTCTTAAGATTCAAGTTCTTCAGTGTGCCATAAAGATTGTTTTCTGTGAAGTCAATACTTTCTCTAAGGAACTTAAAGCTTTCTCATAGAATTTCAAAAAACAATGTACACTCATAGACATGTTTCGAAAAAATTATGAACATTGGCAATCTAGACTCTGACTAGATAATGGCTTACCACTAAGTTTAGGAATAACAGGAGAAATATTTAATTAGTTTTTACTCAACGAACGACACATATAACACACAGAGAACGTGGATTCAAATTAGAACTGAGAACACTACACATGTCTTGCTGTGCTATAATTCCAGAAGGAACTGTACTTGGCAAATCAGTGCAGAGTGTCATATGATCTGTTTTCGGTACTTCCCCGTCGGATAACCAGTTAATGGCTCGCACGCTGGTTGTACAGATCACGGACATACCCCAAGAATGCCCGCGCGACTTATACAAATAAATTACAAAGAATAACATCATGGGCGGTGACTTCAATGCTGCCAACACGATACATTTTAGCGATGGAACGACATCGATATCTTGACCATGAGACGAAATTCACAAATGACGCCACCAAGAATTGCTGTCTCATATTTTGTTTTGGAATAATTTGGCGTCCCGCAATATAATGCGTCCCTCTTAGGCATAATTCGGGATGCTGAAAATGTCCTTAAAATGCGGGATGTCCCGCCTAATTCGGGACAGGTGGCAACCCTAATTACAGCTAGAATGGAAAGGGAATTTTAAAAAGATCAGACAGAATATGAAGAACAATGCCATTACTTTTCAGGCCAAGAAGACTTGCGCCAACCCTTTAAATGGTGATTTAAATACATTTATGACCTATTAACCCAAACAAATTTAACATTTTCTGAAAATAGAGACTTCAATCTTTTATTCTAATATAATATATATTTTTTGGAAATTTGTAAAAAATTTACATTTCAAACATATATAGATACCTTAATGTGCATTGCTTTGTGGTCAAAATTTCAAGTGAAGCCCTGCTCCCTGCATGCCTTTGTTCCTGCCATTGATCACAAAAGGCTAGAACAACGACTAGCTGAATGATCACAGAGATAGTGAGAGAGGGAAATTTATTTTATCAATCACAAGATATTCTAAAAACTCAAAACTTAAAAGTTTAATTATGGTAGAACAAAAACAGTTGTATGCATCTTCCCTATGATGGCACTTAAAACACTCATATGAAAATGATAAAACTGCTTATGCTTATAATGGTCTCTCAGGATTCCAACCGGGTGAAGGAGTTTTTGTAGTCCGAAGTTAAAACAGTTGGTGCGCCCTGTAAAAGTTGTACAAAATTTACTCTTGAAAGTGGAAGTAGTTTCTTGAAACGGAATCAAAAAATAAATATCTTTACTCATACATCACTTTTAAAGACTTCAAGGGACATTTATGCTAAATTCGATGGAAATCAAACAGCATTTGATCATAATATAAGATCGTTGATCCTTCCATGTGTTGGAACCAATCACAACAGAGCATTGGATAGTGAGATGTGATTGGCTGGGAAGGAAATATACACTGCCTCTATATATACAGTAGACGTTTTGGAGCGAGCTGCAGTAGCCTTGATAAAGACCACGGCAAGATGGTCAAAACGTCGGCAGACTTCTTAAATATGACGCGGCAGATACCCGGAAGCCAAGAAGATTTTATTAGCGTTTGATCATAACTACAAAACACAAATTTAGAGAAAAATAGGCAAAATGCCAAATGGTTGAGTTAAAACAGGACCTCACTTGGTTTCATCAATTACTGTATATATGTGAACCATACAAACTATTATTTTGGGAATTCTCATTGTATGCAAATATAAAGTTCATGGTAATTTTGAGCAATCAATTTTTTGAATAAGACATTAGGTTTGAAAATATATGGTATACCCCAATGAGGTTCATCTGCCCAAACCAAACTAAAGAAAATATGAAATATGAAATCCAGGATTTGCAAGTTGGGCACTGCTGCATGGGCTGATATGAATAAATTCACACTAGCTATGCTACTTATCTGATACAGGCCCTGAAGTGATGTTATATCAGTTTCATGTGAGTCTATTTTGTATTTACGAATGATGATTAATAGTGTTTTTCAACCATTTCCTGTTAGTGTAATCAAGGTGAAAATCTGAACTTCCTGCACCCAGTGCTGTTAATCTAACCTACCTATGTATTTTTCTTCTTTGCAGCACTTATGTGCGTCATTATATCAAAGCCTAAAACTTTTGACATATTTATTATTGCTGACATGGAATATAATATTGAATTTGCTAGCTGAATCTTACCATTTCAATTTTCTTGTGTATACTTCCATTTTTTCTTAATATCCACTTCCAATTTAATTCATAGCAGCTAAGTATGATGTTACTAGTTGCATGTGCATAAAGTAATAAATGTACCAATTGCCACCAAATTAAAATAGTTATTAATTTTTGGAACTTGACCACTATCACAACAGCTGTGTATATTTAATTATTTTTCACGTAAGTACTTTAACATATTTTTCTCTATTGTAGAAAAATAGAATGCAATACCCATGTTAAATGTTTAACAGAATCTCGGGGGGGGGGGGAACTCGACGTTTTTCTAACTTTTTCTTGATTCTGTTAAAACACAGTTCCTACCCTTATATCACAATACACTATTCTTCAGAATGCAGTTACTATTATTCCTATCTCTTCACTTCAATTCTCAGCAATAATACTGCATGTACAGAGTGAAGGAACTCAACCACTTGATTTCAACAGCAAGACTGTGTGCAAACTGGATACTCTGCAAGCTGTACTCTACTCTCAGAGCCCATTATTTTATTGTTTTTGCATTTTGTTTACTGATTCTGATTATTTTATTGGGCTCAATAAGACACTTTGGAAAGTTATATGTGTTTCTACTGCTTTGTGTAGTTCAACTATTCACTTGGAATATCCTCAATATTTTAAGGGAATACACAACTGAAATTTGGACAAAATCTTTAGAAACACAAGTTTCTTACACTAAGAAACCTCAAATCTTTTAAATTTTTAATCCACTTGCGTTTTTTATTTATTGATTCTCCAATGGCTTCAAACCACATATAAATAGCCATGCACATTCAAAAAATATCTCATTGATAAAATACATTAGAGGTTTTCCCATGATTTATCTACATTTTCATTACTGTAAGTGTTCCATGTGTGGGAGTTTTTATACAGTCTCATCAAAATTTTCGATTGAATGCATGTTCTCATGGTTAGTGTCACTGGCAACGCATTCACAGGCCTGGGTTTGATCCCTGGTACCTCCTCAGATTTTTCTGAAGCAGCAAGGTCATACTCAGCCTTGTCTTGACCACATGCCCCCCAGTCCTGTTATCTGTCTATGGTAGACGATGCAGCAGTCAGATTGCAAGCCGAGTCCCGCAAGGGATGCAGCGCCATGGATTTAGTTAGTCATCGAAATTTTCACCCTTAATGCCGAATAGTAGGGAAATAGGTATTTTTCATAATAAAATATTTTCAGACTTACAGATTAATTTTTCAAAAAAATTTGGAATTTTTACCAAAACAAAATTGCACATTTTATTTATTTTTTACAGAAAATTCGTAGAAGCACAGAGAAAATAATGTTTAGTTTTAAAGAACAGTGGGAACCATTGGCACATTATTGTGATTTTTAATTATTTTAAATTAATTCAAAATGTAAGTCATAGTGATATGACTAACTTGTCACAAACACTTGAATTAAACCGGTTGACATATAGAATTTAGCATTTTCAGTTGTGGGTTCCCTTAAAAGTATAATTTTAAACCATCCTAACGTCCCAGTCTTATACTTTTCAGCTAGATTTTAACAAATAAAAATGCTATTTATTAAATTTTACTAATGTTACATCAGCCTTTAAATTTTGTCACAAACTGTGGTTATAGTTCAGCAAAGATACCTTCACTTGTACATGCAGGGATTTTTCGCTAGCAGTCCCTTAGTGAAGTGCACATGCCATGATGTCCCAGGACCCTAGAAATGTTAGTTACCCGTGACCAGGAGCTGCGCCGTGTAGCTGACTGTCCTTGCTGGGTTGCGAGCCACACAGGTGTAGTTGCCGCTATGTCTAGAGCTAACGCTACGAATCGCCAGAACACTAGAGAACTCCTCGTTATCTTGGATGGTGAGGTCAAGGTCATCATGCAGGCCTAGGTTTTGGAGAGGGCGGGCATCCTTGAGCCACTCGATGGAAAGAGGCGGATCTCCGCGCTTGATGCTGCACGTCACTCTCACCCTTTCTCCTGCTGACAATTCCCCGAATGAGAAAGGTGTGATTGCTGGAGGCACTGAAACACATCCATACGCACACACTCAAGCCACACCACAGCTCTACTGAATGTCCTTGCAGCTTGATGGGGAAACGGCCCAGCTTGAGAGATCACTTGCCTTCTATCTCAAAATATTCAGCATGTTCTTTCTTTCAAATGTGATAAATAGGTGCATTTAAGTGCTCATACGGGCATCTAAGAGGCTGTGATGCAAATTAAAAGATTGTCCTGATTACACTTTCATTCACATGGAAAAAAAAGAAGCGAGATGCATTTGAGCACTGGACATGGAGGCATCTCCTAAACTCCATGGACATCTAGGAGGACAAACCAATCCATCTTAGAGAAAATAAAACTATTCCTTTTGCAGGAAGCACTTGACTTCAAAACAAAATTAAAATATTTTTTGCATTTAATGAGCAAGGCAATATAACTACAAAGACAAATAATGTTGAAAAACAAGGGTAAAATCATCTTGGCATCATATGGAGTGAAATAGTCAACTCAAAACATGAAAAAATGGAGAGCTCTCACAGGGAAAATGGTGAAATACAGAGTGAGGCACAGGCTACAACCCTAACTCCTAATTTAATCTTTGGATCAGCTGGAGTTGTTTGTAACTTGATGGATTTACTACTACTGATTCACATGAACTTGATTGCCTTTTCTCTATGCGTTCAGTGTGCCAGTGTGCCAGTGTGCCAATGGCTAGTCATCTCTTATATTTGGGATAGGAGGATACATCAGTGTTTAAATATTCTTGTAATAGAATGTTTATTTTCACTGATTAGAGAAGTTTTATGATTTTTAAAAAATTTCTGGCCTACCCTAGAAGATAATGTTTTTGTCTGCTGCTTTGGCGATGAGTAAATGATTATAGGCATCGTATGTAATGTTGAAATCGTAATTTATGATGGATGTACGAGCAAAAATATGTTCTAAGTAGCCTACTGACCAGTGATGGTTGAACACAGCTACCAGTGCGTCTTGTTTCACTTAACTAGGCTGCATTGGACTAATGGGGTACACTCAACCTAGTGATGACAACTGAGGAGTCACTGGAGTAAGAAAGCAGATCCAGTCAAGTAAACCATTAACAATGTAGAATCAGAAAGAGTATACTTCCAGCTTTTGCCTTGTTCCATGTTATTGTGACAAGGTACCATACATTTTGTTTGGTGTAAATGAGGAAAAGTGGACTTGTTCCCTAAACAGGTGGAATGTATGCTTCAATTAACAAAGAGGGGATATGATCAGAGGAAAAAATATAGAATGTAGCTGATAAAAAAGGAAGAAGAGATAAAATAGAATGAGAAATAATGTAAGTTGTAATAAGTATGGTACCAAAATCAGCATGGAAGAGGATGAATGGTTGGTTATTGCTGAAAAGAAAGAAAGAAAAACAGAAAAAAAGAAGGAAAGAAGGAAAGAAGGAAAGAAAGAAAGAAAGAAAGAAATAACAGGAATACAGAGGGAATATGGTCATGGAAAAGGGAGAGAACAGAAAGAAATTATATTGTTCTGCTTCAATAGAAATCAGATCTGTGGTATGAAAATAAAGTTATGGCTAAACCAACTTCCAAAAGATTGAAAAGGTTTAGAATAAAAAGTTAATTAAATAGTTTGTGTGGGGCTTGGCTATGTGTGAAGTGTTAAAACGACAAAAGCGAAATCAACTGGGGCTTGAGATTTGTATGCGTTAAATATAGAAACAAATAAAATAAGGATAACGAGAAGCAGAGAGCATCACAACGACGAGGTTAAGAAAGCACTGTGATCCAATGTTTTAGAAATTATAATAAGAAGTTAGACACGACAGAACTTGAGAAGAAATTAGAAGAATCAGGGTGAAGTTTTCAAAAATCTAAACACACTCTAGAGGTAGCTGAAGAACGAAATTAAGTAAGTGTTAAGAAGAGTGTAAGACACAACAATTATTCTTTTCTCCAAATTAAGGAATGGTACACAAGGTGTATGTCGGCAGAAAATGTGGAATCAATAGTAGGTGAATGCGTCATTAAATGAAAGAGTATTTTGTATTGATATCACACAGAAGCAATGGTAGTTTAGGTGTGAGTAAGACACCATGCAAAATGGTGACCCACTGTGACCAGCATACTTACACTAAAACAGTCATTCTTAGAGGGAGAAATGTCGGAGAAAACTGCAGGATGTTAATGGAAGCTGTGAAGAATAAGACGTACTATTTTTTCCTTCCACACTATCATGAGGTGGATAGTAGCATTTCAACAAGAACACAACTCAACCAACAATTTGCAATGGCCAGGAAAACCTGTGAGAACAAAGACTGATGTGCCACATGCAGTAATTAATGACCATTTCTTAAAGAAGAAAAAAATTACTTACTGAACATACATGTCTGACTTGGTACTGAACTACCATTGCATCTGTGTAATATCTGTACAGTAGGTATTTCCATCTAATGATGTGCCTATATATTATGAATGCCATATTTTCGACTGACATCCAAGCTCTGATGGGACCAAAGATTAATTTGGAAAAAAGAATAGTCTTTATGACTTACAGATTTAAGTCATTAAACTGTATGACCAAACAGGAATATATACATTCACATTTGAAAGAAGGAGATGTGAATCATGTGACTCATACTCTCGGCTGTCCGTTCTACTCCTCCAAGCGCTCCAGGACTGTGCACCAAGAATACGCGCCACCGTACCATTCACGGAGAGAGGGGCAGAGTACACGGCTCTGGCTGCTGCATTACGGGCAACACAAGTGTAGTTCCCCCCGTGTTCAGGGGCAAGGGCCCCAATGCTCAGGACACTTGTGAATTCGTCCAGCGTTCGTAACACCAGCCCATCTTTCTGTGTCAACTCATGGCCGTCCTTTAGCCAGTGAACGTTGAGAGGAGCATCACCTTTGCTCACCACACACTGGACACCTACACGTTCCCCAAGATGCAAGTCTGAACGGAAGCTGAAAGGAGTTATCTTAGGAGGTACTGTAACAAAACATATATGGTAATCATACAATTCAAAACACTTCATGTACAGTCCAACTGATTCAGATTCCCTGAGATGGCACAAAATATTTACAGTATATATGGTGATGAAATATTTAAGTTAATTTAGACTTTCATCAGATTATAAAATTATTTAAAGTAGGCCTATAATTCACCCACATATATACTTTAATTATGAACTTATAAGAAAATTATCTTCCACTCTTGAGTGATGTTCACTTTAAAAAGAGAACGACCAACTCACCATCATGCTTAAAACAAAGAAATTCTCAATACTGCATTAATAGACAGAAATTATATCAAGATGATTGGATCATAATTTACAGAAAGGGAAACAAGTCTGACTACTAGAGCGCAAAAACATGAGAAAATCAGGTGTGGGTAGTCCACATGGTTGTGAACTGTACATAATGTTCAATGGCCAAGCACTGCCCAACAGTGATTTGTACACAATCACGCCATCCATTCTAATACAAAAAGTTGTGCAATGCAATAAATTAGAACTTCTCCATTTTAATCTTTTTTCAATCAACTCCTTATTTTCCTCGTGAGGCTGCCTCATAAAAATTTGCAAACATGCAGCATGAGGCTGCCTCGGCATTTGCCTCAGATGATCTGGACGTGGCTATTACTAAAGCCAAAGAGTACATGGTGTAAAGTATTTCTTTGGACTTTCCCATCCACACCCATTCTCTTTAATCCGGTAACTATTGACTAAATGTGGACTTATCACTGATTAATACCATGCACTAGTACTCCGGTGTTTAGTTGCGTCTTCAAGAAAACTGAAAGTGGACTCTATGTGTGCCTTGGTCCTGCATCATGAATCTCCTCCTGGCTGTGTTCTTGTTTACAGCAATCTGGCAAACTCCTCTAGATAACTTATGCTTTTACCACTGTTACATCGATGACCCTCAGTACCTGCATCTGTGTAAAATGATCAATCCTGGACACACAAACCTTGGTCAATCAGATCCAGCTTCCCTATGGTACCGGTACCGGTACATATTTTGTAGCTATTACAGCCCGATAAAAAATAGATGGCAAAGTACCCAGCATATGTGCAACATATTGGTAATGAGTAGAGCCTGGATTTACAAGCAAAATATAACAGTAAAATAAGCAAGCAAATAAGCACAAAAAATGTAAGAAATAATATCAAAGTAAGCAAAAACAAATTAAAAGATCAAATAAATAAATAATTAAAATCTTATCTTATTCGAGACTTATTATCTTACTGTATGAAGCTCCTGTGTCTACCACTGAAGAACCATTTGTAAAGTGATAATCTTCTTTCAATGTCGCAGGATGTCACAGGCACATGTGAAAAGCAGCACAGTTCTTCTTCGATAAATTCCTGTTAAGTATCTGATTCTTTACAGGAAGCTTTTCAGAATTCTGATGGAGTGTTTTATAACCCATTTTTTCAGTAATTCTATTAGGCAATAAAAGAAAGGAAACTAATAGTAATGAAGTCTAGAAGTGAAATAGCACTTTTAAGTGACAGTTTTGAGTAAAGTATGGCATTTTAATTCAAAATCATAAAATAAGCAAACAAAATAGTCTTTCTCTCAGAATAAGCAAAATAAGCACTATGAAATATGGTTAAAATTGCTAGTCAAGGAGTGTCTTATGAAATAATACAACATTTCTGCTTATGTTTAGGAGTCTGAAAATAAATATGCATTTTGCTCAGAAATCCAGGCTCTAGTAATAAGGCAATCTCAAAGTAATGCAGCAGTTCTCGCTGCATATTCACCATTTGAATTACCGGTATGCATCTTCACATTTAAAATTAGCCTCTTTTGCAGAAATGCTGATTCCAGTGCAATATTCGGCATAAGTGTTAACAGCTGGCTTCAAAATTGATGGGTGTAATGACACTGATGATGGAACAATGCAATTAAGAAACAGTTTTCATGATTAATATAAAATCGAAGAATCATATAACATTATAAGAAATTAATGAAGATAGTCTGTGAACTTGTCAAGTAAAATATACAAAATAGCATACCGGTACATGAATTTAAGATTTATATACAATTTTTAATAATACTTGAGATGTTTTTTATTAAGTACTTTCCCAGTCACAAACAGTAACTTATACTTTGATCTTTATTCATAATTTTTATTAATTTATTAGACTGAAAAATTACAGTTTCGAAAACAAAGAAGGCAATAATATCATAGATAATACTTTATACTAAGTAATACAAATAAAAGAATATGCTAAGTGATACTAAAATTATTCCAAATAATAAATAGTAATAAAAGAGATAGAGAAAACAGTAGGATAAATATTATTCATCTGTGAATTCTGTAATGCTATATAGGCAGTTATTTAAAAATAATTTTTCTTCAGTTCTTTTAAAGGTATTTCCAGTCTTTAATTTTAGTCATATCGGTACAGGTAATTTATTACAGAATTTTGATTCTAAAAGATATGGATTTCTACCTGCACACTGAAGATCAGTATGAACTCTATATTGAAATGTATAGGAGACCCAATAAACTATGAACCAGTTGCATGGTTCTACATGGTTCTCGACAGTGGCATGCATTGCTGTCTGTGAGTATCATAGACTGGCGCTGATGCAACTATACAACAATTTCCTTAACTATGTTTAATGACTTTACTTACCAACGTTATGAAAGGAGGTGCTGAAACTGGCCACCGTCATTGTCCATACATTTCATAACGTTGGTAAGTAAAGTCATTAAACACAGTTAAGGAAATTGTTGTATGGTTGCATCACATTGAGAAATGCTGGTAATTTCTTGGTGGATATTTTGTTTTAATTCTTCCAGGGTGTGCGGATTTTTCTTGTATACTCTACGTTTTAATTCAATCCAGAGATAAAAGTCCCTATGCCGTAAGCTAGGTTTCTTAGACTGAACACTGCTTGTGGCCTGAAATTTATTATACAGATTATGGATTGTTATACGGCCTGGAACCTTTACACCCAGGAATCATTCTGTAAATCAATTTGCACTTGACGAACTGACCACGTTAACACATACAAATCATACATAAATATACACTGTGCAGTATTAAATAATCCATAATTTTCACTAAATACAGGACACAATAATAAAATGCTTGTAACAGCAAAACAAAGCCAGCATTAACTCGTAACAGCTCAACAGTCAATGCAATACTGCAGCGTAGAACAAAGCGAGCGTGACCTTGATTGCAGCAGCAGCGGAAAACACATGGCCACAAGCCCAGTGGATAAACACCACATGGCTGGTTCATAGATCATTGGGTCATTCTGTATATAAAGAAAGTGCAAACTGTCATTAATATACTTCTTACAAAAATTTCCATGGAAGATTTACCAGGTTTAATGTTATGAATTATTTTTATTGCTCTTTTTTGCAATTCAAATATTCTCAATGAGTATTTATCACATTATATGTCTTCTCAAATGTTTATACCGCATAATAAATGTGGGTAAATAATTTATTAATGTATTTTTTTAGTCCATCTATTTCCAAAACCATATTCAACTTCCTTAATATAAAATTCCCATGTTTAATTTGTTTAACAAATATCTTCTATATGTTGAAATTATTGTTATTGTCCCCTGATGACTCAGAAAAAATCTTGTCAGCCTAAGATAACATATGCACGTCTATTATAATTTCTTACAATGCTTTCCTTTTTTAATCTCTTTTCTAACAACCCCATATCTCCATTTTACCAACTTCATACATTTTTCAAGTTTAAGCGCATAATTCTATGGATACTGTGTACTTACATAGGCTTGTTAAGGCAAGTAGGTACATACCCATGACGTTTATCTGAGCTGTTCCTCGAGCAGTGTCATGTTGTTTATTGGTTGCTTCACATCTGTAGTTTCCTCCATCGACACCTGACTGAACCTTTTCAATAACAAGAGTACCGTTGCTGAACACCAGGTGCCTTCTGTTGATCGGAAGCAACCTATCTCCTAAATCACAAAAATTTATTATAAACAAAACTTTATGCTCACACATGACAAATTAAAATTTACATAAACCCTTAACTCATGAGGTGTGGTTTCATGGACTGTATGAGAATCTTCTAACTTGCTCTACAAAGCAGTTTGAAGTCGAAAGCTGCTCTGCCCCCCCCCCCCCCCCCCCCGCCATCCTGCTAAAATAGCAAACTCAACAATGTTTAAAGGTCAGTTGCATTCTCACTGTCCTGGATTTATGTAGTCACCTGTTGCAGTTTTCCTAGACCAGACCTTGTGAAATAAGCAAGTTAATTTCATTATAATACAAAATGTGTTCACAAGAACATAATATGAGGGTCATCCAGAAAGCAAGGAACAATTTGGCATAATTAAATAGTAACAAAAGATATCAACAGAATATTTTATTTACAAGAAGACCGTACCTTACTCTATTTCTGAACTTAATCACCATTACTGTCAAGGCATTTATCGCAATATGATAATAGTTTTTCAATGCCAATGTTATACTCTTCTACCACCAAAAACCTGAGCCTGGAGTTTCTGCCAAGAAGACAAGGATTAAATGCAGAGTCCTATTGTGCAACTCTTCAATGACTACGATGCACTTTCCAAAACAAGAGACGGGAATGTTTTCTGAAAAGGTGTTTTTGATTCACGACAACGCTCTGCCTCATTTGGCTGCTCCTACACAGGCCCAACTTCTCCGCTTTAAGTGGTAAATTTTTTGACATCCTTCTTACAGCTCTGACATGGCACCCAGTGATTTTCACTTGTTTCTGAGACTAAAGAACATTTTGGGTGGAAAAGAGTTCTCAACCAATGAAGACCTCAAAGCGGCAGTGACATCCTAGATCAGGTCTTTGGTAGTGGAAGAGTAGAACGGCATTGAAAAACTGGTCCATGTTACAATAAATGCCTTGACAGCAATGGCGATTATGCTAAGAACTGGAGTAAGGTACTGTATCTTTGTAAATAAAGTTTTGTGTTGATATCGTTCCTTATTATTTAGTTATGCCAAATCGTTCTTTGCTTCCTGGACACCCTCATATCAGTGTTATCAATCAAACCATGAGAATATTGCTGCTATTTGGACAACAGATAGGATAGGAAGATTCTTTTTTTGGTGTGTCATGTTCTGAAACAGATTTGACAATTCTTCTCTTGAACCTCCATTTCGAAGACCATCAAGATAGATCTGAATGAGTGGCAGTTGAACCAGCTAGCTGCAATGTCTGACATTTTGCCAAACTTGTTGAAAATGTTCAGACTGCTTACACTATATAGAGATTTACAGTAAACTATATGAGTATTAATTAGAATGTTGAAATAATACATTATGCAATGAGCCTATAATGGCATTTATAGAGATACAAGTATGTTTATGAAACGAGTTACACAAGTTTCATAATTTTCATACTATATCTTAATTATCGTTATAGCAAGTTGCATATGACTCTTTTTGTTTGACCATAGTTAGTCTGAATGTTTAAATTTTGAGATTTTATATTCACCCAAATAAATGGCAACAAGCCCACCATGACCTTCGCATCAAGATTGTAGTCATAGTTCTTGTCTACTACGAGGGATGGCAGTTCATGGTGTTGGTCAAATCAAAGCTTCCTTTTGGTAATTTTCTTGAAACCAACAGATTTTGAGAATATGAAATGAATTCAATTTAGTATTATATTAAAATTAACATGAACAGAATTGATTTTATTTTAAATACAGACTATTTATTATGCCACTACACTCTGCTGCTACTACTATTTATTATGCAGTTTTCAGCTGCTACTCTCAAGGTCTCAAGATCGTTCCATGTTCGATAATAATTGATACCACACCGATGTCTTAATGAAGATCAGTTTCAAAATGAGTATAATTATGATATTGTTATGTCACACGTAATGAGTGTATTATAGTATGGTCAAACAAAATCATTTATGCCCTTATTTCTTAGTTTAAACATAGAACCTCACAGACTCATAATATACGTTACAGATTCGTCACATAGTAAGTTAAGGATTAATATCCAATGGATTTCTACTCTATACCATGCAGTTAGATGATTCTTTAATAGTTAAGTATGATTGTTGACCAATGACAGTGATGAATGATAAGTAGAAGCTGTAAGGAACAACAATGAACAATGGATTTGAAACTGATACTTACCTCTGTACCACTTGATGTTGTCAATGGGAAATCCTGCTACAGGACATGTAACTTTCAGAGTTTCGCCAGCCACAGCCGAAATCTCACCCATTGTGCGAATGTAAGGAGAACCTGATACATGAAGACAGCGTATTACAGAAATGCATCAACTTTCAAATTTCACTGCTTTATGAGTTTATTAACTTACCATAAACATTGAGACGTGCCTCATGCATAACCTCGCCAACTCTATTTGATGCAATGCATTGATATGTTCCACCATCTTCTACACGCACGCTTGTAATATTAACATGACTTATCACATCGCCACCATGCATCAATTCATACTGTCCTATGAAGAACCTGGAAATTCAATTTAATTCAGTTACAGAAACTACAATGAAGAGTTCATTCAATAAACTTAACCTATAGAAGACATGAGCACTCATGTTGCTTCTATGTTAATTAGAAATGGGATCAACGTGGTATACGGATCACTCTACAATCCCTGCTAACACTTTGTGGGCTGCTGCTGCTCTTGTCAGAAGAAAGAAAGAAAGAAAGTTTAAATTTCCTGCAACTACCTTTGTGAGGCACAAGAATGCTCAACAATGTTACTTATCATTCAAATCCACATAGCTCAACAACCATGTGTCATAAAAACATGGATTTTATACAGCTGGCTTCAGAAACATTCCTTTTATCTCATGGTATACTTGGAATTTTTGGTTTGTGTATAGTTTCTTACTGTGCAATTGAAGACATGTCCAGAAAAACGGGCTAACCCACAATTTGTTTTGTTTTTTTGCCATTACAGTATTTGTCTCGTTCTGGACTTTAATAAAGAAAACAAATTATTTGATATATGAAGCTTATGTTCACAGAAATCAACAAAATTAATTTTAACAATTTTTTCAAGCCTTTCATTCATTCTTGAAACACAATTGTATTGTACAAAAACGTGGGTTAGCCCATTTTTTCGGGCATGTATTCAATTGAAATTGCACCATCATGACCATTCTGTTAGGCGCGGAGTCATCTGAACTGGGCAACATTGCCTTGGTATTATTTGCTTCTAGCACTCCCATCCAATTTTCCTTTGTAAGAGATGAGCTGTATGGTGATAATGTAGCAATTGGCCTGCAGGTAGTGATGTTGGATTTATTTTTACAGACATGTTTCTGCTAAAAGAGCTGGTGCAGTGGTATTCATTTACTCAGACAATTGTCTACTGACAGAAGTAATGCAGTAGTATTTACTTATATAGACAGGTGTCTGCTGAAACAGATAGTGCAGTGGCATTGGTTTGTAGAAATTAAAACATATGTTTCCTAAATATGGAGGTGCAGTGGTATTAATTTATAGCACACAATAATAATAAACAAAGTTCAAAATACCTTTCACTTCTAGGCAGAGGAAAACCATCTAGAGTCCACTTGATGTTAGGTGTTGGATTCCCTGATGCAACACATTTTAGCGACACTTCAGGTCCGGGCTGAATTGTCTGCTCGATGAAGCGATACACAAGTTGTGGTGGTGTGTCTGTAATTCCAAATACATCAATCTCTCCATTATCCATGTTAATTGGGACCATGATATCCACGAATAATCAAGAAGCATGGTTAATCCAAATGTTACAATTATTACGTAGGCCTACTTTTTTAGCTTCAGGCAATGTTATAATGTGCTACACATATAATCTAATGTGATTTTAATAGGCTGTAAATGCTACTACTTTGTCATGATAATTGTTACACCTGGTGTTTTCGTTAACAATATTAACAATAATATATATAAATAAATCTGGTGTTCCTGTTTTCACTTAGGCAAAGACCTACATGATATTGTAGTCATGGCGGCAACCAATGTGCTGATTGTTTTAGTGTCCCCATCTGGCGAGGCGCACAGATGAAGTCTGCCTATACTAGGCTCCAACCCAAAACGAGCCTCAAGGTCGCTGGCTATCTTCAACTCCCTGACCCCCCCCCCCCCCCAAGACTAAATATATAACACTACGTTGTGAATCTGGAGAACAGATGCACCTCACAAGTTCAACACCATTGCGTTCCAATTCAAGAAAACTGGTTTGCTTACCCGCCTCCAATTTTCCAAATAGAGGGATTTAGCCTAAAGAAGCTACTGTGCATTTTGAAATTATCAGTCTCAGAAATCTTCGTGGTTGTAAGTTGTTCTGTGAGAAGCAAATTTTCAATGGCACCATTACTTTTTGGTTCTGTTTCATTGCTTATTGTTTTACTGTTTATTGTTTATTGTTCTATTAATCACATATATTTATCCTGTTAACCTGATTTCGTAATTTTGTAAGTAAGCTACCGTACTGTAGCTATTCAATTTTTATACATACTTTAGTTTTATAACTTAAATGAGATTGGAATTTATTTTAATGTAACTGGTTAATAATTCATCATATTAATTTATTATGACGAAAATTTTTTCACTCCATTATTTTATTCTACCTTTTCAAGTAATTTTTGCTTAATGTCCTCCTATTTTTAAATCAAAGTTGGTTTTTTCATACCAACTTTATAGACAAGATGATTTTAAAGCATAAGAAGTAAAAGAGGATAAAAGAAGTTTGCACTTTAATTAATGCAGAGAAAGACCAGCTTAAGTTTAAAAAGTTTACTTACCATCCGAAGGTGTTCCACAAATTTGAGAAGCTCTTTAAAAATTATAACATCAAACTATCCCCACAGAATAAATACACCCTCAGGAGCCTATTGAATCACCCGCTCAACAATACTACAACAAAAATAGAACTATCAAGAATATACCAGATGGATTGTGATGAATGCCCTATGATATATATTGGACAAACTAAAAGGAACATTAAAACGAGGATGAAGGAACATTAAAACGAGGATGAAAGAACATCTTAGGAATGTTAAAATGATACAAACCAATAAATTAGAAAGAGATTAAATTATTAAAACATGTCAGTAAACCATCAGAACTCAACACTTGGGAGAGGATTTTTATTATCAAAAACAGCAAGAATGTTATGAACCTCGATATACCATCAGTGAGTGACGTCATCAAACTCACCGGCCGGAAGGCAGAGAGCAGCACGGGGCCGACTTTAAATACCACCAGTCATGGGTTCCATACACCAGTTGACCAGCAGCCGATGACGGGAGAAGACTCCCGAAACTAGTCCTGCATTTTATAAACTGTGTCGTAAGTGGAGCATCAGTGTATGCAAAATTCATTCATTTTATTGATTCAACAAGAACGTTTTTCAATTAATCAAACAACTTTAAAAATACTACACTTTTGGCATCTTGCTGGCACAAACATAATGATTAAACTGCAAGTGTAAATTTCTTAAGAACACATTTAATTTGCTTAGCTTCTAACCAATTTCTGGGGTAATATCTGAACTTTAGGCACACACTGTAAATATGTGTTAATTGAACCAATTCTTTTATATGTATCATTTTTAGACATCCTTGATAAACTTGATTGGGGCCTGGCGCTTTTCTGGCGTTAATTTTGGATATGCATATTTTTTTACATCCATTGGTGTTATCAATGGAAAATTTTGCCTATCATTCGTAGCTGATTCTGGTCTTTCTGGTGCATGGGTCTCTACTTCTTATTCCCTATCAATTTCTACAATATTGTGAAACCAAAATTGCTGCTACAATTTGTCAGCTATTGTGATGGCTTGGTCTTCTGGATAATATTTGAGACCAGTATTGTCATGTATTATTGTGGGTGGGGTGGTCGAAATTTTGAACATACACCTTGTTAACGTCAACATTTTACGCACATCCTGTTGACATTCAGTAAGGGTGTTTTCCCAGTGTTCTTGGCTGCGTTGTCAAATCTTTCTTTTAATTATTTTGGTGGCCCAATTGAGCGCTGCTTTAGATATTGGGTCTAAAGTTCTTGAACATCAGATTCTAATTTGTTTTTTGATTTCTATTAAACGTTCAATTTTGGCAGTTATTGTAGTGGGGTTGTAGGATGAAGTTATTTTTGTATTAATGGAGTAAGCGGTTTTCATTGAAGCTATTACATTTAAAATGGCCGAGTCAGTGTTTTTGTCAGTTTGGATATTTAATTTCAGTTTACTAAGATCACCAAGCAGCACTCAATATGCTCCCCAGTCCTCTGTTTATACGTTGGAGTTGCATTGCATTTGATGTGTTCTACTATTTTAAAATGAATTGGCAGGTGATCGGAGGAGCGTTTCTCAATGACTTCTGTGAGGTCTGATATTAATATGTTTTTATACACAACTACATCTAACACTTCCCTTTCCCCACTTCTTCTGTGATAAAAGGCGGGCATAGTGGGAGCGTTAATATCATTTGGAGCGTTTCTTTGCAGGTAGTCCTGTAAGATTCTGCTGTTCCATGTATGTGTTTGGCATTGACATCACCTGCCAATATGCAGTCGAGTCAACAACTCAGTGATATCGTTAGTAGCCAACGACCTTTCAGGAGGTTCCACATTTCTTATTGTGACTCTTACTCTTGTCACTTCTGTACATAGTAGCGTTGGGAGATGTATGCTCCTATGTGGTATTCCTATTTTTATTGCAATGGCAGTACCTCCTCCTCTGTCATTGCGATAAATGAAATAGTTTTGAATTTTGAAGCTGTGAAACGGTTTCAGATGCATTTCATTTAATAAACAAATGTAGATTTTGTAATTTTGCAAGTGTCTACAAAGTTCATGTTTTTGATCAGCATTACACACCATTATGTTGAGTGGCTGACTCCTCGCTCCGGACAAATTCCTCCTTTCTCTCTTTTGAGAATACATGAGCACTAAAGGTTTCCTCCATCCTAGCTAGTGCTCTAGTGTGAGGACAACTGGCACCCGTCATGTGATTGACATATCAACAAAGTTTTAGTGCACCCTTTGTGATTCTTCTTTTCTGTTGAAATTGGTTCTATGTTCATGTATTTCTATGGCTTCATGAAATAAGAAAAAGAACATTCCCCTTTGTTTACCTGTTTTAAGCTCTTTATGAACACTGCAAATTGCAGTGACCAGGATGTCCAAGTGCGATTGCAGCTGGTATTTATACTGTCTTCTCCGCACTGATTGGTCGGCGCTCCACTGTGAGATCTTGTTCTTTTTCTGATTAGTCTGTACCCGATACAAATTACCTGAGTTTCTTAGGTTTGCATTTTGTTTTTGCTGTGGTTGGAAATAATGTTTTGTGCACCCTTTGTGGTTCTTCTTTTCTGTTGAAGTTGTTTCTATGTTCTATGGCTTCACGATATATCTGGTGTGGTGCTGAGGCATAGCCTCCGCATCAAGCGCAATATTTTCTCAGTCTTTTGTGTATGACATGTCAATATGCATGTTTACCAGTAACTTACCAGTAGACCATTAGGGCAATCAGTCATAGGAGAGAGGTTCCATCTGGTGCTGTGAATTGAACTCTGGCTTAGCTCAGTTGGTAGAGCATTGGTCCGAATAGCCAAGTCCCAGTGTTGGAGGAATTTTTCACCTATAATATTCTCAGTAATGTAGATATCTGTATTTGTACTACTGTACATAATATTCATGTTAAAACTCCAAACCACACATGCTTAGGGTTATGGGACGACAGGGAAATGTGAACAGTTCGCAGAAAGGAATCATCCCTCATAGTTGAGGTAGATGTTACTACTAATTTAAATGATAATGCTATATTCTAATTTAATCCCTTGTTCAGTGGCGGCTGGTGTATAGGCACTGTGGAACTGTAGCACCCCTATTTCCATTTGACATTTCTTATAACATTTAAAATAATGAGTTTTTTCTTTAATTATTTCTTTATATTTGTACAATATACAGAGTGTCCAGGAAAGACCTGACGAAAAAGAAATAATTATATATCTGAAACTATTGCATTTATTGACGTGATGTTTTCATGGTTATAAAGAGAAACACGGTGAGTTTTAATAAGCCTCTAAGTGAGCACAATTTGTGGCCTGGGCTATGTCCGGACGATACTCAATTTCGTGCCACACACGCGAAAGCATCTCCGGTGTGAGTAGTCCTATTGCATCGTAGATTCGGCCACGTAAATCTGCAATATTGGTCACAGGCGTGCGATACACTTTGCCTTTCACAAAAACCCGCAGAAAGAAATCAAGTGGGGTCATGTCCGGCGACCTTGTTGGCCATGGTATCGGTACTTCTCTCCCATGGACTATGGATTTTGGCATTTGCAGTTGTCTTGCCGCCTCACGAACGGATTTCCTCGGGCTTCGTACAAAAGCAGCCCATACCCTTTCAATGTCATTGTCGTTTATGCAAGATTTCTTTGCCTTTCTCTGCTGTGACTGAACATTATCTGTCTCCAGAAATTGCTTGTGCCAATGAAGGATGCTGTTTTGGGCGGGAGGTTTTCGGCCTTTGTCTGTTTGGAAACGACGTTGTAGCCTACACGCTTGACTGACTTCAATTCAGCAAGCCAAAAAACACATTCTGCTTTCTCTACTGTGGTAAACATTGTTCGGCTGTAGGCTGTACACCACACACACATCTCAGAATAAGACTGACTACACACGCTGCGCAGAACGAGCTTTTTCTCGTTTCTCCTCGTGCAACAACAATGTGAATGTTCATGCTCATTACAGGATGCTGCTAAACAAAACTTTTTGAGTTTGTCTTTCTAACTGTGAAAATACTGAGGTAGTAACTGTAATAGTTTCAGATATATAATTATTTCTTTTTCGTCAGGTCTCTCCCGGACACGGTATATAATCCTTAAGCTGAATGCCAGTAGTCATCCCCCAGTTTATTAAAAAGAGGATTAAGAAAATCTTTGTATGGAACTGTGCACTTCACAGTTTCAGCAGCATGGTGTTTGACTGTTGTGCACATGCCCACATAGGAAGGTGCATGCCACGGCTGCGAGGGGAAAGAGCACTGTTGCTTCCACTGTGCCGATCATGGCGTATTGGTGGAAAGTTTTTTTGTTTTTTTGTTTGTTTTTTTTCTCTCTCCACGTGTGTTGTGCTTAAAAACCATGTACCATACTCTTGAATGTGATAAAGTGTAGAATTAGATGATTATCTTGTTTCCAGCTATTCTATTTGATTCATTTTTTTGGTTATTTTATTTAACAGAAAACTTTAACCATGGCAGTTCAAGAACAAACTTATTGATATTTTTGCAGAAATTAAACCAAGAAGAATGGATTTCATTTTTAAACAAATGGATCAAGCTTGAACTGTAACAATTTATATTAAAGTAGAAAAATTTTGATTTTGTTCTTTTAGGATTTTATCAAGTTTCTGAATAAATTTTCTTTTTATATATCTACGTTTCCTTTTACACAATTTTAACTAAAAGTTTTCTGGAGTAGCACCCCCACTAATTTTAGCTACGAGCCGGCACTGCCCTTGTTGCTGTAACACACAACACCATGCTTCTTTACACAATCTTAAAATCAAAATACTGGAACAAATTATTACCAGAAGAGATCACAGTAAAAAGTATTACCCCATCCGTAGAATAAATAGCGTTTATAATTACTGCATATGTCATGTTTTAAATACCGTATGCCTCCTGCAGTATGCCACTTTGCATTTTTTCAGTTATTCGTAACACCCTTGAAAATGGAGGCAGCGTGGGCCTTCGAAACGTCGAGAGAAATTCATTTCCACACCTGGCTGACCACCCGAGAAACTTTCACTCTATTCATAAGTAATTTATATTTTATTTTCAATGCTTCAAGCCCAATTATATTTGTTTGTTACGACTTAAATAATCGTAACGAGTCTATTGTATTACAAATTTATTCACGCAGGCTCATTAATACTTGTAAAAGAAGGTACCCCTCATCAACAAAGAACAATCTCCCTACATTTAAACGAAGACAAAATTTTTGAACACACAGTAACAGAGATGGGAACCTTAAAACTAATTATAATTTGCATTTATCGCTCACCTTGCGGGGATATTATCAAATTCATCAACAACATGGAAATCATGCTAAGTATCTAAATGAGAGAAAACAAAATTATATTGTGTGGAGATCTAAAACTTACTGCTTAGTGTGTTGGCATGGTATAACATGACTAATTTAATCAAAGAAGCAACAAGGGCTTCATCATTAATAGATGTATTATTCATGGACAAAAATAAACTCACTCATTCGATAAATATTTTCAATCCAGGCTTGTCAGATCACAATGCTATTCACCTTAAATTAAATACTATAAACACAGACTACAGTCATCAGATAAAATCCCATACAATGAAAAGAAATTTTAGGATAGTAAACAGGCAATATTTTTAATACCTTTTAGAAAGTGAACAACGAAATTAAGTATACCAGGCCAATGACATTAACACTAAATTTAATTCATTTTACACAACATTATGTTCTATTTTAACATAGCATTACCCTACAAAAAGTACTTTGAAGAAAAACTCCATGATAATTTAATCTCACAAAAATGGATAAATGGAATACTAATAACACGTAAGAAAAAACAACTCCTGTACAAAATAAGTAAAACCAATAAAAATGATAATTTTTCTAAATATTTCAAAACATACAAGAAAATATATAAAAAAGTTATACAAGCAACTAAAAGACTTCACATCGACAATCAAATAAAACAGGCCAAGAACAAAGGGAAAACATTATGGAAAATAATTAAACAAGAAACTGGAAACAACAAAGCTAGAGAAAACAGCATGTCAAAGCTGGAAATAAAGGACAAGCTAATTTCAGAAACAGAAGAAATTGCAGACAGTTTCAACACATACTTTTCTACAATTGCAAATGAATTAATCAACAATATTACACACACCAACAATAGATCTTACATTAACAACAAACTATCAAACCAAAAATCAATATTTTTACAACCAGTAGAAGAAGAATAGTAAAAATAATCAAATCAAAGAAAAATAACTTTTCAGCCAGTGTAGACAAAATTCCAGATTGCATTATCAAAAACTGCAGCAAACATATCGTTAAAGCACTTGTAGACATAAGTAATTGCTCGATTCTTACAGGAACCTTTCCAGAGAAGCTTAAGTTAGCCAAGATTATACCGCAACTCAAAGGTGGCAGTAAACAACAAGTAGAGAACTATAGACCGATAGCAATGCAATCAGGGTTTGCGAAAATTTTCCAAAGTATTATATATAATAGAAGTATAGGAAGTGTTTAGTCTTATACCCTCAAAAACGATAAATAAGAAGCCAACAACAATGGATAAGGGGACAATCTTTTACAATTAATAATAATATAATTGGTAAGTTAATAACAAAGGTTAGATAAACTTATTACTACATATGGAATAAATGTTTATTCAAATTGTCATTCAGAACATTTCTCATTGTTCCATATATGTGGTAAACAAAGAATATTAGAAATCTATACATGTATTGGAAAATAAAATCTGTAAAATAGATTATAATTTTATGACAAAGTTGACAGTCTCCAACAATTGGATACAACAATTTTAACTGTAATTACAGAATATTTTATAATTTTATTGTATAAAGATGTACTTACGTCCATACTTCTAACCTAACACTTGAAGATACTGAATTTACGAATGTATTTATACTTACATCTATATTACTGCAAAACAATTTTAATATAAGTGCTTCGATTGTAATAACTTATATAATAATTTATTGAATATACATATGTACAAGTATAATAAGAACTTTTCAAAACAATAATGCCATAAACTAGTCAATGGACATAGTATTGTATGACATGTACTTAAATAAGTTCTATTAAATTATTAACTTACCAATTATATTATTATTAATTGTAAAAGATTGTCCCCATATCCATTGTTGTTGGCTTCTTATTTATCGTTTTTGAGGGTATAAGGCTAAACACTTCCTATACTTTTACTTCTTCCCTCAAAGAAAATTCAAGATGAAATTTATCAATAATATATAATAGAGTCTCAAAATTTCTTGAAAAATTAATTTTGGTAGAAGAGCAGAATGGTTTCAGGAAAAAATCTACTTCTAATGCCCTCTACATATTTATAGAAAACATATTAAAAGGTCTAGAAAATAAATGTAAAACCACTGGGGTATTCACAGATGTAAGTAAAGCTTTTGACTTAGTTAATCATAAAATTCTACTAGATACATTATATAGTTATGGAGTGAGAGGTATTCCTCACAAATGGTTTCAATCATACCTTACAAATAGAAAACAGGTTGTAGTAATAAACTCACAAGATAGGCCCACAACCTCCACCATTCAACCAATATCGTGAGGTTTGCCTCAGGGTTCAAACCTAGGGCCACCACTGTTTTTGGTCTATATAAATGATATGCCATCCACTATTACCAATGCAAAATCTGTACTGTTCACAGATGACACGAGTCTTATCTTTTATGGCAAAGACACAACCACAATTCAAACTACAATTAATCAGTCAATGGAAATGAGCTTATGGCTGACGAATAATAAATTAGCCTTAAACTAAAAAAAATCGAATTGCATACATTTTAAACTTAATAAAAACAATAGCCCGCCTCCTATAATCAACATAGATAATGAAATTTTGGAACTAGTATCCCAGAAAAAATTCCTAGGAATAATAATAGATGAAAACTTAAATTGGAAACCTCAGATAGAAAATGTTATCTCAAAATTAAATAAAGCACATTATGCCATTCATGTACTGAAAAACATCTCAAACCCTCAAATGTTAAAAACAATCTACTTCGTCTACATACAATCCATTCTAACATATGAAATCATAGCATGGGGCTCCTCAAGTGAATTAAAAAGGGTATTTGTTATTCAAAAGAAAACAATTATACTAATTCTCAATCCAGACTTCACCTTTCACTGTGCGGATTCGTTCAAAAATCTAAAAATCCTACCATTACCTTGTCTTTACATACTAGAAGCAGTAAGTTTCATACATAAAAACAAACATAATTTCATCAACAATGAGGCAATTCAAAACTATTGCACAAAAAGCCACAATAAAATTCATATTAACAGTATTAGAACAACAAAAAGCTATCCTCCCTATCCTATAAAGGAATAATATTATATAACTCTCTCAATGAAGTATTCCAACACACAGAGTATAAGAAATACAGAAACTGTGTTAAACATTTCCTACTCCAACACTGCTTCTACAGTATTCATGAATACCTTGAGTATTTGAATAAGTAACTTAAATATACTCAACTGAACTCTCAATCATGACTTGTAGCATAATTATCAATATTATTACTATCATAGTTACTAAATTGCATGATATAACCCTTACATTGTAATCATTTTAATCTTACCACTAATCCTGTATTAGATATACCGGTAATTAGTCTTAAGTAATTTTTGTTAGTCATTAGGTATTGACTTAGCGCCAATATTTCTGTATAGAGATTTAAGGTGAAATAAATGACAATGAAATGAAATGAGTCGTGTGGCCGCCGACAATGTGCTGAAATTTTGTCCACCTGGAGTAACATGCCCGTAAAACTAAAGATATACATTTACACACACAATGCCATCGACCTAGCCACGGCCAGTCACGTGAACTTTGTAACAGAGAGCCACAACATAACAGTACAATACTGCATATTGAGTTTCTGGAAATATCTTACCAGAGGAAACGAAAGTGTCTACCTACACCATGTAATGCTACAATGTTGTACATTGTGTTTCTGGTATAATCCTACAAGAGTATATTAAATGTGTCTACCTAAACCACGTAACACTACAATGAAATATTATTATTATTATTATTTTATTAATGATTTTCCGGAGACTTCTTACAAGAAGAAAATGTATATTTCTACTACTGTAATCTGCAGTAAATCACATAACATTACAATAACTAGTGTAAATGATGCCTATTAATGTAGCACTGTATCCCAGATTTCGCCATCATGGATGTGAAAATGACTATAATCTCTCAGCTATCCATATCAAGGAAAAGAGGCGAAGAGAGTAGGTTTATCAGGGGGATGGTGGAGAGTGGGTTAATGAAGGTTAATTTGTCTGATAACGCCACAACACAGCTGTGGGATTATCCAATGTTAAAGTATGCATGTGCTAGCAGCAACAATCAGAATACAATCAGAAACAGTAACATTATATTCATTTTAATGTCAGCCTCTTTTTGCATTATGTAGGAATGTTTATGTCCAATTCCCTCTAATACAGAATAATCCTGTTTCCTTGAAACATGTGTTACCCGCTCGTCATTGTTCACAGTATAATGTTTTCATATTTTTGGAGATAGAAGTTTTTCTCTATATCAAATGTCAGGTATTATATTGTCAGACTACTGAAAATAAAAAGGTCTATTCTAATGAATAAGTAATGCAGAAAAGTATATCCTATAAAACTCTAAAACATTTAAAGATTTTTGGTTGATCGATAGAGAGTAAAGCAGGGTAATTTGAATAGCGGGGCAATATGGATAATGCTAAGATGTTGGCAATTCTGAGACAAAGCACCCAACGCCAAGTTGAAAATTATTAGACAGTGAATAATAATTATATATAAGAAGACATTTAAGAAGACAAACTTCAACAAGTAATAGGCTTATAAACAACATGAATTCATTTCTTCCAAATCTTGTTCCTAATAGGCTTCACACTAAAATACCAATAATTTTTTCTAGGTTTTCTAGTGGAAAGCAATGTCGTCTATCATTCAACACTATTTATAGGCTGAAAATGAATGTTTTATAACCATTGAATGGCATTTTCATGTGGTGTATTCTGATGGAATATTTATTAGGAATTATTTTTATGATAAAACATTGCTGCTCTTTAGACATAAGTTGCCATTCTGTAAGAGACGTACTATATAATTCAGAACTTTAAGATGAAAAACTTACAAAAAGGCAGTATAGGGCTGTAACGTCAAAATATACCGTTTTACGTCCTATAAAACATCAGTTTCAGGCATTGCCATCGGTGAATGCATACAGCCTATTCAAGTTTTTTCTGTTTATAGCTTTTAAGGATTGAAGTTGAATTTTACCTAAATTCCGAAGTTTAATTATTATAATTCACTGCGTACATACCGTGACTACATTATATATTATATTATAAACGTATTTTCATTTATATATAAATAAGAACTTTAAAATAAATAAAATATAAATTTGAAAAAAAAAAACATTACTTCACTACTCCATAGATCAGTCACTGCTGCATACTTGCTTCCATAAACTAATGTAAATCTCTGGTTGGACCAGGAAGTGTCAATGAACTAACACCTTCAAAATATTAGCCACACAATAGCTGAGGAATCAGCATAATAACCTTGAAATTGGAAAGACCCTTTAAAAAGCAGGCATCTTTAGGGAAGTTTTATGACCAAAGAGACAAGATAACTCAGCTAGGGTTTAACGATGCGCATATGAATAAGGAAAGTGGCGACAGCACCATCTCATGCAAATGTACCTACCTCCAAGACGAAGCTCAGCTGTGCCCTGGGCCACATCGTGCTCATTCTTCACAAAACACTGATACATTCCCTGGTCATCTCTTGTGACAGACGGCAACCGAAGGATTTCTCCGGCCATTCCACCGGGTTGAACCACGGGGCCGGAAAGAGGTTGTGCGTCCTTGAACCACAGGATGGAAATGACTGGATGGCCCGCAGTTGTGCAGGAGAAGCGAGCCGACTGCCCGAGCGCCGCAGTGAGGAGAGTTGGTGACACCCGTGCTGTCAGAGGTGAGGTGACGAGGAGGGTAATTTCCAATCTGGAGCTGCCGGCAGAATTAGTTGCCACGCACAGGTAACGGCCGGAGTCATGGGGACGGGCCCTAGGCAGCACGAAGAGACCGCCTCCAGCTGTGGTGTATCGGTGCTCATCTCCAGGCTCCGGAACAGAGGCACCTCCAACCTCCCACCTCAACATAAAAACATTACGTAAATATAACCTCTCAACCGGGCCATGAATTGCACTAAAATTTTCCACACCTCACAATGCAGTTGTTTTAACTGACGGGAGATGGTACGGCAGATCATATAGAAATTTTAACTTGAAACTTGGTACATACAGTAGATAGGTCCAGATGAAAGTCAACATTCGAGATATCAGCTGCCAGTTCCAACAACAAAACCACGAAATTCACGCTGGAATTCTTTGCCTTGTATCAGAGACTGTCGAAATGTACCACAATTAAAAATAAATTGAATATACATTTTATTAGTCATTAATTTTTTTAGTTTAGTTTATCAAACTTGTGATTAAATCCATGTAATTTTTATTGTCTGTAGCATGTTTAGTTTCAATTTCTAATTTATGAAATCTTGTATTACTTATAATATTGAACAGGTTTACTGGTGTAGTGGAAGAAAAGGCCTTATGGCCTTAACTTTGCCAGTATAAATAAATATAATAATAATAAATAATAATAATAAATAATAATAATAATAATAATAATAATAATAATAATAATAATAATAATAATAATAGATTTCAACGCATATTCTCGGGAGAGGAGATGTTGTCTTGACGAGTAATTAAGTCCAACCTACCCGCCCTAAATAGTAAATCTTCTTTGGTGGAAAGAAGTAGTGATATGATGTTCATGATTGGACGTTGCCAGTGGGACGTCTCTTAGCGAGGAGCTGTGACATAAATCCCAAGAGATTAAATAATGCACATAATTCGATATGCTACTACTAAAGTGATATCACTCTTCCTAACCTAACTGCCACTAACCTAGAATATATATGCCACTAGGAAACGCGCGCAGTTGGATATGCTCCTGCTAAGCTAATATAACTTTTTCTAACCTAACTACCACTAATCAAGCTGTACATGTCACTAACAATAATATCACTGTTCCTAACCTAATAGAACCTGTCACTAACACTAATATCACTCTTCCTAATCTAACTTAACCTGTCACTAACTCACATAAGTCACTGCACCTGTTGCATACTGCTGCAACGAGCATAGTTGGTCAACTTGGTTCGGTTGGAAACAAATACATCGCGCGCTGGCCGTGCGAAGCAGCCATACTGTGACGATGGGGGAGTTCTTATTGGACTTTGCCGCAGATAATTTCATCTGAGCCTCTTAGACATCGAGATTTGCTTATTTGTATTTATTTATTTATTTAATTGTACTTATTCATGTTTACTGAAGAGATAAATTCCATGAGGCGTTATCTTCAACGGCACAAGTAGAAATCTACATATTACAGAAAAATAAAATATTCTTATACAATGAGAACTGCAAAATTTGATAAGGAACTAGAAATATAACTACGTTTAGTAGATTTAGTAGTATGGGAATCTGACAGTAATTGTGAAATTACTTAGCAACAAATATTCTCATAACAAGTTAACGAGATTACAACATTTAATTAAAAAATAAAAACAAAATTAAGTTATTAATGATACTAAAATAATACAGTAATCAAACACATTGTATAGCCTACATAATTCAGTGACTAATAACATGAATATTTAATTTGTTTATTAACTGTGCAACATTTCTACAATCAGTGGCGCCAACTTTTGAAAAACCTTGGGTGGGCTCAAAAGATTTTAAAATTTCCATACTCCCGCCTAAGCTTATTTTGTTCATGAAATGGGCTTAGTCTATCTAGTGTTGATATGACTAGGGATAAATATAGAACTGCACTAGAATAATAACTGTATTAACTAGTAAGTATTGTGTATCCTACTTAATGGAAATTCTTCAAAGTTTATGTTATATAAGTATTTAAATTCCTCTGCCCGTACCATAGATATTGTAGGTAAAGGAAGTAGGATATTGTGTTTGACTCTGAAATTCGAAACAGAGTTTTTAACACAATACACCTTTTGAGGTTCTCTGAATCCAAAAATGCTGTTTTCAGAATATGTTAATCCTATAAAAAATCGTATAAAACCAATTTTTTAAATGGCTTATCTTGAGGGGATGTGACACGAAGACTGGCGACGACTTTCTCTTACTTTTATGTTACTTTACACGAAGAAAATTTAATTTTTTGCAATTTTCTCGGACACAGCTCTAACTATTTTTGTTTAAATTGTCTTTAAATGTAGAAGAACATTTCAAATGCAGTGTGGTTAACATCGTATATTACAAAATTATCATAATATGTATTTATAGGAATCCAAGTAGTAATTTTAAGATTTTTTTTCATAATCTCGAAATACTTTTAGGTAGGCCTAATGTGCAAAAAACCAAAATGCAAATTATACTTGTGGGAGACTTGAATATAGATCTTTTAAAAGATAACCATGACAAGAGAGGACTAGAAAATCTCTTATATGAATTTGGTATGCAAGCTCAGATAAATGAGCCAACGAGAGTTAGATTTACCGTACTTTACGGACCTTAAGACGCACTTTTTTATCTTCAAAACAGGGTTTGAAAGTCGGGTGCGTCTAATGGTCCGTAATACAGTTCTGAGTAGCCCACCAAGACTAAATAATATTAATTAAAATATACTCAACTCAAAACCCATATATTTAAGTACAATATGTTCATTGTGGTGTCCCACAGGGCTCCATATTGGGACCACTTTTATTCTTAATATATATATAAATGATTTAGATAAATCTTTCGAAAATTGTAATGATATCAAATTAACAATGTTTGCTGATGACACAAATGTTTTAATTTCAGGAAGGGATATAAATGAAGTAAATCTAAATTTAGAGAAATTAAAAGAGAGATTCATACCCTGATTTCATGAAAATGGTCTTATTATAAATATCGATAAAACAGTTTCAATTGGTTTCCATCATAAAGTAAACAAAAGTTTCATTTTCCCAGATTTTATTTTAACTGATACGAAGATTTCTTACAAACAACACACAAAATTTTTAGGTGTATGGATTGATGAAAATTTAAATTGGAAAGTCCATGTAGATAACTTGACGAAACAACTTAGTAAACTTTGCTTTGCCTTTAAAACGTTAAAGAATTCGGTTCATATGAATATTATTAGAACAGCGTATTTTGCTTATTTTCATTGCCTATTAAAACAGGGTATAATGTTTTGGGGGGGAATGAAGATTTCCAATAGAGTTTTCAGGGTACAAAAAAGGGTAGTACGAATAATCTGTAATATTCCAAGATTCGAAAGCTGTAAACAATATTTCAAAAAGTTAAGCATTATGACGTTACCATGTATGTACATGTTCTATGTTATTTTGCACGTAAAATCGTTCATTAATAAATTCAAAACAAATTCAGTAATACATTCTCATAATACAAGAGGAAAATCGAATTTAGCCTTAATCAGTCACAATACAAAATTATTTGAAAATTCTCTCACATATAATGGAATACAACTTTTCAATAAATTACCTACCAAAATTAAAGAAATTACTACTACTGTACTAAAATATTTTTAATTCGTGGGGAGCTATTGTACATTTGATGCTATCGTTACAGAATTATTTTGTGTTATGTTTTGCCAAGCTGCCACAAAATCGAGACTCCATGGAACTAGGCAGAGAAATATTTTTCCTAATTCCGATAATTGTTTACACCAGTTTTTTATAAGCTTTTTTGAAAATCTGTACTTATTTAACTGCATACTTAGGCAATTTTTCTGTACTGATATTTGATTCAAATAAGATTTATGTAATGTTTTCCCATTTCGATATATAGGCCTAAGATACATTTTCCTCTGGTTTATTGTCCCTTGCTGTTCCTTCTACATGTTCGTTCCACTCTGACTTTTTTTCTGTTCAGCCAGTCAGCAATGTCTTGTATTTCACACTCTTAACTTATAAAATAATTTCTTGCCTTGTCCATTAATGTCCTTCCCGTGATATCACAAATATCATCTAATTTCTATTATCTAATTTTCCCGCGCTCTCCTTATGTATTGACACACTTAGAAAAACCATGTGATTATGTTCTTTATTTTCTAGACGGAAAAATGACTTTACCCTTTTCAAAGCGTAAAAATATTTTTCGGTGGTGGCTGTGAAAACTGCATCGAGCGTCGTAAACATTTAGTGAACTAAGAAAAGATAGTGAGTGAAATGGAACAATAGGATAGCCTGATTTTCGTTGTACGCCTACAGCGATAAAAAAAAATTCACACAGGATTTTTGGTAATAGCAATAAATAATTATAATGGTACATGGAAAATTATTGGGTGGGCTTGGGCCCCACGGGCCCATAAGTTGGCGCCACTGACAAGAATCATGCTAATTGAACCCATAATGTAGACGAATTCTACATTCATTTAAATTTGTAACATGTAGGCCCTAGTAACATAAGATAAACGGATTTCTGAAAATGGAAAACTTTCGGAACGACACCCTAAACAAAACCCGTTGAAACTTATTCTCACTTGAAAATAGTCCGCCAGATCATCCCGGAAACCCATCCAAAATTTTCTAAAGATATAGGCCTAACTCATCCAAAAATATATTAGTTCGCAGAATATTAGCTGTACTTTGAAGTGCAGTTCGAATGCTGGTCGGGACTGGTTACCTAGGTGGGGGTTTCCCCTCACATTTGAAACAACGCCGGATAACTTTAGGCCCTTGTATCCCCAGATATGATCTGGCCGTCATCACTTTCATCCCATCCGCATCTTGTTCGGAATGGGTATGTATGTGACAGGTGTGTATCGTCCTATGTTGTTCGTGTTGTCTCGGAGGATGCCCGGCATTGGGCTGATAACTCATCCGAAGAGGCCCTTCTTGTCCTTGTCTGGTCAAAAAGGTATGTATGTGATCCACAGAAACTCCCTCCCCTGTGGTCCTTTAAGGCCCGAGCGGTGTGGGTCGAATAAATGTACCTATAGTCATCTCACTGTCATGTGCTGTCTTTGAAGTTTCATGCAAGGAGGACCCACTCGTTAATAGCCGCGTGTTGAAGTGTTGTCTTGTTTCAGTCGGAAATCAAAGAAACGCGGAAATTTATATTATATTACTATTGTTATTAGATTGACTTTGCAACAGAGTCTTCCACCTGCTTGGTTTTGAGAGTGCAAACTACTGTTTACCCTCAATAAACAATAATATAATCCGGCAGACCGGAAATGCTGACGTTTGACTCGCCGAGTGGGGACGATGAAAATGAGAGCATTATACAAGGGGGAGGTAAAACTCGGGGAAAGAGATTTGAACTGCACGACCATAGAATCGTCAACCTGGAAGCTGTCTTAGTTCTTTTCACGCCTGATCACCAGTTAACAAACAAGGTCTAGGGTTATTTTTGAAGAAACTGTAATTGTTTCATTTTTAATAATACAAAGGAACATTTGAATGAGTGGTACGAAGTTGACCCCTATTTAATTTGGGAAGAAAGAGACAACTATGCACCATTTAAAGTAATCACACACAATAAGACACGGAATATTATAATATGTCAATTCAGTCTCTGAAGAGAAAAACCAGGGATGCTTATAACCAGGCTTTAAAACTTAGTGCCCGAACACACAGAGGGAGTTGATTCCGGTTACCAACAACCTGAGTATAGGGGGTGGGGTTGATTGCGTATGCTGATAAGACAGTCATTGATAGTAGTACTGAGAAGTGAATGCGCTTGTGGTACGGTGCCTCTCAAATTGGTCAACAGTGTACCTTGTCATTGTGCGTGTTTAAATTTATAATACGTGTTCGGCATGCCGAAAGTAAAGTGTTCTAAAACGCAAACATATATTGAAACATTTGGGAGGGACTATTATACACAAACAGGAGAAAGTATCGTTTTGCATGCTTGTAATGTGAGTTTAGATGATGAGAAGTTATTTTGTGGTCTTCCTATATCTGTATTTCGGTTTGTTTACTATCACGTGAACTAGCATATGGTAGCTAGGGCATACGCCGAGCAAAGTCTATACAGTACGGTTGCTGTTAACATATTCGATCGGGCACTAAGTTTTAAAGCCTGCGTTATAACATAAGGAACCGATGTGAAGAGAATCGGCAACATTTTAAATACCTAACTAAAGAATTAACAAATCATAAGAGAACAGCACAAAAGCAGGTTTTGGAACAAATTCTTAAACCAAAAGAAAATAATTGTAGAAAGCATTACTGACATGAGCTCTTTTCACACATCACTTTCGACAGCATGAAAAATCTTATTTTAGAGAAAAAAAATCACAAGGACAGCTATACACTCATCAAATGTACAAGAAATATTTAAATACACTGCAGAAGCAAGCTCAGTAAGTCATGAAAACGGGACACGTAAGCATACGAGTAGGCGTGCATGATGATTCCCGAACTGTTTTAAGTTGGACTTAAACTCTGTGGAACACTGATTTTCGTGTCAAAGGAGGTACATGTTCAGAAGAACTAAATCAATTTCATTCAATTCCACTACGTCTGCAAGAATATAGGTTATATAAAAATGTAAGGAAATTTAAGTAATAGCGACGTAGGCCTACCTGTAATCCGGTGGAGGATGGCCCTTAGCGATGCAGGGAAGGACCACAAGTTCATCTCGCCGGACTTCTAAGTTGAGGGATCGCTCTGAAAATTGTGGGGGGCTAACAGAGCGGGCCTCGGTGACCGTAATCCTAGCTATTCCTGAGCTCACGCGAGTCTCTCCTGACAGGCGGTGTGTAACTCTGCACTGATAGCTGGAGTAGCTGTCAGCGTTGCCGGCATTCAGCACTATGAGCTCCCCCGACGGCAGCATGTGAAACTTGCCATCTGGAAAATAATAATAATAATAATAATAATAATAATAATAAAAAAGATTTCGTACAACTTGTCAGAATACACATATGAAACAAATGATACATTATTGTACAACATCTAGAACTTGCCACGTGAAAAAAGAGGAAGTAGTTCAACAGGTCGAAGTATACATATGAATGGTAAATTGTACAGCATGTGGAACTTGCCACCTGAAACAAATTATACGTCATATGTGGTAAGGCTCAATGCACACATTCATTATTTTTAACATCACTGCGTATCCGGACCGGCAAATTTCAACGCACACTTTTCCGTCAAATTACGCCAGTACGCATTCCACCGCCGTAGATAATGCTGTTGTAATGATCGTTTACTTTCTGTACAAAAATAAGATTTTGAAACATTAGAGGCTGTTATTGACTTAAGGTTTACAATAGGTGGATTTTGTACATCGTTTGCGGATTTACGAGAAAATCCAGATAAATTTATAAACTACATTCCAATGAATTCGATCATTTGCCGACCTTGCAAGACAAATAATGAGTTGTAAGATACTTGGATGAGACTTTCCGTATCTCCACTGGAAATAATGGCTGTAACTATAAGGTAGTGAGCCGTCACGGTGGTTCATGCTTAGCGCGTGGGCCTGGCATGCAAGCGGTCCCGGGTTCAAATCCCGAGGCAGGCGGGCGTGTCATTCGCGGTAGACGAAGCCGTGACTTTGGGAGTTTTTCTTGGGGATTCTCCCGTTTTCCCCTCTCATTCCACCAACACTCACCACTTCACCTTCAAACTCCCCCTCATTATCATCCCGTTTCCTTTACCGGCTTTCGGGTCATCTCCCGCTGTAGCGTCCGCTGCTTGCCTCTCCCGTGGCTTGTGGTTGTTGGTGGTGTGCGGTACACCAGGGGGCTCTCCGCGACCCTACGGGCTCTCTTCGTGAGGGACGCATGTCTGAGGGACCCTGGGGGGTGTGGTGCAAGTGGTATGGTTTCTGGTTCTAGCTGGATGTTGGGGAGTTCCGTGGGGGCTCGCGGTGGAATCTGTTTCGGGAGGCCTTTGGGCATGCCAATCATCCCATTCCCAAGGGGTTAGCAAAAACGGCCCGCAGATGTAGCCTACGTGCTTAGGGTCGTTCGCAACCCGCCTCTGCCTGTACGCGGGGAGAAAATAGGTAAGGCAGTGAGTTACGTCTACGACAAATCACCGGACGAGTAGTCTTTGAATATAATACTGTGCCTCTCGCACTGC
The DNA here is from genome assembly GCA_964059195.1 of Ectobius pallidus. Lineage (NCBI taxonomy): Eukaryota > Metazoa > Arthropoda > Insecta > Blattodea > Ectobiidae > Ectobius > Ectobius pallidus. Next base: position 53,798,061 of record CAXKWD010000011.1, read on the forward strand.
TGGATCCCACTATAGTCTAGAGGTGAACATTTCTTGTAACTTACTTTGTAACTATTACAAATATGGGACGACAACAACCTGTTACAAATAATAAAATTAAGAAGCCGCCGAAGCTCCTGCCTAGGGTATCCTTTATAGTCTCATCGACACTGGCGGTTTATATAAGGTTTGTTCGCAAAGCAGTCAGAAACCAGGAACATATCGTTCGCGCATGCGCTCTTTCTCCACACGCGTTCGCAAAGCGAGAATCCGTGATTCTGATTTCAATCTTCTGTTCGCAAAGCTCTCACGGACAGTTTCTGTACTATAAGAAAAGTTTGCAGGCTCTAGGATGAATTGTTATCAGAGACATGCGCAGTAACCTATTTTCACGCGTCTGACTCCTCCCTCCTATAACATTGCGCCAGATTTATAAACACAGGCTACTTATATGTAATAATAATGGAAGATAATTAAAAGTTTCCCAAAATATAGATTATATTGTCGATGTATATTGCATTTATAACATGTCAAAGGGAAATGTATATTTTATTTGCATATCATATCGATTAAACGCAGAAACTATCGATTCCAAATTCTTGTAACCGTTCGCAAAGTGCAAATCACGGGTAAGTTACAGACTGGACATGCGCAGTACAACAAATTCTCAAGCGGTCACGGATTTGCTTTGCGAACAAACCTATAAGCACAGGGGAGAGGAGCCAAAATAAGCCGCGAGAAAATAATACTTAAAGGTTGAAGGAAATAAAGTTGTGTGAGCCAGAATCAGACGCGAGAAAATTGTAAATTTATTGATCGAGGTAGCGAAGCAGAAGACAAGCTTGGGGTTGTGAAAGCAGTGTTTGTGAATTTAATACATTCGAATTTAGCAGTAAATAGTTAAATACATTAAAATCACTCCTGTTTTGACTGGTGGTGCACTCACGCAACGGATAACTGTAGTGGGGTGGAGTAGTATGAGTGATACAGTAATATATTGAAAGACGTGTGTGTTATTCAATAGACAACGTGGGTACTACGACGCCGGAGTTGGCAGTGCTACGGGGTAGTACAGCACAAACTGCACGCAGCCGGAGATGTGTGCAGTTCCAATCTGACCATAACTACGGCACCTCACGGTACCGTAGGTTTAAAAAAAAAAAAAAAAAAAAAAAAAAAAAAAAAAAAAAAAAAAAAAACTGTGCACTGGGTCTAATACGTCTTGGAGTCCGGGAGCAAAGTTGACTTCCTGTCAGGAAATGCATGTTGTCAGCTTCCCCACTCCTAATATGTTAATTACTACTTATGGTTGCCAACTTCAACTGGAGTCAAACAGGATACCTGAGAATTATTATTATTATTATTATTCACAACCCATTACATAAAACATTCCTTGTATTTACTAAAGAAAGAAGCATTATTTTATTTAACAACAATTTCACCGATGATAGGCTACTAATAATTCAGCCATGCTGCAACTTGCTAGTTTCTGTTGCTGTTTTACAAACTTCGCAGTTTTAACTAGTTCTTTGCCACTGCCGCTGATTAAAATGACAATCACGGAGCTGTTTTTAGTCTGCTGCAGCACAAAGCACGCTGTAATACGATGATATATACTCGTATCATTCATTCAGTACAATCATCCTGCTGTTCAAAATTTACACATGCCGCGTGCAATTCATTTTACTATCCTTATCAGCGGTTAGCCACGCGCAACTATGGATATTAAAATACACTGGAATTCGTTGCGACAAGTCCGACAATCCTGCCAACTAATGACATAGTCAGATACATAATACTGAAACCAAAGAGTAGTTCAAATTTAGAACTTGATTTTTATTCCTTTTGGCATTGATAAATATCAATAGATATTTAAAGTGGTGCCGAAAACTCGGAACTCTGACGTCCGGTTGGGAAGTTCGACCAGACACCACAGCTTTTATTTATATTCCGGCCTGTCCGATCGATAACCGGACAGTTGATAACCTATTACTACAAAAGGAGCTGCAAATTAAGTAACACAAAAAAGATTAAGTACAATAATTATGAACACCTATCTTAATGAACAGTTTGTCGTTTCTCATAAATGCGTATTACGTTTTAGTCGATGCAGTATGACGGCAGAACAGTGCCGGTAAAACATTTCGGTATTCAAAAGTATTACGTAGGGCTTATTACAGGTCATGTAGGTGATAATATGCTTATGCCACTGATCCAGGATTATGGAAACATCTACTTGTGATTTTCCTAAACTTTTGAACCTTGCTTTAGTCGAGAAAAAATACATGGCGATGCTCACCTTCATTTCAAGTGCCCATATTCGTAGATGTTGCACTGTTGTGCCTTAACAAGGGGGAAGAAGGGTAGGTGTGATATGAGCGGGAAGAACTTAATGTCTACTTCTTTAGAGCGATTAAAATAACTAAGAATTAAATATAAATGAATAGCTTTAACAATTATAATACTCCCGAATGGCTATTTACTATTATTACTACGGTGTATTACATCGCGGAAGCAACACTAGGGCAGGGTCAGTAGCAGTTTTAAAATGAATAAGTAATACGTGAATAAGTAATACAGGCAAGAAGCATATTGAATCTGTTGCACTAAATCTACTATTAAGAAATTACTATTTATATTAATATGACAAATAACGAAAAGAAAGCAGCTCGAGTGTCACAATACAACGAGGGTTAAGTCAATAAGTATCCGCACTTTTTAGGTATATTTCGAAGAAATCTACCTATTGAGATCGGTACCATGTCATGACTTTCGAAAAATTCTTTCATATCTTTACGTTTCATGCCTCCCTAAGTAGGAAACCACCGCCCGTTAAAAAGTTTACACGCTAGCGGCCGTAATTTTGAAGATATTTGAACCAAATTTTATTGTATTATTTCTAGGCCCAGTAAATTGTGCAAGTTCGTTAATGAGCAAAATTGGCCAAAGGGGGTCGGGGAGGGGGTTGAAATTTTGAAAAAATTATATCTCGGCCCCTATGAAGTGTAGAGGGGAACTTTGTTTGAATAAATTAGAGTACACCCTATGGAGTTCACAGTGACACCAACGATTCGGGGTTTGGGGGTACGAGTGGGGGTGGGGGGTGGGGATGGAAATTAGAAATTTTGAAACGAAGAGTCACCAGACACGAAACGCGTAGGCCTATCCATCACTTTGAGTCTGAAAGCGAAAGCATGGCATGGAAACAGCCTATATTTAAAATGAAATCAAGTTTGTTCATGTTAAATTTATTATTAATCTAAATTGAGTCCACTTCCTGTGTTTTCATGTGCGTTGTTTGGAGGTTAAAATGCCCAAGAGAAGCTTTGCTCGGTGCATGCCTCTAAGCCGAAAACAGCTAAGAGCTGCATGGTCACCTAGATCAAGAGACGTTGGTGTTATCATTTACTAGGTAGAAAAATAAAAACATAGATATCTTTATTATATTCGAACAAAACATAATGAAATCAAGCGTGGAATTTTGTATGCTCAGACATACTCTGTTTGCGGTACGAACAGAAATACAGAATAAGACAGAGAAACCATTGGAGAGAATAGAACGAAGAAATTGAGACAAGAGGGATGATAGAGAAGAGAATGAGAGAAGACAATGAAAAGAAGTGACATAAGAGTGAAGAGATTGGGATAAGAGAGATAAGAGAGACAAAAGGGCAGTTGAAATACGAGAGAGAAAATGGAGAGTTGAGAGGAAAGAACAAAGATGAGAGAGAAGAGAATCAGATAGAAGAGATGAGATAGAAAAGAATATATGTAGAAGAGAGCAAAGAGGAGAAGAAAATGAGATAAAAGAGAATTACATAAAATAGTTTAGAGAGAAGTGAGAAGAAAGAAGAGAGATAGATTAGAGATAGAAGAGACTGTTCGAGCCATCTTTGATCCAGGATGACAAGGCATGTCTGCTATTCACAGACTATAATCGGAATTGGCCGTACTGCTGCATAACTCAGTGAATAGAGGTACGTTATTCCATAAAATAATTCAATGAAATACAAAATAGCTTTGTACCACTTCCCAGAGTCATTTTCCATGTGCTGTAGTTCTTTCACAAAAAGGTATACACTAAACATTTTTTTTTACCAATCTGATGTAGTGAAAAAGCGTATCCATCTGTGACAATGGTCATGAAACTTGAATGCACACAATAGAGTCAGGCGCTTGCACATTGAATGTGAATGTATTCCAATTGCTGGCTCGCATACGTCATGGGATTATGGGTATAGTGACAGAGGCAATGGCGGTTACCTCATAGATAGCCATGATGGCAATACAACGAGGAATAGGTTTCCGTTTTAAGACCTCTAATAAACAAAGTGTTTACAGCTATTTTGAATCCAAGTTAGTCTCAAGTATGAAGAAATCTCCCACCATCTTATTTAAGTTTCGTATTTTTAAAATGCGGATTCTCGAGAAAAAAAAATTATAATTAGGTAAATGTTATAATTATACTACTTAATAATTAGATTTTAATTTAAACCAATCAAGTGAAAAATTCTTAATTTACACTACATCATCAATACAGGCACTGCGGCCTTACAAATAGATTTCAAAAATAATTTTACCTTATTAAATCCTTTCCTATGTCTTATCTTAATAGAAGTTTCTTAGGTAAAATCTTATTCACCCTTCATTGCATCCGGGATCTGAACACTCTTTCTATGGCATTTCTGTGAATTTTTTATTTTCTGCAAAAGTTTTGGGTGTTCTAACATAAATTTAAAGAATCTTATGCAAGATACAACACAGAAATTTGTTTTGATCAAAACCATAGCCTGAACAGTTTCAACATTAAGCCTGTTCTTATGATATGTTCACACAGAAAAATGTCATGAAAACGGGACATTAAGAAATTCATTTATAAAGGAACTTTTTTGCAACCCATTCAAGTTTTGTCGGGACAACGGGACCAGTAAATGAAAAAAGGGACAATCCCGTTAAAAACGAGGCGTCTGGTCGTCCTAAGTTATGCTCTTTTGAAATTAATCAACATATGATGAAGCCCACGCCTAAAATCCCTCACGCTATATACCTCGTTGAGACTAGGTCTATCGTCCGACTGCTACGTCATCTGCCATAGGCAGACGGCAGAATTGGGGATTTGTGGTCAGCATGCCGACTGTTATTGATGACTTTCGTGACTTTTTCAGCTACTTCTTTATTAGGTAACTTCTCAGTTGGTGTCACGAGGCTGATTGAATCCCTTTCCAGACCTCAGCAAACCTGAAGTGGTAAGGGGGACGGAAACTAGACTTATGGATCCATAGTCAACAGTCGTAGAATATATAGCTGCTGTTAAATTAGAGATCCTAGGGACCAAAAAAGGGTTCAAAGTAGCCTATGCAGAAAAATTTGATCAACAATCTTCCGAAATAAATGTTAGCATTTTACGGTAATATGGGCATATGAAGGAGACAATTTATGCGAATAGGCTATACAAAATCTTAGTTAATTATGACAAATCGAGAACCGAGACTTTTCCTCCTTAATTTGAGTTTTCAAAACACAAAACATTTAGTAACTAACGTGTCTATTTAACTATTTCATTTATTTACATGTAGTATAAGAATAAAAAGAAGACAATATAAAATACACCGCGACAAAACTTGCATAAAATAACCGTCTCTGAGGATGAGTACAATAATGTGAGAGAAAGTAGCCTAAGTAAAAATGATCCTACGCGCTTTGCGTAGTCCGATATCCACACATTCCACACATGCTCGTAGTTGAATGAAAGAAACTGATACTTGTGAGAGTATTAGGCGCTGCTTTCCAACTCAGGAAGGCAACTATCAGCATACAATGTAAGTCTGGGAGAAACACACCCTACTCTAAAAAATTTCACGTCACCGGAAACGTAAAGGGGATATATGTTGTAAAATATTTACGATACGGAGTGATAGTACTACGCATTCGTAAATTATCAGTGCTCCATTGCTAGTAATATTAGTTTCGAAATTCAAGTAGTAAGCATTGTGACGTTGTGGTTTGAGTAACCCCGCGTGAGCACAAACTCTGTCATATCCGGAAGAATCTCGAAGGTTCGCGTCTGTTCGCCGCTAATTTATGTTAAAGGCCAAGGGCGTAAAAAGAAGTTGAATGTGCGCATGTGCTAGCTGAGTAGAAAGACAGTCGAGGGGCTGGAGGGCGACCTAAGCCTTACAATTAGAGAGAGTTACAAACTGACAGCGAAGTAAGGCGGACGGACGTTATTTGTTTCGATCAGGTTCCTTCTAAGGCTGGCGCTGGTATAGGCCTGTGTGTTATGTGCAATACATGTCATTTGTCAAAATATAACCATGACATCTCAAGTGGACCATACATAACATTGTGTGTGATATTATCAACTGATGGGCGTGGGACCATAAGACTGACCGGGAAGCTGTAAATACCTGTACTACAAAGATTTTCTAATCCTAAATCCGCATGAATATTACAATGTTCTTGCTTTTATTTCTGACGATTCAGCAAGCTCACCCTGTTGAAAACAGAACACACGTCGGCTGCTTGACTACTACCGCGCATGCGTGGACGGTAGAGTCTTCCTGGTCTACACCCTCTGTCTGCAAACAAAACTCACGTCGGCTGCTTGACCACTCCCGCGTATGCGTGCACGGTAGACTATTCCTGTATTTAGTCGCGAGTGGCATCCGCCATCCACGCCTTCGATAAGTACTGAAGCAAGGATGTAGGAAAATCTAAGTCAGCTGTGCACCCAGTAAAAAGGGTACAGGTCATCCACAGCTGAGAGTGGAGAAACCTGTGCGCTCAATTCCGCTGATTGGGACATGGGGGGGGGGGAAGTACACGGAGATGCAGCTGTGATCAGGGGGGTATGGCCTTACAACGTAGAGAAGACGTTGTGGAGAAGAATTAAATCAGCGACTTGACTTCTGCAGACAAATTAAGTACTATACTTTATTGTTAAACCAACTTAAAAAGATTGGATTTAGGGAATAGTTTGAAAGTAAAATAGTGACAGTAGTATTCGTTCTGAAAATTTTTAAAAGAACAAGGATTAATATTGTACCGGTAATAATGAGATATTGTATGTAAAATAAGGAAGTCAGCCTAGAGGGTTTGAATTAAAGTTAGGTTCTTTATGGAACGTAAAGATAGGCTGAAATAGGCCTCGAGAGAGGCTAAGCGCTGGTTTAAAGTTAGGCTGAAATAGGCCTTTTGAGAGCGGTAAAGCTCGCCATTGAGTAAGCCGGTACAATAATATAACGGGTTTGGAATTAAATATATGGTGGAAGAGTAGCTTGTGGGCCGTGACTGGTGGCTAATTTAAATAAGTTAAATATAAATGTTGCCACGACACAGTAAAAGTTAATAAGTAAATAAATTCAATTTAATGAAGTTGTAATTAAAACCCAATGAATTGTTATAGCATGTATAGACAATGTACCCATACAAAGGCAATATAGACAAAATTATAATAAAAACAGAACTTACGTAAAGTATTTTTTTTGTCGACCAAACTGTAATACGCTTATTATATGCGATGTAGTAGTATTGAAATGATAGCCATAAAAGTATAGAATTTCATTGTAATACTGTTGTCAATATTCAAGCCTTGGAAGCAACTAATAAAAGTGCATAATAAACAAACTGTATTTAAAATAACACAAATTAAGTTCACATTCATTTTAATATTATACTAAATTGAGCTCATTTCGTGTGTTCTAATTTGCGTTGTTTGGGGTTAAAACATTAACATAAGTCCTTGCGCCCACGTGCCTCTGTCGCCTGCCATCTGTTGCAACAGTCGAAAATTACTAAGAGCTGACCGTCGAGAGAAGTTTTGCTTTATCAATTGCAGGTATTCTACAAACAAAAAACATGGACATTTAATTGTGGTCGAACAAAAGCAGGTCTGTGCAACCTGCGTATAACGGTAGTTTAGACACTTGTACGAAAATTATGAAACTCACTATATTTGTTTCATAAAAATAGTCGTGTTACGATAAATGCCATTACAGGTTCGTTGTATAATATAAATTAGAGATTTTTAAAGAATAAAACAAGATACCCATGTTCAGGATAAGGATTTTCACTACAGTTGGGCACTTCTATGCATGATCAGGACGACATCCGTGGCCATGGAAATCCCACCCGAGATTACGATTTTCCTACCGATACACTCGTGATTGCCTATGATATATTAACTAGAGAATAGAATCTTCATGAAGAGGAGGCAAAATAAATAGATTGAGGAAAAGCAAGGCGCTTGCGCTGTCGTGTAACATGTGCCGCATTGTTCCTAGTTATGAAGTATTAAGAATGGGTCCTGGCACGGATGCTGTGAGCTTGTTCCACCGGACCGGGGCTGAGGGGACAAAGGCGAGAGCAATAGAGCGTGTCGGGTGAGAGAGAAAGAGAGGGAGAGCCGGTGCATGCTAATTACGTTAAAAGCCGATTTTGAACTGGGTCCGGGGTCGTGCAGACGCTTGCAAATACAATCACTGCCAGCCACTTGACACACAAGACCTGCCTCGCCCCTCCCACTTGCTTGCTTCGATCAAGTATTGGATTCAGATTAGCCTTTCCGATTCCTCGTTCATTACAATTTCTAGGGTGTAACGGCGATGATGACAAGAATTCTATTATTAATATTAATAAAGTGGAAAACTTTAAATATCAGGCAGCAAAAATTACACATACAAATTATGTTAAGGAAGGAGTTAAATGTCTACTGAAATCAGGAAATTCTTGTTCTTATCCTGTTCACAAACTGCAATGCGTTTCACTGAGTTGGCCAATTATGCGGGTTTCTGCGTCGCGGCGGCCACAGCTCCATCTCCCGAGCGATCGGGTGAAATATCTACGCAAATAAAGCCGTTAACGGTGTAATGATTCAAGTTCTCACAATTAAAGTTAAAATTACAATGAAAATAACCACATACCTCATCACAAGAGACGTTGCAAGTGTCCTCCTCTTGCATCCACACAACACTGGCACCTTTTTAGGAAATTTTGTTTCACCCACATAAGTTCAGCTTGCGAGATAAAGTTAATATCTCTTGTGATAGTGTCTTTAAGTACTTTTATGGTATCGGGGTTTGAACTATCACTTTATTTTTCCAGTTCCCCCATAAATAATAATCACATACCGTTAAAAGAACCTAAAGACAATATCACAAGAGAAATTGACTCTATCTCGGAAGCTGAACTTATGCGCGTGAAAGAAAATTCCTAAAAAGGTGCCAGTGTTGTGTGGATCCAAGAGGAGCACATTAAATCATGGAGGACGAAATGGGCTGGGTATGTCGTGTGCATGGGGGAAGAAACACATATCTAAAAAATATTTACTGGGAGACCCAAAGGGAAAAGATCACTTGGTAGACCTAGTCGTAGGTGGGAAAACAATATTAGGATAGATTTAAGGGAAGTAGGAATTGCGAGGGGTGAGTGATTGTATGGAGTTAGCACAGAATAGAGTTGAATGGCGGGCTCATGTAAGTTCAGCAATGAACCTCCGGGTTCCATAAAGTAGACAATATTCCTTTAACTTGCTAATATCCATTGCCATTGAGTCCTAATAATACTTATTTACTTACTCAATGGCAGTAGACAATTCCTAAGCAAGGAAAGCAGTATTACCTATTTTATGGAACCCGGAGGTTCATTGCCTCGCTTATATGAGCCCGCCATTCAACCTATTCCCGTGCCAACTCCAACCATCCTTCGAAAATCCTACTTCCCTCAAATCTATTTTAATAATTTTCTCCTATCTACGACTAGGTCTTCCAAGTGCTCTCTTCTTTTCGGGTCAACCAGTCAATATTTTTGAGATGTCTCTTTCCTCCCCATGTCCAGCCCATTGCATCCTCCTTCATACTATATTCTGTGAAGAGTATGGATTATGAAGCTCGTACTATTAATAACACGAATAATAATTTACGATAAAATAACTTTCATGGAGGGATACTGTTTAAAGTAAGACCTGTATGCCACGTAATTCTGATTTTCGTCTTGATTGGTAGAAGGCAAAAATACTGTCAGCAGGACCCAATTTTACAAAAATGACAGGGAAAATAATTTGACAAGTATCTATGTCATTTTGATACCCAATTGTTTCGCTTGATACAGGCCTATATATCTATACAACTTCAATATTTCCCTAACACTTACGAGAGTGGATCGAAAAGTAACGCACAATATTCTTTTTACAAAACATTCAATAGGTACAATTACAAATAACGCGTACTTCACGGCATTTTGAAGAGTTTTGAAATTCTTCTTTGGTGTGGAAGCCAGATCTTGGGTTTGTTCGGGAAATTTGTGTGCATCCATTGTTTGGTTTTTTAATTTGACTCTGGATTGTCGTAACAAATCCATGTTTCATCCCCTGTCACGATGGATTTCAAAAAATTGTTCCCGTGCTGAGTTACTTTCGGCAACTGAAGAAAGATCTGAGAGGACAGTGCTTCCACACCAACGAAGAGTTTTAAAACACTTCAAAATGCCGTGAAGATCCTTCTCAATACGCTGGCGGCAACCTTCTATGAAGAGGGTATAGTTAAGTTGGTACCACGCTACGACAAATGATTCAGTCGGAGCGAGTTATGTGGAGAAGCAGCAAGAAGGTGTACCTAAATGTTCCAAATAAAACAGTTTTGATTTTCACTGTTTTCATTTTGTGCCCCATCGGAAGTTAAAAAAAAATGCCCTCGTATCTACCCCAAAATTAGTGTCAGGGAACTGAGTACCATGCGAGTACTTGCGCCTGCTAAATTTTTATTAACAAATGAAAATCAGAACACGCACAATGACCATCAACTTGTAAGAACCGCGAGAATACAGAATTCGATTGCTACCAAGCACCACCTACGTGATCAGGCAGGGCATCAAGGATGAATTCCCTCATAATTGCACTCACGCACCCGCACTAGGTTCCCCTCCACTTGGTTTTGGTCTGTAAGTAGGCCTAAAGCATGGTAAAATCGTAATTTTCGTCTGAACACCCTAACCAGATGCGAAGGTTAAAACACACCATCCTCAACATGCAGCAAAAATTCAATGAACTCCAACGGATAAATATCGATCAGTGAACTGTGAGCATATTTTTCTGAGAAGATTTAGGCCGAAAGAAGGTGTTATTGTTCTTCTGTGTACGCATTGTTTCTGTTGCTTTTGAATAATTACTTCTCTCTCTTGCAGTTCTGAAGTGGCCGTAGAATGGCTGTAGATCTGGGTCTGGATCGCCAAGAATCTGTCCGAGTTATCCGAAGTCCGGCATACTGAGGTCCGAATTATCGAGAGTTCACTGTAGTTTAATTCATGAACCTAATCGTAGAAGCATTTACTCTATAAAAACGGTCCGAAACAGTGAAGAATGGTTCGAGTTCTTGTTGTGCACACTTACAAGAACATCTCGATTTCAAAATGCCTGCCATCGAGGGCACAGCGAGTCTACTCCGGACTGAACTCGCATCCACACTTGCACTCGTCTAGGAGTCCATTTGGAACAGCACTTCCTGACGTCACTTCAAGTGAGGGTGCACGAGTGTAAATGTTAACGCATTTGGAATTTCGCCCAAGCTATAACTGTAACGTGTTAAGGTTGGCACGTGTTTGGAACAGTTTTTTATATTTACGAGGGCTGTTTTTTTTTCAACTTCCGATGGGGCATAACATGAAAACCACAGTGAAAATCAAAACTGTTTTATTTGGAACATTTAGGTACACCTTCTAAAAACTTCTGTACGTAGTTTCGTTCCGATTGAGACATTTGTCGTAGCGTGGTACCAACTTTCCAGTACCCTCTTCACAGAAGCTTGCCGCCAGCGTATAAGAAGGGTCCTCACGGCATTTTGAAGTTTTTTTAAATTTCTTCGTTGGAAGCCAGATCTAGGTTTGTTCGGGAAATTTGTGTGCATCCATTGTTTGGATTGTATTCTGGATTGTCGTAACGAATCCACGTTTCATCCCCTGTCACGATGGATTTCAAAAACTTGTTCCCGTGCAGAGTGACTTTCATTTTTTTCGGCAGCTGAAGAAAGATCTGGAAGGACAGAGCTTCCACACCAACAAAGAACTTCAAAACACTTCAAAATGCCGTGAGGACCCTTCTCAATACGCTGGCGGCAAGCTTCTATGAAGAGGGTATTGGAAAAATGGTACCACGCTACGATAAATGTCTCAATCGGAACGAAACTACGTACAGAAGTAGCTAGAAGGTGTACCTAAATGTTCCAAATAAAACAGTTTTGGTTTTAAATGTGGTTTTCATTTTATGCCCCATCAGAGGTTGAAAAAAAACAGCCCTCGTAATTGTTATTTCACTTAAGCTTTTCAAGTTTCTCCCTATCGTAGAAAATATTTTGGAAATACAGACAGTTTTCACATATACCAGAGCCAATCTGCCGAAAACAAAAATGTAGGCATGGATGGATACAAAATCCTAACTAGTGTACCAATAATGTGGTTTGGAACCGGATTCCGATATGCGACACAGAATTTCGGAAATAGAAAAACTCAAGACTTCATTCGTTTTTTCTAACTTTCCCTCGATTCTGTTAAAACACGCTTCCCACACTTATATCACAATATACTAATTCTGCAATGAAATGGAAATCGTTATCATATGAAAATGGATTATTTGTTCGTATTCATTGTCATGAATCATAGCTTCTAAAAGGTGCAATGAAATGTACATTATGCAACAAGCCTATAATTACATTTACAAAGATACGAGTAAGTTTATGAAATGAGTAACGTGATCCTCATAATTTTCATACGAGTATCTTGACTACCATTAAAGAAGTTCCATACGACTGTTTTAGTCTAAATGTTTAAAGTTTTGAGATTTTAGATTCACTCAAACAAACGGTCACGCTTCAGTGCGCTTGTCCTTCGCATCAGCTAGATTTATCTATGACAGATGGCGTCGGTCAAATCGAAGCTTCTTTTCTTCATTTTCTTCATACCAACGAAATTAATTAATTTTAGTTTCATACTAAAATTAACACGGACAGAATTGATTTTATTTTAAATAGAGGCTATTTATTACGCAGATTTCAGCTGCTACCCTCATATCGTCCCGAATTCGATAATAATTGATACCACACCGATGTCATAATGAAGATCACTTTCGAAATGAGTATTATTATTGGAACAAGACATTTAATGACCATAAAATAGTGAAAAAATGCAAAAAAAAAAAAATACATTTATGCCCTAAAAATAGTGAAAAGATGACACAACATTAAAAAAAAATACCAATAAATTTTTCATTATTATTTATATTTAGACTTTTTTTAAAGTAATGAATTGCTAAAAGAAAATTAACGGATGACAGTGCATAATATAAGAATTTACAATATAAAACACACTTATTTTATTGCTAAAAAAGTAAGTAAATCTATACTACTTGGAAGCGAAAAAAAACCTTTCTGAACTGGCATGCCCAGAAAATTGCCCCTAGCAAATATGTGCCATTTAAAAAGAAAGAAAAATAGTTCTTTATTGCTACAAGACAGACTGCTATGGTGTTTACAATAAACCTGAATTAAAATGAACTATGAACACATGGCGGAGATTCTCAATTAAAAATGACTGTCTGTTGTCTAAAAGTAACGATTTGTACATGGAGAAGCTCCTCTCTACCTCCACTGAAAAAGACCTAAAGTGCCCGAAAATACCTAAAAATGCAGAAAATGACCTAAAAATTGCCAAACACTGTCCTTTCTCTTGAAAATGATGAAAAGTGCAAAATAAAGCAAAACAATACAAAAACAAATTGCCCTTATTTAATCAATTATTTCTTGATGCACATTTATATATATTCAAGCTATCTTTTAGCCTTCTTATAAAAAAAATGCAAAATCATCAAATGCCTTGCACTACTCATTACGCGTTATTAATAATCACAGAAAACATGAATGAAATAACTTGTGTGTATATATATATATATAGCCTACATACGCGCGCGCGCACAAACACAAACACACACACACACACATACACATACTGTATATATATAATTAATTGATTTTTGTATTCTTCACATGAATGACATACCTTAAGCTACGACAAACAGTTCCTTTAAATAATGAATATGCATACAGAGCTGACTTTTTTAACACTGCAAGTGGGTCAACAACCCGGTGGCAATGTTGCAATTAATACCAGCCATACAGTGACACACTATACATACAATTACACACATTAAGTATCACAACAGCTATCTACATACCAATACCCTATCCATATAAGTATTAATATATTTTTTTAAAATTTCTCTCCATTCAAAACCATAGCATATACCTATTCAATATATTTTGAAAAATTTTCGCGTTAGCAGGAAACGTTTTGAAGGTTTCTGAAGGTAAGTCATTCCAATCCTGAATCCCTCTATTTAAAAAATAAAATTTGGCAATATTTGTTCTTTGAGGTCAACCCTCGATTTTGTGTTTGTGATCCTTCCTACTTTTGTAATCTGGTTCTTTAATTTTGCTGTGAAGCACTTCCCATGCTGGTTGTTTCGTGTATACATAATACAAACATTTTAATCTATATATTTTCCTTCTATATTTTAAAGATTTCCATCCTAGTGTTTTTAACATAGCCGTAACGCTGTCAGTTTGTTGGTGCTTATTCATAACAAATCTTGCAGTTTTTCTCTGCACCATTTCTTCCACTAATAGACTGCCTAACAAAACAGTAAATAATATGTCCCAAAAAACCATGCTCTATTTTGAATAAAAGCAAATAAATATTATTTGAATATTCCTAAAACCATTTTAGAGCATAGCAGTGATGAATTACACTACATAGGTATAACACGTTTTAAAATAACTAATATGTAATTAATGGTTATAATTTCATTTTTTTGTAATATTACACTCGGTAGGCCTATATCTCAGAACCTACATCATGTGGATTATCATGTTACTGCTTTAAGCCCTTCGAATAATTTACTAAATTAATGTATAAATAGCTGAATGGTATCTAGGCATGTGCATTAAAATCTTGATGCTCAAATATTTACATTTGCTACGAGAGGTTGGGTTTCAGAATATCTCTAAGATAACATTAAATACATAAAACAAAACTATTCAAGTCTGGAATTTCAGATTTTGGATTTGTTATGCCTTTAGGTGTGAAGAATTGTATAAAAACGAATGCGACAGGCACAACAGAAGTTGGAATCATTATATCCTAGAACTGTACAGCGCATGACGTAGTGACTTAAATTGTGCAGACAAAACGTACGGATATACTCTATGTGGTTTGGAGGAGTGAATGGAATGCAAGAGATAAATCAAGTATCGAAATGTAAGTTTAGCCCTGATTCTGCATAGCATTAGGCCTACAAAGTTGCAGATAGCAATAAATAGCTAATATCCGTTGCCTTTCCTGTAGGCTGTGTATTCAGGAATATTTTTTCACTGAAACTCATTTTCCTTCTGTTTAATGTACATTGGCCATCTACGAGTATTGTCACGCGATATCTTGATTTTATGGTTTAGATCCCTGACGCATTCACATCTTTTGAGGAACCAGCCTACCTCGTGTATACTACTATTGAACTACCTGGTGGGACTAGTCACTAGGGTATCCATCCAAAAAGTGCCACTTATTGAATATTGAACTTTCCTTGGTTTCAGGACTTCGAAGAGCATTTTCCAGGACTGACTTTTCAGTTCTCACGAGGCAGTACCAAATGCCACAGTTCGATAATAATCACTCGCATAAGACGGTTTCATCAAATCTTCTGAACCATAGGCACAAAAATCCTGGTAAGTACATGCTTTACATGTACTGCCACTTTGCGAATCTACCTTTTTCTTTCTACATTCCTCTCCTGTATCCTTGATTAATTTCTCCTTTTTCTTTCTCTTTGTCTATAGACAAAGTGGGGAACAAACCTCATACCTTGTATTGAGTGTATTTCATACCAAGTGGGGAACATATGTTTATGCAAACCGAAGAAACTAATGTGAAATAATTGTTTCAAGGAAAGCTAGAGGCTTTTAGCTTCATAACAATGTTTATAAATCCTTATCCGTTCTTAAAATTTAAATATTTAACATGAGTACAGAACTAAAATAGCTAATCGGATGCAACTGCGCCCCATTTGGTGTTTCGTGTGACTAACCTAAATAATTATTATAAAACTGTTTTTTTTTTATGCTGATATGTTGTTATAACTGGTTGGTATTACGTTGGTATAACTGTACCAATGTTCGAACTTTTATTATATATGTGCTTTCAGAGATATATAATTCAAATTTGAGGTTGTTTCTTATGAAATGAGCATTGTTCCATTCCGTTTGCATCCTTGCGTTTCATTTTATTTTATGTATTTTATACATTTAAACTGCGTTGTGTCAGTTTAGAACAACGTAGCTCCTTTTATGATTTTTTAATATGTACGCTGATAAAAAGCACTAGAATTGAAATTTTAAAATGTTTAAATTCTTTTAATTAGCAAATTAATATGCAAAGTAATACGAAATTATGTATATGAAAATAGATGTTTGAATTGCTGTACAATAGAAACACTACAATGTTATGTTTTTCTCGGGGTGCATTTAAACCCCAGCTTGTAGCCTGGTATTCCATGTACAATACTGATTCCCGGCATGGCATTAACTGTATATATTTTTCTTTCATTTTTTATGTAGTATTTATTCTCTTCTTTGGCGTCTCTCGTCTTTAAAGTTCTCTATTTACCCCCCCTCTTGTATTATAGGCCTATTTTCTCTCCTTATTCCACGTTCCTCTTGATTTATAGGATTTCTCTGGGTTTCAATATTTCTCGTCAATTCGCTGTCACATTACAGAGGCATGCCACTCTCTGTATATCCGAGATTTCTGCAAATGTAAATCACGACTGAAATTATGTATATTGCATGGAAATTGGCAAAGGTTCTCAGCAGGTCGGTGTTACAGTGTTAAAATAGTATGTAATTAAGCATTCCAGCTAGCGTCTCTTTACAACTCGCAGCCGAGCTAATTAGGAAAGTAAGAGTCGTAAACTGCACGTTCAATAAATAATACACCTGAACCCAAGCACACCGATCCTCACGTGCTCAAACCGCGGATTCATATTTTATTAGAATTTACTCGTACGTTACATTTTTATCCCCACAGTAAGGTTAGAATTAAAAAGAAAATTCTAACAGGCGCTCAGCTGGGCAGAATATCTGGCTGCCTTTGGCTTGATGTGCAAGTGATTTACAAATAGTTGTATCGGTATGAAAATGCCGAACAGAAGTTGAGTGGCGGCTAATCAGAAACTCAACGAATTACACAATATTGTAAACCATGGCAGATGTGGAAAACTTACAAAAAGAAAGTGAGATGGTATTCCGAAGAAGTCACACGGTACATAGGAAGCAAAAATTCCTGTTTTAGTAGAAATAAACACAGTTTAATTCGGGTTTATTTAATGAAGGCGTGAACACTTTGTTCCCTTAAAGCAGGCTCGGGAAGAAATGCACCGGAAGTGCGAAATGATCTATCCCTACATTTGCCTCCTTCCTTATTCTTTCTATTCTAACTAGTCCCAGAATCAACCGGTTTAGTTGTCTCCACCTGCAACTGAAAGAAAATAGTAGGGACTAGAGGGATGATAACTTCACACTTCCAGTGCCTTCCTTCCCGGCCTTGCCTTAAAGCATCTTCTTTACGTGTCTCCTATTTAGTCACCCCCAGTATAAAATTCTTCTGTGGCGTCAGACAAGTTCAGCAGCTACAGTAGACAGTTCACTACGTGGTTAGTAATTCTAGGGGTGCAGAAACTAGACGAATATGTCCAAATTCAGAAAAGAAGTAATTCCCCTGAAGCTTTTATTGCTTGTCAGAATGATAAAACTTACATAATTCAACAGTCAAAACCGAACCACGTTAAAAATAATGAGCGTATTCGTATAACAGACGGTCGTTTTAAATCTTTGTATCTATGTACGAACAACATTCTTTCCACACATGGATAACTTGTCCATAGTAAAGAATGCAAACCATTTAGTGCACTTAAGTGACTGAGAGCCATTTTATCATAAAATATGCGATACTCCAGTATTCTGCATAATATGTTAATGACGTGAGTGGAATATACGTTATTGAAGTTAATACAGAATTATCTTTTTATGTTGATTGCTAAATGCATAATTATTGTATGTTTATTACATGTTTGGTATAATAGCATGTAAATATTATACAGGTTTTTAACTTGTATGTATATATATATATATAGAAGACGATAATCATTTATTATAAACATAAATATATATATATATATATATATTTCTAAAATACAAGATCCTGTCTAGATTGTATATTCACAGCAGCACAGATAATTGAAAAGAGACAAGAGTTCAATTTACCATTATATATAGCCTTTATAGATTATATAAAAGCCTTTGACAGGGTAGAAAGAGAAACCGTTTGGGACATATTAACGAGAAGAGGCTTTCAAAAACATGTTATTAGGGCTATTCAAAGCTTACTCGTATATGTAAATACTAATATAAAAATAAAGTCTGGGAACAAAAAATCAAAACACGTAATCGAAATAAATCAGGGTTTAAGACAAGGGTGTCCTTTATTACCCACTCTTTTCAACTTACATATTGACGATGGTGTCAGGAAATGGAAACTGGCTTCAAATAATTCTAATAAAATTCCTGTAGATTTACTTATATTTGCTGACGACGAAGCTATAATGGCCTTCTCAGAGAATGAGTTACAAAGAGTTATTTTCAAACTAGGTTGGCTTGCAGATGATTACAATCTAAAAATTTCTCCAACAAAAACCAAAGTTATGGCCCAGTGTGGCAAAGAAATGATAAGAACAAAAATAGTGCTGAATGGAAAAACACTAGAACAAGTAAAAGATTTTAATTATCTATGTGCCTCCATAGGACTTAATAGGGAAGAAGACATAAATAATAAATTACAAAGATTTTAATATATATGTGGCACCCTGAAAAGAACATTGGGAAAGAAAGTAAGGACGGATACACATTTAAATTTTTATAAATTACTGGCTGTACCTACATTATTTTATGGTGCGGAAATATGGACTCTGAATAAACAAATACTGAAAAGAATAGAAGCTGCAGAAATGAAATATCTACGATTTGTGGCGGGATATACATTGATGGATAAAAAAAAGAAGCGAAGATATATGTGATGAATTGGAAATATATAGTCTTACAAATAAAATAGAAGAGTATAGGAGAAAATGGCATGAACATGTCTGTAGAATGGACCCCATTAGAATGCCTTGGAAAAGTCTGAATTATCAACAGAGAGGTGGAAAGAGAGACCAGGGACGTCCAAGGAAGAGATGGAAACAGCAACTTAATAAATGGAGCCGGAACGAACCAATAAGATTTAATCCCTGAACGAAGAAGAAGACGACGAAGTTAGGAAAATAATTTTGTATTTCATAAATTTATCAAGAAGTACAATTGACACAAACAAGATACATACAATTTTTTTTTTTTAATGTGGGGTGAAAACTGAACAAAAGGAAATTTGTTAATGAGATCCGGATATGATCCATGACCACACTTAGGTACGCCAAACAGCAATAAATAAATCAGTTACAGGATTAATGTGTGATTTACCTAAAGCTGAAACCACAAAGTATAACAGCCCTCAGTGCAATTCGTGAACGGTTTAAAAAATTGAGAAAATATGCACAATTCTTCCAACAATTTTTGCGGAATAGCTTTCAGAGCCATTAGGGTTTCCACTTGTTTTTGCCCCCAAACGGTCGTATTTCAGCGTTGCGATGCTGACAGCGCTTGTGACCGAAACTTGGCGATGTAGTGCTATATGTAATAAAACAAAAGAGGTTAGCTTCCAATCAATATTATTGAGGGTTATGTGATATGATATGGCGTTGTAGCCATATAGCTAATGGAAATAAATTATTATTACACCAATTGTAACTTGCTCTGTTATTGGACGGTCCCTCACTTTTTATTTGTGATATCCGTCTGTGCCACTTTTGTAACAAACGACTCGGAACAAATAAATTAATATATGAAACATTCAGTGAAGCGAAAAAACAAAACTACGTATATCCTCAACGTTTTTCTTGTGGTCTATATCCTCCACTTATACGAGTCAGTTTCCAGTGGTATGTGACAAAATCACAACAACAACAACAACAACAACAGTAACAATAAAATAATAATAACGACAGCAATAAAAGCAATCTTTGACGGTAGGTTTACAGAGAAACCAAAGATGTTTTGGGAAGACGAGAAGAACAAAACTTTTTCACGTCGTACTAAGATACTGTAGTTGAACATAAAAATATGTAATAAAGACTAACTTATTCCACTCATAAGGCGCATGTTTGATATTGACCAATAGCGTTCAGCAATTCTTCTGATATAGACCAATCATGATCGTTTATCTTATAATATTCTTCCTTGCGTCGCATATTAGGAGTTTTATCAGATAAATTTGTTCGAACTTCGTTCTCGCAAATATTTCGATAAACTCGTAATCTCTCGTGGGATAAGCTACGATAATTACCAGGGCCCGGATTGTAATGACATGTCATCTTTTTATTGATGCTGCAAAGACATTGCCAACTTGTATATAAATCCTAGTCATGGCCTCTAGATTATAGAAATACATTTTTATTGGGTCATTTTTTATAATTTTATGCAATTTTATATCTTTAGGGCATTTATTTAAATTTTAGGTTATTATTTTGTCCTTTCTGTGTCATTTGCTTCCTTATTTAGTCATTTTCATGTATTTACATTGAGTGTATTAACTTTATTTTCGTCGCTAGCGGTGCTGTCTTTGAAGTGTTATTCGTTTAATGCAAGAAGGGAAAAATCGGCGTTAAAGTGTTGGCATGTCTCAGTCGGAAGTGAGAAACCAAGAAACGCCAAAATTGTATTATATTACTACTGTTTACCTTCAATTAAACAACAATATAATCCGGCAGACTACAAAAGGAAATGCCGAATTTTGACTCGCCAGTGCCTCAGTGCCAGTATAAATTTCCGTGAGAAAAGGACAATCACAACATACAGTTATTTACAGTTTTTACAACTATGTACAAACTAGTCTATAACTTTGTGTGTACAATAATAATTTTTTATACATAAAATATCAGTTTTTGGGTCATTTTTTATAATTATTAAGTAATTTTCTTTAAAATTTAGGGTCTTTTATAGGTCATTTTTCAAACAATTTTAGGTCATCAGAATCCGGGCCCTGATAATTACAGTAACCATAATAACGACCACCTAAGGGGTCTCGTGGCTAAGGATCCGCAGGCCCAGCTCGATCCCCGGAACCTAGTTGCATTTTCTGAGGTAGATAGTTCTGAAATGGGGTCCATTCAGCCTCGTTATTCAAACAGAAGAGCTACTTGTTTAAGAAGTAACGACTCCGGTCATTGAAAATATCACTAACGGCCGTGGATGTCGGCATGCTGAACACACCTCCCAACCAATCCAGCCATTTGCCCCTGGTAGATGACGCACCGTTCGGATGGTAAGCCCAATCCCTTCAGGGATGTAGCGCCACGGAGTTTAGTTTTATAATAACAGTTATAATAGTAATAATAATTATAAAACATAAATAAAAGTAATAATATATTTTATATGATTGTGTAGCAAATACTACCCTGTTACGTTTCTAAAAGTAGAACGACCAATCTACAGCCAGATATTACTTTTAGAACAGAAAATGGCCTCTGTCAGGAATATCAAGTTGTTAAAAGTGGGATTTTAGGTAAAAATAGCCTCTGCCAGTATGTCTGAAAAATTGACCGTAGCCAGATTACAAGAATTTATTTGAAGGAGATAACTTTAGATTTAAAATAAGATAAGTCCACTGAGGAATCGTGTCATGTCACTGTATGTGACTGTGACTATTGTAATAATATTAATGAATTTCATATTGTTCCTATGAGGGTGATATCTTATTATTATTCTCAAGTAATCCTAAGTTTGATTTTTTGAGGGAATAAGGTGGTGATATTGAACGTCATTATATTGTAATAATGACTTATTCTCCTTCAACAAAACATCAATTTTCTGTTACGAACTACCTTTATCAAGACACTGATCGTTTCGTGATCCTTCTTCAGGGTATTTAAAAAAAACTGGGGCGATCACAGGCAGGTTATAAAATGGCCCATAAAATACAAGTTACATAAAATACAGAATAAAGTTAACACCTAAATGAGTATTGATCGTGTGCGGGTTCCGGTCAGTATAAATTATTATTAATTAATACCATTATTAGACAATAATACTGATGTAATTATTAAGTAATAATAACCTATTATGTTTTAGATTACAAGATAACTTGATGAGGAAAGGGAAATTTACGAATATATTCTGGTATAACGCCCAGATTGACTGCGATATTTTTTTTCGTTCCATTAAAAATTCAGCTCTTTTACAAAGGCAGTTTCTTATTTATTTATTTATTTATATTTATTTACTCTTTTAAATTAATACAGAAAGAATTACATAAGTTACCCCAAAGGAGCAAAGCTCGTGTTTGGGGTTAGTTCCTTTTAAATTACATCAGTTAAAATAAAAAAAATACAAATACAAAATACAAATAACATGTAAATGAATACAGGTGCAATAAAATCAAATTAAACTAAAAATACAATAAAATATAGTGATACTAGTACTATTCAGAAAAGGGAAAGAAGAACATATAAATCATTATAAAAGGGAAAGTGTGAAATGTGGTTAATATTAATGTGTCTTATATTAGTTTTTTAATTCTGGATTTGAAAATGAAATCTTTGTACATGGCTAATTCAGGGTGAAGTTTCATTATTGAGTTGTATAGCCGTGGACCAGAGTTTGAGCTGTGTAATAGTCCTGCCGATGTGAAACATTTAGGTTCAATTAGAGTAGGTATTTGATTGCGTCTTGTAGTGTAATCATGAGGATGCTTTTGATATTTTTTTCGATTTTTATGGTAGAAATTCAATGTAGTGTGTTTATAAATTTGCTCAATATTTAATACTTTAAATTCGTTATATATCCGGTTAGTGGGATAATCAATTCGTTTATTCAGGCATATTTTAATTATACGTTTTTGCAATATGATCAGTGGCTCAATAGTAGTTTTTGTAGTACCTCCCCACCCACATATGCCATATTGGATTACCGATTCAACTATAGCTAGATATACAAGCCTTAAAACAGAGGTAGGCAAGTAATGACGTAGGCTTACAAATTTATAAATTGTTTTGCGGATCCTTGTACATAAATATGATATATGTTTGTTCCATTTTAAGTATTGATCTATAACGATTCCCAAATATTTCACCTCTGTAGATTCTTTAAGATAAGGGCAATTACATGAGGCCGAGTGACTACAAATAGGGTTATGAATTGTTAATTTTAGATAGTTGAGTGCTTCTAACTGACGCATACCAGAGGCTGTTAAAGAAAAAGGTACTAAAGTTGTTTTATTTACATTTAGCGATAACAAATTAGCGTCTAGCCAGTTTTTTATCATATTCATGCCTGCATTTGCATGTTTATAAACTTCCTCCCAGGTTAAGCCACTAAAGATCACCACTGTATCATCTGCATAAGAATAGGAAGTTCCGTTGTATGCTTGCAAATCAATTTTTAACAAATCATTTATGAATATTAAAAACAGAATTGGGCCTAATATTGTTCCTTGAGGAACCCCTATTTGAATTTCTCTGTTTTCACTAATTTCATCATCAATTTTGGTAACTTGGTTTCTTGAATTTAAGTATGACTGGAGTAAGTTATGAGCTATCCCTCTTACTCCTATTGCATGTAATTTAGCCAAAAGTAATGATGGTTAACCGTGTCGAAAGCTTTTCTTAAGTCTAAAAATATTCCTAAACACTTATGTCCTGCATCTAATTCGTGTATTGTTAAATGTTGTTTTAGTAATCTTTGACGTAATATTTAGTCCTATATTCGTGAAGTATTTATTGAATTCATTTGCTATTTCTTTTTTATTTTCAAGTGTTATTCCCTCTTCGTTTGAAATCTCTGTAATGGCATGGGAATTGTTTACATTTGTGTCCGTAGCTTCATTTATTGTTTTCCAGAATTTTCGGGGGTTATTTCTACACTGTTGGAACTTATGTTTATAGTACTGAGCATTCATTCTTCTTATAATTTCAGTTAGGGTATTTCTGTATTTTTTGTAATAAATTTTTAAATTTTCGTTATTGGGTTCTCTTTTAATATTTTTGGCTAATTTATCTCTTATCCGGATAGATTTGATGATACCCATGGTAATCCAGGGTTTTATTTTGCGTAGTTTACAAGAATATTTATGTACTGTAGTGTCAGAGCATTCATGTAAGTGATCTGATAGAACAGTGTGTAATTTTACAAAGGATGAATCGGCATTATTACATGCTAAAACTGCGGTCCAGGTTTCTTTTTCCAGTCAAGAAAATAATTTGGGAAAATTAATGGATTTAAAAGTTCTTAGGGTATTTACAGAAACATTAACATTATTTATGCCAATTTGGAATAAAGATATAACTGCGTAATGATCAGTTATAGCACTATTGAGTACTGCTGGAGCAAAATTCCAGTTGTTTTTTGTTTTATAAAATATGTGATCAAGACAAGTTTTTGAATCAGGTCTTGTAATGGAATTTAGAAATATTTCAAATCCATATTCGTGCATGATATTCATATATCTATTGCCAAAAATGTCTAAATGATTTTCCAGGATCATCCAATCACTCTTCGTATTACAAAAGGTAAAGTGTACATTGTGAGGATTACTGATAAGTTTTCACTCTGTTCCCACTGAAGATACTTGTACTGTACACGATAGATAAAGTTTTCAGTCTTTATCCCACTGAAGATATGCATTATTTTCCATGGTTTCAACAAATTTACAATTCAGTTTTAGTAAAATAAGCTTTAAATATTTAATTTAATTTTGTAATCTTTTTTTTTTTCTTTTAATTTTAGAAATTCAGTTCAAATTAAAGTATGCAACTCAGAATTACTTAAAATACTAACTTAGAACATAATGTAAGCAAAATAATATTACTTCAATAATTATTTTAAAAAGGTATTAGGCCTATATGCAGCAAACTTATAAGTTACTTACATTTTACCTTATTTTCAGCTTATTTTTACAAATTCTAATTTTACTCCAATTTTTTTTTTGCCCGAGGATCAAACCCTGGACTTTATATTGGCCCTTAGACCTCTTGAAGTTAGAAATCCCTCTTCTGCACATATTTAGGCTACCACCTAACACGGGTAATCTTATGACAACGATTTAATTCAACCAGGAATTTGAAAAAGTAATACTTATTGACATGTTTTCTGTTTTGATTCCACTGAACAGATCTATGTTATGTCAGACTCTGTACCATGGGTGCGCAACTGGTGCACATCGTGTCACAGTGTGGTAGGGGAATTTCTCCCACTACCGTCGCCCTTGACGTCAGCATAAAGCAGTTTCGACGTGACACTGAACATGAAGAACAGGTTTCTTACGTCACAGAATAGATGGGGGACTAAAACGTTTCCCCATAGTTGCTCACCTATGCTCTGTACGGTGGTGGCATTCAGTACATTTCGCGTAAATTCGCAAAACTACTTCTCTGAAAAGGATCGTGTTGGGTAACCCATAACAGCGCAATGTTTTTCGTTGGCAGCAGAAAATAAATGCCGGCAATTTTGAAATATAAAATCCCTAATCGAACATTACTAAAACCGTGGTAACTTATTTTATCGGTGTGATGGAAATACGGCGAATACATGCACTTTATTTAATTTATAGAAGTATAAATTGCAATTCCCACTTTGTGTTGGAAATTGTGAATTAAAAAAGAGGTTAGTCCACTATTCACTATTGTCAGCATAATCTCAATACCGATACCATACTCGTTTATTTTGAGGGAATACGATTCAATACCACTAACGAATTATTTACCGTAAGGTTGAAACGAACTGAACTCGAACATAATCCTTCTTAGGATGATCATTTGATTGTTGTTTGTTTGTTTGTGTGTTTGTTTGGTGGCTCATTTAACGGGGGTTTAATACCGATACTGAGACCTTAAGGGAACAATGTACTGTAGCCATTTTATTTCTGGACAGAGATCTCAAATTGTTACATATTAGTCTCCATACTTTCATAATTATATTGCTTATTCTTTTATCATAGAGGCTTCATAAGTTTAAAAAAAATTATATATATATATATACACACACACATGAGAAAAGGAAGAAAAACATGTAAAAAAAAATTGGGAAGTTTATCCTAATCTCTGAGCTACCTTAAGCACAGATTAAAACTGTGTATGTTTATCCTCCATATACGTAACTAACTCTGGTAGCATAATTTTAGGAAAGTACTTCATTGTAACAGTTAATAAAAAATAACACAAGAATAAAAACCATCTCATACAAAAAAGTGAAGTTTACAAGTTAAAAGTATCCCTAAATATTACATAAATATTGTATCAAACTAAATCTGCTCCCAATTCTTCAATACTATATGTTGAAAGAGAGAGCAAAATTTCAGGACTCTAGCTTTAATGCATTCTGATATAAGGGTACAAACGTGAATAAAAGTTTAATTTTGAGATAATTGTGTTTAAAAAAGTAATTTTCCTGATAAACATCATTGCATTTTTTGATCATATGATTTTGATTATTATCTTCCTTCTCTGCTTCTTTTTTCTTCTCACATTGCCTTCTTTTCATCCAAGCTTCGTTTGTAATTACCTGGGCAGTTCCTTGTGCATGGTGGATGCAGTTCTTGTCGATCAGTTGAAATGTTTTCTTTGATTCTAAATGGATGAACATTCAATTTAAATGTATTTTAATTGGTAAAATATTGCATAGCACTATAAAATTAGACTATATATATTCTTGATCAGGAATAATTTTTTCCCGCTAAAAGCAAACAAATGTGATTTTTGACCATCTGAGCGTAGTTGTTGCCATAAACATCGCCGGTGTAGCGGAATGTTGTCCCAAAGGAGTCCTTTTACATGCCTATACACCACAGACATGTGACTCGCATTTACGCACACAGAAATGCTATCGATCTGGGCCAGGGTCGGTACATAGGTTACGTACGAAATTACGAATATAGATGAAATATGATAAGAATGTATTATGTTGTTGAAACCATAGATTGATTCCCGAAAAGGAGCATTGCGCAACATTTATTTGGCTAAAATAAATAACAGCAGGACCAATGGTACTAAATAATAGTTATACTCACAATTATATATTGTTCTGTATTCTATCTTTTCTATAAAAAGTCTTTTCGATGCCTGCAGGAATGTTGAACTGGAAATTAATACAGAAAAAACTAAATATGTCATGGAACGTCAAAATAGTGCGCTACAAAATATTAGAACAGCCGGTAAATCGTTCGAACAAGTGAAGAAATTCAAATATCAGGGAGCAATAATTACAGATACAAATAATATTCAGGTAGAAGTAAAATGTAGATTCAAATCAGAAAATGTCTGTTCTTATGCAATTCAGTAACTCGTATCTTCTCGTCTTCTTTCCAGAAATCTAAAAATAAAAATTTATAAGACAATTATCCTTCCGGTTGTATTATATGGATGTGGGACATGGCCGCTTACTCTTCGGAAAGAACATACTCTGAGTGTGTTCGAAAACAGGGTGCTTAGGAAATATCTGGGCCCAAGAGAGAT
This sequence comes from Ectobius pallidus, assembly GCA_964059195.1. Lineage (NCBI taxonomy): Eukaryota > Metazoa > Arthropoda > Insecta > Blattodea > Ectobiidae > Ectobius > Ectobius pallidus. The sequence goes on from CAXKWD010000011.1 coordinate 53,825,722, forward strand.
GAAAATGACTGGAGAAAACTGCATAGGCTAAGGACGAGCTTCATAACCAGTAAGTACTCTTCACCGGATATAGTAATGGTAATTAAATCACGGAAGATAAAATGGGCTGGACATGTTGCGCTCATGGGGAGGAAAGACATATCTAAAAGATATTGACTGGGAGACCCGAAGGGAAAAGACCACTTGGATAACATAGACGTAGGTGGGAGGACAATATTAGGATATTAATGCATATTAATAAAATCAAATATTAGGATAGATTTAAGGGAAGTAGGATTTGCGAGGGATGGTTGGATGCAGTTAGAACAGAATAGAGTTCCATCAAATAGATAATGTTCCTTTAGCTTGCTTAGGAATTGTATATTGCCATTGAGTATGAGTATAAACTAACACAAATAAGAAAATAAAATAAATATACGTACAGAAACATTACTGGATAATGAGTTTTGTGAATGCATAAGTAACTGTGAAAAAATCAAATTATAGCATACATGTTATAAGGGCGTTCACAGAATCGATGTTTGCATTCTGATGATGGGAGCATTTGTTCAGAAATGAATTATAGAGCACAGGAGATAAAAGGTATTCTGCCAAAAATACCGAACTTGACAGGAAACCTATAATAAACTTGTTGATCGTCCAGTGGTATAAAGAAAGTTACGTTAGTACATCGGATATTTGAAGAAAATTACGCCATCAAAAAACTCTCCACTGAATTCATGGTTACTTGCAGATAAACATTTATGTCAGCACTCACTTTGTAGACGTTATAGGTTATGTGAACCCGTGCATGTGACGGAACTAAAGTAAATGTAAATCTCTAAACTCTACGAAAAATGGAACTACAACTAAGTGAACTGAAACCTGAACTACACTAAATTAAACAACTATTCAAGATTAAATAAACTGACAGACAAATATGAATTCTGTCAAGAAAGCTGGGAGCCTCAACCTCCTGGAACCCTTAGGGCCTCCAGGGTCTGTGAGGGGAAACACTTTACTTTACTTTTTCGTAATTTAAGGGGACAAGTACACCAATGAGAGTAACAAGTCACTGTTTTAATAATGGTATTTCATGAAATTGACTTTTCTCCGTGAAGTGAAAAGTATACAAAATACCCGAATAGGTGGATGTGTCGATACAGTGAACCTTTAAATTAACTGTCGCTTATTTCCCGTAAGATAAAATTTTAACTGTTTTTCACACAACTTGTACAGTAGACTATATTAGGTAGTTTTATTAAATTTTGCAGGCAACCACAAGACATACCAAAGAACAAAAGTGATTTAACTTTTTTGATGTTTCAATTTAATTTATTTAAATTTTATTTTGGCAAAGGGAAGTTACGAAATGTTCAATTCTTGACATAAAATCCGAATAAATATTTATTTTTTATAATATAATGGGAATGATAAGAGTCGTTACTGGTAACATGACTTTCACGAATAACATCAAGCAAAAGTCACGTTGGAATATTAAAATCTGTATGAGATATGAAAAGAACCGATTATTATTAATGAAAAATTATTATAAATTTAAGAATCATGTTAATGATGAAGTAGTATTGCGTAATCATCATCAATTTTTAGCACCAAATGGGAAATTAGTTTCACACTATTTTTGCCCAGAAGAAATATAAGTAGGCTTCGAATCCTCTTACAAGAAACAGTTACGTTCACTAAGCATATTCTATAGCAAGATGTGAGGGTGTATATCGCGCGATGATAAACGATGACAACAAGAATGCGCTCAGGTGTAGGCCTAATCATTTAGAGATAAAAAGTGAACACGTTCCATATTGTAAATAAATTGTGCGTGTGGACTGCAGTCGATGCACTCGAGGCGCACACCGCTTATGCTGTGGAGTGACTGTCCATACACAGCAACGTCATGCCGGGTACAGTCAAGTGAAAGGAAACTTTCCGTGTTTTTCTTCATTTAAAGTTGGCACTGAATCTCCGTATCATATGTGTTCCACGCCAGCCCTTGGGTGAGCCAATCTTTTATTGGCTACAATTCAAGTCCAAACAAACATATTATGCTATGAACAACGCTCAGGCTACGGTGAGCGGCGAAAAGGGGCGGAGCGTGGGAACATTTAATTTGAGTTGCTAGAAGGTTTTCCTTACAAGGAATGTCCACTCCAGCCCTTGAATGAATCTAACTCGGATTGGTGTGTTGGCAAAAGTCTGGCAATGAAACATTAACCTATGAATGAAGGTCGGTGTCAGGTTCAGGAGTGAAGAAGTGAGGGGAGGCTTAGCCTCTGCTGCGTATTTACCAACGCGAAAAGGATATGCACAGGGGTGGGGTGTGGGCATGGCGGAGACGGAACAAAATCACTGCGCATTATATCGGAAAGATTCCATGCACTCGACTGTACTGTACACGGCACACTAAACTTTAGTCTTCAATACCTGTATAAACGTCCCAAGCCTAAGTGGCTTGTTTTACAGTCCTGGATTGTATGTTTTCGGAGTGTGATCAAGAGAATAATTATAGCGTTTGTAATTCCACCGACATTTCTTTCTGCAGACTGACTTATTAAGTCAGAATTTTGTGGCTAATGAAGGAATACAAACTGAGCCCCATTAAAAAGGAAAATGCTGATAGGCACGAATTGGACGTGGGTATACCCAGGCGTACTGTTACCTGAGCATTCAGTCCAGTCCAATAAATCGAAGCTCCGGAACTATTTCGCAGGTTGCAGGGAATGAGTAATTGTTCTGCAAATTGTCAGGGGCATGGGCAATATTCCAGCACTGGCACAGAATCGTCCCCTACTTGAAAACACAACACAATACAGCAAGCTTTGCAAAAGGCAATTGATTTCTGATCTGATGTGTGAGAACCCAGTGGTTCGGAAAGTCACAGCTTCTTACTAACTGTGCAGTTTAATGTGGAATGTGTCAATGTGTGATACAGTATCAAAGAAACTGAGGTTTTACTTTAAGGGACTGTGGTACGGTAATCTAAACTTAGGAATGTCATTTGGATATAGTATTCCCAACTGTTTCATGGAATATTAATTTCCCGCCTTTAATTGCATGAAATATTCATCCTAGAGGTTCCCGGTTATGCGATGACAAGATGAATGTTCAGGTGTTACGTGGAGTTGTTTGTTCATTTTCATTGTAGAACACGTTAAATATAAAATGAACATGTAAAGTTTTACTACATTCTAAGATATTGTTTAAAAGCTAACAATAAAGCAGAGAAGCTTTGAAGTTATGATAATTTTCTGTGGATTTTCAAAATTAGTTCTTTATTTTAACATTCCTATTTATATGTCAATTTTGTAGAGTTCATCAATATATAGGCCTACTCCTTATAGATGTTAACTTGTATTCGGTTAAAATGTTACGGAACGCCTGCATATTAATCGTAGTTACTGTAATGTATTAACAACTTCAAAAGGCTAGTTTTGCCATAAAGTCCATAAAGCGTTCTAAATGTTTTCAAAATTTTCAAGCGAAAAATTGCATAGTTACAATTTCTAACACATAACCAAATTACTCGAAACATTTTTTCTAAAGGAGTCGTCAACCTATGTGCCGTCAGCCGGATCCCGCTATATGGTAATTGTTTGGCCCTTAATAATACATTATGCAACGACCCCATTATGGCATTTGTTAAAATACGAGAATAACCAAGTTCCATACTACTGTTTTTGTTCGACCATAATTAAATGTTCAAATTTTGAGATTTAGCTTCATAAAAAATCGGCTGACATCTACAATCAGCAATCATTTCTGGCAGTTCTTATTTTCTGCGAAAGATGGAGGTCGATGGCGTGAGGTCAAGACGAAGCTTGTACTTTGCCGTTTTCTTGGAACGAATCGATTTTTACAAGACAACATGAATTCTATTTTGTTTAATTTTAAAAACAAAACGAACAGAATTGATTTTCCTTTAAATACAGGCTATTTATTATGCAATTTCATTTGCTACTCTGAAGGTTTCAACATCGTTCCATGTTCGATAATCATCGATATCACACTTTGTTATAATGAAAACGCATGAAACCGTTACGTCACACATAACAAACGTATTACAATATATTATCGAATAAAGAATACATTTTTATTTTAATTCACTATCCATGTATTACACAGCCCAACAAAAAAGAACTTTCTGTTTGGTGTCTCAGATGTTTTACCGGATTTTGACTATACTTAGTGCGCTGATTCCAAATATGTAAACAGTTCTTCTCTACCAGCTCTACTTTTATGTAGAGTGCCATTAACTTATAACCTCTTTCGATTATTTTTTGTTCAATTCTTGTGCCCAGCTAAGTATTTCAACCACTTCATTGTTTAATTCTACAGCACCAGGGGAAAAGATTTGCTACCCTTCTTTTCCCAGGAAAACAATCTTGAGATCTGTCACGAACGTGAACATCGATGGATATTTTTTGTAGACTTAAAAGTAAACTTTTTAAAGCAAAGTGACTACACTAAGTATCCTTGTTTGTTGAGCTTCTGGAACAGTGGAACAGCAGAAACTGAATAGACCACTAGTTGAGAAGAGAGTGGTCTGTGAGAAAGAACATGGTTGTCGATGGGGGGGCGATTTTATTCGAGAACTCTTAGTCTAGCGAAACAAAATCTTGCTTGATAATGTAGCTAGTGAAGGTTCTTGACCATACTTTGGACATGGAGGACGAAAACTGTAGGAAGTACAGAAAAACTAAAACCTGGGTTATTTTTTGGCCCTCAAATTGACAGCTCGTAAGTCATAAACGACCGTACAATATGTGATAGTATCAATATTTTGAAAGACCCATGTTATATTGTTATTTTAATATTAATGTAATGTTAGTGTGTTGCTTTTTCTTCACATGATTTAGAAGCTAAAATTAGGCACTGTTTTTTATTTATATCAAACGTAAAATGGGATAATATTCATAATGGCAATACCATATCTCAAACACTAAAGGCGATAGGGCAAAAATAATGGCACATTTGGCATCGACCTAAACATACCCAAGAATAGGTATAAATTCTAAGGCACCGAAATGACTGTTGGTCTGTTCAAACTCCCGGACATACAATTTATCCTGAACACAGGTGTTCGGATGTTCCACTTGCATATGAGTATCACACATATGAGAAAGTGTTGTTTCTCCCCATTCTCCAACCCTTCGCCATAGAGTAACTGCTCAGGGGTTGATATGGGTTAAAGGACAAATAGGTGTCATTTTCGTAGTCATATAGCAGCCGTGCAGGCACTTAGTTTTAAAGGACGTGGAGACTCCAAAATTCTTCAGACATTCATCACACGGAGGGGATAAGGTTTTCATGTTTACGAAGTGGTTGCCTTTACCCCCATCCCACAAGATTCTCCTACTGCACATTTCTGTTAGAAATTGAGTCGATCCAGAGTCATAGTGCAGGCTTAGTGCGGAATCGGGAAGCTTGAACAGTGGACAAAGGCAAATTGAAAATTAACATCATATATATACATCTGCATTAATCGTGGTGGAACATTAGAAATATATTTAACAAAATTAATATTATACAAACTAAAACTAACAGTTCTACAAATACTTCTCAAGTATCTGTTCATATAAATTCACAAAATCTGTTTATACTTTTAACAATGCTTTAACTGTTTAAGTTTTCCCTTTTGACTTTCTATCGGTTCAGTGTGAGTACAATGCGCAGAAAAGTAGTTCAGCGAAGATATTGCTACATAGAAGAAACATAATTATTGTCTTTATTTTCAGAGAAAAATAAATGAACGGATGAGTGGAAGAAGGATATCGTTCCAAAAAATTGAGAAATTAAACTGAAATAGCCAATTAGTAGATTTTTGCTTAAGCTATCCAATGAGGGTAAAACTGAAATATGCAAGTATCATATTTTTAAAACGAGCATTGAATTTTTAGTTCAGTGGAAGAAGGATAATATTCCTGGAATTAATTAGGCTACTTGCTGCACTAACAATGAACGGTAGATTCTCAGCTATTCAACAGTTCTACCCAAACCAGGTTGCTAAATTTCTGCCATGTGACAGAACATTTACAGTCATTACACGAAAAATTCGGATTGGACCCGATTTACTCTCCAAATCAGTATGATCACATCATTTGAAATGCCATCATTCGAAACTCAACCTTCCCCGTATCATAGGATGAATAAAAACTCATTTATGGTCATCCTCATCACTGATTAGAGTAAATTGTCTTTGCACTATCAACAGTCCAAGTCACAAAAACATATGTTAGCTATTTTTTATATTTTGTCAAAATATTGAGTGGAGAAAAGATAATATTAAATACTAAAATGACTATGTTATTTTGAGATCGTTTGATTCAACACTTAATGAATAGATCTACAATTGTCTCATAGTAACTTTTCCAAACTTAGTTTTTTGTGTAAATTTATTCTTGTTTTACCACAAAGTAGGGAAGTTCGAATGTTTTCCTTTTCACTCACCCTTCAAGTGAAATAGAATTTTGTCTGAAATATTGAAATACACTTTTGATTTGTTGGCTTCACAAAAATACCCATGTTTTATTTAGTTAGAATCTTCCGGTGACAAAATTATTTCCGGGGAATCGGGGACTGTCCCCGGAAAACTGGGACATCTGGTCAGGCTATCAAAGTGCCAACAGAGGGACTGCTAGCAAGGATTGAGCTCATTGGTCCCTCATGGGGCCGAAGAATAAGTAGTAATTAGTAATTAGCCCATATGCATCCCTGTTGGGCAAGGGCCTCTTTCATAGAAAGGTGGCTGGGTACTGCAGTCCCGGTTAGCCATTCCGGGAAAGTTCAGCCTAGTTTATTGTCCTGAGAGCTGCGTTCACAAGTTGCTTCCACTCTCTTCTGTCTTTAGCTCTCGTTGTCCATCTGTTGCCAAAGGTCCTCCTAAGTCCGTCTTCCCATCGAGTTTTCTGGATTCCTACGTTCCTCTGTCCAATCCTGGGATCCCACGCCGTCACTTTATGAGTCCATCTACTAGGACGCTGTCGAATAACATGTCCTGCCCATCTCCATTTTAAGCTGCTTCCTTTGGTCGCGGCATCCTTTATTCTTGTTCTTTTCCTTATTTCCTGGTTTGGAATTTGTCTCTTAATGTCATGCCCAAGATTTTTCTTTCCATTTTTCTTTGACATACTTCTATTGATTGTTTATGTTTCTTAGTTAGACTCCATGTTTCCGAGCCATACAGTAGTGCTGGTAGAATACACATGTTCATTGTTTGTGTTTTCAGATGTAGGTTGTAGGCTTTGTCTAACAGAATGAATTTCAGTGACCAGAATTTGGACCATGCTGCTGCTATGCGATGTGTTAATATATTGTCCATTGCGTTGTTGAAAGATATGATTTGGCCTAAGTAAGTGGTTTCCTGGACGTATTCCAGAGATTCCTTGTCTGTTATTGTGATGTCCACTTCCCTTCTATTAGTCATTAATTTTGTCTTTGATGGTTCAATTTCAGGCCTACCTGTGCGCTCAAGTTGCTTAGTTCTATGATGTGTGACTTTAATTCTTCTGGTGTAGCGGCTATGAGTACTACGTGAGATAGTTTTACTCCGTCTATATTTATTCCATATTCCCCTGTGGTTTTCCTAAATATATCTTCAAGCAGGCATATGAAAAGTTTCGGTGATATTGGATCTCCTTGTCTTACTCCCCGCTGAAGTTGGAATTCCCTCCCTCGTTTATCTAGTTGTATTCTTGCTGTGGCGTTGGAGTAAAGTTTTGCCATGATCCTGATATAGTTGTCTTCTATGCCCTGGTTCTGTAGTGCTGTGAATAATGGGACATGTTCTACCGTGGCAAAAGCCTTAGTGAAGTCGATGAATGCTAAATATGTGTCTAAATTATATTCCTGTGTTTTTTCCATCAGCTGTGTTACTACTTGTAGGTGGTCGGAGGTGGAGTATCCTGCTCGGAATCCAGCTTGTTCCTCTGCTTTGTTCTCTTCCAGGTTACGGTTTATTCGCCTCGTGATAATTTTTGAGAAAATTTTGTACACATTCGACATTAACCTAATTGGTCGATAATTATTTACGTCTTCTTTTGACCCTTTTTTATGAAGTAAAATTATGTCATTAGAATTCCATTGGCTGGGTATGTTACATTAGCCTAATTGAAAAATCCAAATTAGCTTCCGCAGTGCCTAAACTAGTTGCACCACGGTGTACAATCGAGTGTACGGAATCTTTCCGATATAATGTGCAGTGGTTTAGTTTGTATAAGAATACACAACCAGTTCCACCACTCGCCACTCCAGAGCCTTTCCTTTTTTCGCTTTTAACCCATCACTTAATGGAATAATAATTCTTTCACACTGGCCGTGAAAAAGTCAATGCTGTAGCCGGGATCTGAACCAGGATTTTTGGCTCTCCGTTCCGCTGCTCTTACCAATTAAGCTACCATGGCAACATGCCGGTAACACATTAAATTCTCCAACTGACTCAGATATTCCGGTATAACACCAATAGTCCAGGCAACGAACGAAAAATAGAAAAACAAAATCGTGTAGTTTTGAAATTTTGCAGAGATGTCGGAGGGAGTGTCCCGAACAACATACTAAAAGTCCCCGAAGGTGGGGGGTGAGCGGGGGGCAGGGGGGCCCGCAGAAGGTCCCAGTTTTAGGTTTTTCGCTTATATCTAAACAACGGTGCTTCATAGAGGAAACATTTCTATATACAAAATTAAAGCTGATAAAATTTCCTAAAAGACAGATCCTACACATTTCTTTCTATTTCCAATAGTTTTCCAGATATCCGCCAACGAAAATAACAAATTTTCGAAGAAAGCTCTTTCGCCTCGCGCTTTTCGACACACTTTGCCTTCTAGCGCTTCAGTCCTTAGGTATACAGCAATGTTCTCATGAAAGAAGTTGTAGCGAAATAAATTCGCTTTAAAATGAGTAGTCATTTGTTATTATTTATTCAAATTTTCAAAAGTTATAACAATTTAAAGTTTCGGTCAAATTTCGAGATTTCGAAAGAAAACCGTACATCGCACTTTCTCTATATTTAGGGGTAATATATTTGTATATAAACGGTATATTGTGTATTTACATCACGAAACAAGTGGAGAAATATAAAAAAAAACCATTAAAGTTGAATTTATTAAAAATCCGATCACGGTACAAGCACAGGACATGTAATGGAAAATACATTATATTTTAGGCAAGAAAGGAAAAGTGGGCACAAAAAAAAATCATGTAGTTTTTAAATTTGGCAGAGATGTGGGGGAAAGTGTCTTAAACAACATAGTAAAAGTCCCCACGGATAGGGGGTGAGCGATGGGTGGGGGAAGTTTTGAATGTAATTTCTCGCAGTTTTCCCTAAACACACTAAGGCTATGGGTTCTAGCAAAAAACAGTTTATGCACAAAATTAACTACATAAAAGTTCTTATAAAATTGATCTGAATGATATTTTTGTGGATTTAATGGTTCAGGAAATAGAAGGATATGAAGAATGTCAGTTCTGGATATTCTGTTTTAGATACACCTATATATTATATTTTTTAACAAAAATGAAAGGAGATGATAATTAAATTAGCATGATGCCAAGCAAGCAAACTAGTTCTTAGAAAAATATACTTACTAATGGTTAACGTCACACATAAAACTCATTATCGTTATTATTATTATTATTATTATCATCATCATCATCATCATCATCATCATCATCATCATCATCATCATCATCATCATCATCATCATCATCATCATCATCATCATCATCATCATCATCATCATCATCATCATCATAATTATTATTATTCTTGTTGTAAAGCTTAGCCGTTCTATGTTACGTTAAAAAAATTACCGGTATTTTGAAAAATGGTAAGGAATTAGATATATTGAGATATTGTAAGAATAGTAGGCCTACCTATTACTTTAAATAAATGTTTACTTGTCTATGTGGCTTCTGAGAATATTTGAACATCATATTTTGTCACTGTGCAACTCGGTGTGGTGGCAGATATGGATGCCGAAAAGCTAGTATTAAATGCTCATCCGTTTGTGGAACGTGTCATGGTACATGCACCAACAAGTATACCATTAGAAGAAGAAGAAGAAGAAGAAGAAGGAGTTTAAAATTGATTACGTCCAAGCAAAATAAGTTGTTCAGGCACTCTTTAATTAATGTTGTATATGTGTATAAAGGCTGAATGTTGATAGAACAATATAACCCTAAGTTATCATACGATGTACTAGGATTCCAGTGTTGGAGACTGAAAAAAATAGACAACTATACATTTATTTCAAGTACTATGTAGGCCTACTAGGTCTTATAATTACTAAATATATCTAACTCTTCACAATTTTTCCAAATGAGATTTTATAAGAAAAATATAATGGATAATAGGCCTGGTTTATACTTCTTATAACGTACACTCATACCATGAGATTTTTGTAAGCTTTATAATAATAATTATAATAATAACAATGAGTTTTATTTTTCATGTTTACCTTTAGTACGAATATTATTCTAAGAACTAGTTTGCTTGCTTGGCATCATGCTAATTTAATTATCATCTCCTTTCATTTTTGTTAAAAAAATATAATATATAGGTGTATGTAAAACAGAATATCCAGAACTATGTCATACTTCATATCCTTCTACGGGTATTTCCTGAACCATTAAATCCACAAAAATATCATTCAGATCAATTTTATAAGAACTTTTATGTAGTTAATTTTGTGCATAAACTGTATTTTGTGTTTAGGGAAAACTGCGAGAAATTACATTCAAAACTTCCCCCCACCCCCCGCTCACTCCCTATCCATGGGGACTTTTACTATGTTGTTTAAGACAATTTCCCCCACATCTCTCCAAATTTTAAAACTACATGATAATTGTTGTGCCCACTTTTCCTTTCTTGCCTAAAATATAATGTATTTTCCATTACATTTCCTGTACTTGTACCGTGATCGGATTTTTAATAAATTCAAGTTTAATGCTTTTTTATATTTCTCCACTTGTTTCATGATGTAAATACACAATATACAGTTTATATACAAATACATTACCCCTAAATATAGAGAAAGTGCGATGTACGGTTTTCTTTCGAAATCTCGAAATTTGACCGAAACTTTAAATTGTTATAACTTTTGAAAATTTGAATAAATAATAACAAATGACTACTCATTTTAAAGCGAATTTATTTCGCTACAACTTCTTTCATGAGAACATTGCTGTATACCTAAGGACTGAAGCGCTAGAAGGCAAAGTGTGTCGAAAAGCGCGAGGCGAAAGAGCTTTCTTCGAAAATTTGTTATTTTCGTTGGCGGATATCTGGAAAACTATTGGAAATAGAAAGAAATGTGTAGAATCAGTCTTGTAGGAAATTTTATCAGCTTTAATTTTTTATATAAAAATTTTTCCTCTATGATGCACCGTTGTTTAGATATAAGCGAAAAACCTAAAACTGGGACCTTCTGCGGGCCCCCCTGCCCCCCGCTCACCACCCCACCTTCGGGGACTTTTAGAATGTTGTTCGGGACACTCCCTCCGACATCTCTGCAAAATTTCAAAACTACACGATTTTTTTTTTCTATTTGGTGTTTTTCGACGTTTATTGACTGGACTACAAGCGTTTTCAATACGAGACAAACTCATAAGTGATTTAAGGCCCGAGTTTCATAGTAAACCACTGAAATCTTAATTCTTTCACACTGGTCATATGTAGGCTAAGTTAGAAAGGTATAGTCAGACTGAAAAATCCAATGCCATTTCCGGGATTTGAACCAGGATCTTTGGCTCTCCGTACCGCTGCCGGCTAGGGCATTGAATTTTTCAATTCGAATTTTAGGGTCTGACTCTATATTCCACCTTCAATTAATGTTTGTCTTATTTTCCTCCCTTCTTCGCTCATAAACCCTGAAACCTGAAACCTACCTATGCTCATAGGTTACTACGTATTATTTTGAGTACCATACTGTTGACATCAAACCAATATGAGCCGGACTCATCCAGGAGCAGGTCTAGACACGACTTCCAGCCATTCAAATAAAATATTTCCATATTCCACCCCTTTCATCACTCACCTAGGACTGAGGGTTATTCACTGGCTAATGCTTGTAGGCCTATTCGGGGTTGAATTAAAACCAACAAGAGATTGGCTCACCTAAGACTAATGTGAAACGCAGATGCCAACTTTGAATGAATAAAAACACTAGAAGAATCTATGTAGGTGCATCGGTTAAATTTCCGTGCACTCCGTTTCACTGTCGTTACCGGAGAAGAAATATGACTGATTTACGTGATACGGACATGAATCAGATTTAGTTTGTAATTTTATGGATTGACTCGCTTCGCTCGTTGGGGGCTCCGGTCCCAACCCCCCCCCCCCCCCGTGAATTTATCAGGAAAAGCTTTTTTTTTTTTTTTTTTTCTAAACTGACACCTTATCGCGGAAATAAGAGTCCGTGTACTTCGTCTGCCTTAAAGCCTATTACCGTTTAGCCGTAAAAAAAAATAACCTTTAAAATGAGGAAGATATGCTTCATAACCTGTACTCTTCACCGGATATAGTAAGGGTAATTAAATAACGGAGCTGGACATGTTGCGGGCATGGAGGAGGAAAGACGTATCTCAAAAGTATTGACTGGGAGACTCGAAGAGAAAAGACCACTGGAAGACCTAGACGTAGGTTGGAGGACAATATTAGGATGGATTTAAGAGAAGTAGGATTTGCGAGGAATGATTGGATGGAGTTAGCACAGAATAGGGTTGAATGGCGGGCTCAGGTAAACGCGGCAATGAACCTTCGGGTCCATAAAATAAATCATATTCCTTTAGCTTGCTGAGGAATTGTCTATTGCCATTGAGGAAGTAATTGAGTGAGTGAGTGAGTGAGTGAGTAAGTAAGTAAGTAAGTAAGTAAGTAAGTAAGTAAGTAAATAAGTAAGTAACTAAGTAATATACCTTGAATATACAAATATATATATATATATATATATATATATATATATATATATATATATTGATTGATATGGCTTCATGTAGGCTGGACTAAATTAATTAAAATTGCCTATTGCGACAGACTGGCACAGCTTCATGCAAATTGGACTAAACTGACTCACAGAGGCCTATTGGGAGAGACTGACACATCTTTATGTAGACTTGTCTAAATCGGTTCAATTTTGTCTATTTGGACAGATTGACGTAGCTTTATGTAGACTGGATTAAATCGGGTCACATGTTGAACGACACTGAAATAGCTTATCCTAGACTGGGCTAAATTACCTCACATGTTGAGAGAAGCGGATACAGATATAGTGAACACGGACAAAAGCGACTAAGAGGTTGGGTGAAAATGACACTTATCATTGCAGAGTATATTAAACTGACTCAAATGTCGGACACTGGCATGGATTGATGACGAGAGACTGCGCGATGTTCACTTGCATAGACGTTTCTATGTGAACTCCGTGCAGGCGGTAGCGGGATTCTCTCGAGAGGTATATTTATCACCGTCACTTAGTCCCACCTCTGGGATGCTAGGGGACGAGCTTGCTTAGGAAAGAAAAGCATTCTAGGCCTACATCCAAATAACAGTGTAAACACAAGGACTATGTCTAAGTCTCGTCAGACACATTGTGTGAACACCAACACGTATTATCTCTATGTAATCATTATTGGTGCTTTGGCATTAGCTGGACCTCAGTCATACTGTTAGCCTGACGTCTTAAAGGAACCTGTTAGGCCTGTGTGTGAATAGTTAGAAATGGCTAAGTTAAACCGCTTATTTACTAACTACTGCAATCTAAATATTGGCAATTGTCGAATAATGTTTGTTATTCTCGTTTGTTTAATACACAAAAATAGACCTGTAGCTAATGTGACATTATATTTATTGTTTATATTATTTGGTTTAAATAAACATGCATCTTATAATTGTATAACAGTTCATAACCATGATTATTTATGTTTCTTGTAATATTATAATTATACTTAAGTTCCATAATTATATTATAAATAATAACATTTCCATTCCTTATTATTTCAGTCCCGTCCATAGTAGAGGCCTAAATATAATTTTCCAAATTCATAATAATTTAAAATTGGATGCACAATATAAGGCGAAATTTCCGATTATCTTAACATGTATTCCATGCAATCTCTTTTTAATTATATTCCATTTTACTAGTTGCTAGGCTACGTACAAAGATACAAAAGAAAATATCATAGCTTGGAAAGGAATGTTGCAAAATTACAGAAGACAGACCAACGAGAAGGATTGAGTCATCAAGATGGCGGACGAGGTGGATGAAGGTGTTGAAATTGCGTTTAAATTGCTCTTAAATGTAACGGAAGAAAGCAAGAAGTTGCGTCAAAACTTGAAGCAAGACATTGTTCAATCTGTAAATACTTTACGGAAACTTTTTACAAAGCTGAAGGACATTGTTGAACAAAAGGAAAATGAATGCAAAGGTTTGCTATGCCCGGTTTCTATAAACTCGTGAAATACCTATGGGTAAATTATCCAATGGACAACTTAGTTCCAGAATCACCCACCAGAGCACTAATGGTATAATGAGGAAATAAAAAATAATATATACTACCATGCCGGGGATCGAACAGTGGACCTCTTGAACCGTAATCCAGCACGCTGACAACGAGCTACGGTGAACACTGAGATAACATCTTGAATAACGGAGATGTAATTGTTTCAGCCTATGATTCCACTACTGCAAGTCAAGACATGGTTTTGCAATATATATCATATTAATTAGTTCGTAAGAACATTATCTTCATATAAATACTACTACTGTCGAGATCTAATGCGTAAGAGGAAGGAAAAATGAGAAGTACGACTCTAGTTTGCAATGTTTGCTCACTCAGTGCTACCAAATACCGGCAAATACAGTCATTAGCGACAATGTACGGTACATGAAAATTTCAATAAGAAATATGTACATAAATTCTGATAAGTCCATCCTATTACGGAGAAACAAAGTCAACATTACAGATCATCTCAGCACTTCTAAAACTGTATTTTACAGGTACTGCAATCCGTGCACGTCCGCCATATTTATCCTACGAGAGGTTAAATTTTATCCAGCCATCCATGAAAGGATAAATTAACCCAAAGATTTACCCTTGGAAAGATCTAGCCCTAGTTTATAGAAACATTTTTTCTCTCATTTTCATATTTACCCAGTGAACTTTTATCTAGAAACTCGCCAAAACTGTGTGTGATCGTTATCTTTAAATTATTTCTGTTCGTAAGAGTTTTCCTTTTGTAAATTCTGTTCATGGGATAATTTACCCATAGGTAATTCGCGAGTTTATAGAAACCGGCCATGTCGAGATCAAAGTTGGAATTCAATCTCTAAAAGCACTAAGGAACGGCCAGGTCCTTATAGAATCTAACAACAAGCAAGCAACAAGCAACGATCTATCAACGATAAGTGTGGAGGGGAGCTCGAGGCGACCGTTTCGAAGAAAAGAAATCCAAGAATAATTACATGTGCAACTGGGATGATTATATCAAAGCTGGGCGCTGTTTCAATTGTTGCAAATATAATCATCGAGCTCAAGACTGCAAGGGACAACAAACTTGCCCCAATTGCACAGAAAAACATGCTCTAAAGGAATGTAATGCCACAAAAGGTGCATTCAAATGCATTAATTGTGTCATCTACAACAAATACAATAAAGACGACCTTGTGAGCGAAACTCATTCTGCACTGGATCCGAACTGCCCATGTCACCAAGCAGCGCTGAGGCGGATAAAAGAAAATACAGACTATTAGAATGGCCAAATACAATTTACGCTGTATTCAAGTTAATTTGCAACACTCTAGGATTGCGACTGCCAATCTAGTGCAGCTTGTGAATGAAAAAAGTGTAGATATAGCATTCATACAGGAGCCCTACTTAATCAACAATAAACTGGCAGGTATACCTTTAACTCTAAGGAGATATACAGCAGGAAATTGGGGCAAAAGAGCATCAGTACTTATCAACAACAAAGATATCGACGCTACTACAATTAGTCAAATTTCAGATGGCGACTGGGTAGTCATACAGGTTACACACAGAAAGAAAACATTTTTTGCAGCTTGTATGTACTTCGATGGACAGTTGGACATTGAAGATGACATTCAAAAATTGAAAGAATTATTCGGCATATAAATGGAAAGGGGCTATTAATACTGGCAGACAGCAACGCCAGAAATAAACTATGGATGATATAACCACTAATCAACGAGGCAGAATACTTGAATTTATTACAGTACAAAAACTACATATCGCGAATGAAAATAATGGAGTGCCAACATTTGAAACTCAAAATGGAAGGAGTTGGGTGGATTTGACTATTGTGAATGATAATCTTCTCAGAGATATAAGGGAATGGACTACTGGAGAAGATGAAAGCTGCTCGGACCACAAGATAATATCGTTTGTGATAGGAAACGCCATTCGAACCCAGACACGCACGCTAAAAGGAATCAGATATATCACTAACCCAGAAAGTTACAAGACATTTGAGACTATATTATTAGAAAAATTGACAACAAATTTCAATTGCCAGAGCAGTGGGGAGAGTGTGGACGAAGAGCTCGCACAAAAAGTAAACACAAGCACAAACGTCGAGCACGTAATTGAAACATTCTACAATAGTATTAACGACGCTTGCACTGGAGCATTTAGAGTAAGCAGAGGAAAGAAGCACGACTGAGCTAACCATACTGAGAAAAAGGGTGAATGCTCTAAGACGCCGCTACCAACGAACCTTTAATAACGAGCAGTTAAGAGAAGAGAGAAGAAGCCAGTATTTAGAAGGCAATCAGCAATATCGTACGAAAATAAATTATGAAAAGCTCAAATCATGGAGGGAATATTGTAATGCAACTGATGGGACTAACCCATGGACTGCTGTCTATAAAATCGCAGCTGGTAAAATAAAAGTTCAGAATCCACTTAGTACATTGCAAAAAGAAGACGGAACCTACACTGAAGATACTCCGAGCACATTAAGGTACATGCTAGAAAACTTCATTCCGCAAGACAGGGAACAGGATGATACTGAACGACACAAAGCACTGAGGAGGCTGGCAGATGAACCAATCGACACACCAGATGACAAGGAATTTACAACTACAGAAATATTGGCGGTTTTAAGAAAATTCCACCCAAAAAAGTCACAGGGAGAAGATGGGATAACTAGTGAAATTGTATTAAAGGCTTTCAAGATCTTCCCATGTTTCTTCACAGCAATATATAATCTATGTTTCAAAGGTGGGTTGTTCCCTGAAAGATGGAAGCGCTCAGCTATAGTTCCTATAATAAAGCCTGATAAAGAAGACAGCAAAACTATAACTAAATATAGACCCATCAGCTTGTTGAACATATGTGGAAAACTTCTAGAAAAATTAATGATAAACAGGATAGAACATCATATCAACTCAAGAGACCTTTATAGCGAAAGACAGTATGGATTTAAAGCTCAGAAAAGTACAATAGACGCAGTAATGGCGATGAAGGCATTCACTGAGGACAACTTGAAGCCGTTTGGGTACGTAGTCTTAGTGAGTTTGGATGTGAAAGGAGCGTTCGACGCTTTTTGGTGGCCCAGTGTTTTAAATAACTTAAGAGAGCTGAAGTGTCCAAGAAATTTGTACAAACTTACGCAGAATTGTTTTTAAAACAGGAAAGCAAGTCTTTCTACCAACGAATTTAAGACAGAAGTACAAGTTGAGCGAGGCTGCCCACAAGGATCATGTTGCGGGCCTGGATATTGGAATAGTTTATACAATTCCTTGCTGAATTTAAACTTCACGCAGCGGACAGAAGTAATAGCATTTGCCGATGATTTATTGGTCATGACAAAAGGGAAAAGCACACTAGATGCGGAAAATTTTGCAAATCACGACTTGAAAAAAATTGAACTGTAGGCCAAAGAGAACAAAATTAAATTTAACGACTCTAAATCAAAAGTTATGGTAATAACAAAGAAGAAAAATAATAATGAGGCAATCAAAATTTATCTGAATAATAAAGCTTTGGAACAAGTAGACGTACTTAAATACCTTGGTATCTACATTGATAAGAAGTTCAGATTTGACCACCACGTAGACCAAGTACATGACAAAGCGCTACGCCTTCTACATACTCTATCCAAATCTGCCAAACTCACCTGGGGACTGGGAAATAAAGCGCTTGAAACCATCTACAGAGGTGCAATTGAACCAATAATGACATATGGAGCTCCCGTGTGGGGATCTGCCCTACAAAAGCAGAAAAACATGAGAAAACTCCAGAGAATCCAGAGATTGTTTAACATAAAAATTACGAAGGCGTACAGGACAATTTCATACGACGCTTCATGTGTTATCGCCGGCATCCAACCTATTGATCTAACAATACAAGGGAAAATAAAACTTTACAACGCTATACATAGAGAAAGAGACTATGATGCACCACTGCCACCAAGAGCCTGGATCCATCCGGCAGAAAGCCCTCACATTAAAGAAGCTAAGGAGGACGATGCAGCGTATGCCTACAGTATCTTCACGGATGGGAGCAAAATAGAAGGAAAAGTAGGGGCTGCAGCAGTACTGTATAAACACAACACATTAACCCGGCAGCTGAAATTCAAGCTGGATGGAAAGTGCTCCAACAACCAGGCGGAGCAACTGGCTATATTGAAAGCACTACAAGAGCTACAAATGATGACTGATACGCCGATTGGAGAGAAGACTGCAGCTATATATATACAGATAGCAAAGTAGCTTTAGCCATATTGCACAACAACAGCAAACATAATTCTATAGCAGAGGAGACCCTTAACGTACTCAAACTTTTAGAACAGAACCAGTGGACAATACACTTCAGTTGGGTGAAAGCCCACGTGGGTATTAATGGTAATGAGTTGGTAGATAAAATGGCAAAAGAAGCTGCGGAAGATGATGAAATACAGAGCATATACCAAAAGGTTCCAAAATCTTTCATCAAAACAGAAATAGAAGAAGCAGGATATCAACAATGGCAGCAGAGATGGAACAGCACGAACAAAGGGGCCCTTAGTAAATCATTCTTCCCTTCAATAAAGGACCGGCTAAAGAAAAAACTTCCCATGACACCGACCTTCACAGCAATAGTTTCAGGACACGGAAAAACCAAAGCTTATTTACATAGGTTTCACCTCACAGATGATCCTCAATGCACATGTAATAACGGACAACAAACAGTGAATCATCTTATATATGAATGCAGAGACATACGGCAACAAAGGCGTACATTAATAGAAGAAATACAAAAAATTGGTGGAAGGGGCCAGTGACAAATCAGAATCTTGTCCATAATCACTTGAAAGCATTTTGTAAATATATTCACTCAATTAATTTATAAACGACAATTAAGTTAAGTAGTCTTGCACAATGAGAACATAAATACGTAACTTACATAGTGTATTGTACTGATATATTGTAAAAATGAGCTAGTTAATGTAAAATAGTATGTTTAAATATTTAAAGCCATCAGGAATGATTCGTATCTAACTCATATGTAAATATGAATTCAAATGTAAGACTGTAAGTTAATGCATGTAATATTACATTGTAATGGGGCATGCAGTTAATAAATCAAATTAAAAAAAAAAAAAAAAAAAAAAAAAAAAAAAAAAAAAAACGACCAACGAGAAAAACCTAGGGGCCGGATATTGTAGCGCCATCTGTCGGTAAAGGCTGTAACTTTCCTCCACAGCCTTCTATTCTCAACTTCTTAACATGCTTGCTCAAGTTACAGCGAATGCGATCGTGTATCAACTGAGTACGGGATTTTGTATTGCTTGAGTAAATTATCAACGGAGAAGAGTTTGAGACGGAACTATTATAACTATTACCCTGTCCTCATCTCAAGATGAGAAAGCCAACTTGACAGCTTCTCAGGTGATACGATCTTGAGATGGCCCTGAAAGCTCACTTGGTTAGAGCCTTCGGGTATGGACGATGTGTGTGAGTGAAAACACAAGAGTATTCGAACATGAAGGCAACATAGTAAATCCGTGCAGCTTGTATTCTGGTTCTACAGTACAGGTAAGGCTCCAATATCATTACTAGGCCTGGTACGCCGTAGCGTAGTAGTTGAGGCGCTACGCTACAAGCCAAAAGGTCGCAGATTCGATTCCCGATGAGGTCGTTGGAGTTTTCAATTGGCCTAATCCTTCTGGTGGCCCTTGGGTCGACTCAGTCTCTAACAGAAATGAGTACCAGGAGCAATCCTGGGGTAAAGGCGGCCGGTGCGTAAGGCTGACAACCTTACCACCTTCACGTGCCGAATGTCCAAAATCTGGGAGGCTCAACCTCCTGGAACCCTCTGGCCTCCATGGCCTGTATACGGATCACTTTACTTTACGGTAGACTTAAAAATCTATATCACGTATGCCCAAGAGATTCGACGCCTGTACAAAAATAGTTGGCCAGCAATTTCTAACACGGACTGTTTTTAGCCCATTCGGATTTAGCCTAATAAAAGCTAAATTGAAAAATAAAATTCTTTATCTGATATTTAAACCAGAGTTTAGCCTGGCTATAACGAGGTGTAACGTTTTCAGGCTGCTGAGTCATACACCTTTTTACGACATCACTGGTAAATGAGAGTTTCAGGGAAAAAATGCTGAATTCATCGTTCCCACAGTCGTGAAACTGTTATCTCGACCAGAAATACAAGTAGTTCTTTAATTGTTTGCCGTCACAAAGCTATGTGTATCCCTCAAAATACCTTTCTACTACAATAAAAAAGGAGTTCCGTAAGATCGAACCCACGCCTCCGAATTTGTAGTCAGTAAAGTGAACACAGTCCGCCGCCGTGGGTGAATCGGTAGCGCTCCTGCCTTCCACTCCGGCGGCCCGGGTTCGATTCCCGGCCGGGTTGGGGATTTTTCAGTAGTGAAAAATTTCTTTCCCGGGTTCAGGACTGGGTGTGTGTATGTGTCCTTAGGTTTAAATAGGTAGGGGACTGGCGCACCCCGGTAACAAATCCGCTGTGAATATCCCCTTACGGGATCCCCAGGGGTCGCTCGCGACCCAGAGGAGTAACTTCCTTTAAAGTGAACACAACGTTTTTCGTAACTCAATTTAACTCTCCTTTCGAAGGGTTTACATACCAATGAGTGTAAGGAAAGGACTATACTCTGGGTCGACACTTCACAGGGCATGCAGGGTTACCTCGGCGAGGGACCAACTTAACACAAGACCACCTCCTAAGGCAGCACGAACACAGGCATTGACTTTTGCAAATGAGGAAGAACCACAACTCAGATTGGGCAGCCGGGGGATTTCAACCCTCAACTTGCCGAATATGAGTCCGAGAGGTTACCGGGCTCCTCTCACGCAGCGGGCCCGGGTTCTATTTCCGGTCGGCACAGTTACCTAGCTAGGGTTTTTCCAGGTTTTTCCTCCCCCATGAGATGAATGTCTTTAGGGTCTTTGTGGTCCCCACATATCATCTGGACCTCATTACCATCTTCTTCCCATCCGCGCCTTGTTCATAGCGAGTGTGAGCGACTGGTGTTCGTGTTGTCTCGGAGGTGGCCTCGGCATTGGGCTGATAACTTATCCGGGGTGCGCCTGTCTGTTATCCGAAATAATCCTTCTCCTGACCAGTAGCGGTTCTGTAAGATCCTTCAACAGCAGAGATTAAACTAAGAGAAAGAAGAAGTACGGCATAACAATACAAATTTAAATGAAGTGTGGTATAAGAAACACAACTTTTCTTTAATTAACATGGCTAAATTGTGTACACATTTATTCTGTGTAACGCGGGGAAACACAAATGACTACAATTTACCAATCGGCTATTACAGTAAATGAGAACACCTGTAGACTACTGTAGCCTGTTCGGTGGATACTACAGCCGATACAAATATATATAAAGATACAGTGTGAGTAAAAGCTTTTGAAGTCACGGTATAAGTTTTTGTAATTAGGGCTGCACCCGACGCTCAGGAATACATGGGTTCCCAGCGCCCGTGTGTACGACCTGATCAATGCCCAATGCTTTTACACTTGTAATGGAGTTTCCATGTTTTGGCTGACGGCTTGGGATTAGCAGTCTCTGCACCTCACATCTACAGCGTGTGCCCCTTCTCCTCATAGGTGAAAATTATGTTTTTTATATCCACAATTCCCTAGAAAGGCTTCTGTTTACTTGCTATACTGATTTTTATATCCGGAGTTCGGCAAATGGGGCTGCAAGATACGAAGTAGGAGTTGAAAGTAGCAGGGATAGAATAATGTTTAGAACAATGAACTATTTAAACTGGATAAAACATCAAAACCACTGATGGAATGTTTTAGCTTTTTAAAAGAGAAAAGCTTTCAGAATAACTGGTTAAATAAGATCGAGGAGGAGTTCTTTCGATTAGACCTCGTGTGGTTATGGTTAATTCAACATGTTCATAGAAATTCACCTGTGTACAATTGTGAAGAGAAGATGCAATGAAGAACAGAGACAAAGAGGAAAAGATATTTCTTCTATTTTATGTAGCCATGAAAACCAGAAATATGTTGAAGTATAAAGAACTATAAAGAAAGGATAGGCATTGCTTGGCGGAGATTGGGGATACGGAAACCAAAAGCCAGAAGAGAAACCGTTGGAAACGCTTTTTGACCTTTGCGTGATCTGAGGGAGGATGCCAAAAACATTTTGATTGAATTTAGTAGGACAAGTAAGTTCAGAAAACAGTTGCTTCAATCATTATAGTAATATTAATGAAGTTATTGTTTACATTAAAATAATTAATACACATAATGCTGAAATCCTCAGACAAATATGAAAATATACTTTCAGAGTTAAAGCAATATCGGAGGGGTCCGTCAAGTATGTCTAAAATGTATACTAGTTACTAGTACTTTGTTCTGAAATTTTGTTCTGTTTTATTTTGTTTTGTACTGTACTGTACAGTTCTGTTTCCAAAGCTCAGGCAGTTCTAAGTTTAAGATTAATTTAATTTACAACCCAAGCTTATAGTTATAGTTAACTTACTGGGCATTTCTGACATTCTTGCCTTGTCCATTCATTTATTAAAATTTAGATTCATTGTTGCTGTTAATAATTTGTTGCTTCTTCAAAGCTGATCAGGTTATAGGTTCACATTAATTTACATTACATCCTAACCTGACATTAATCTTCTATATGACATTTTGACATTTACCTTGTTACTTACCTGCTTTTTCAGTTAGTCGCATAGCAGTTGGTTGAACTTAACTTCATTATTTTCAAAATTATTTAAGTGATATAACTAAAATTATTCTTCACCTGGATTTCAGTGGATTATTTATTTATTAATGTATTTATTTGGAATTGAATGACTGAATTAAATAGACAGCTTCTCTGAATTCAAGTACCATTTTTCTGAGGTTGGAGTTGCTTTAAGAGAATTTATATTACAAAGTGTCCAAAATTATACCGTTTAACTGAATTTTGAATTATATCTCGCTATTTGATGTGGATGATAGTTTCAGACTTTCGCTCTCCCATTTCTGGTCAAGCTCCTTATTACTGATATTCTTGATGATAGACTAAGCTAGTCTTTCAGGTTTAATTGTCTTTACAGAATTGTGGCCTTGGTATTTGGGGGCCTTTGTAGGCTTTTAAGGTTTTTATATATATTCTGCATCTTAAAAGTTGTCTATGATGCTTTGTTGTTCTTACCTTATTAATGAAAGGTCTTCATTGTTATTTGGGGCTTTTATGTGTAATAGTGTTGGAATTCGAGCATCTGTCCTCCCATCTCTCATTAATGACATAGAGCCTCTTGGTTGTCCGCCCACCGTGACTCCTTATTCTTTTCTGGTTAGGT
Organism: Ectobius pallidus; assembly: GCA_964059195.1. Classification (NCBI taxonomy): domain Eukaryota; kingdom Metazoa; phylum Arthropoda; class Insecta; order Blattodea; family Ectobiidae; genus Ectobius; species Ectobius pallidus. The sequence continues at coordinate 53,849,513 of CAXKWD010000011.1, forward strand.
GTTGAAGATTTGGTGATCCTTTGTGGGTTATTTTGGAATCAAGGTACCAGCCCCACTGATATACAAATAGTTTGATATTGCTTCAATTAATGTAACTTATTAATTTTCTGTTATACACCTAAATTCATTACAGAGTTAACTGATATTTTGGTCTCACTAACAATAGAATGCGGGCTAATTACCAGTTACCAGCTAAAATTGTCTGGTCTTCCAAATCGCCCGACATTTCGAAATACCTCTATGAGATGATGTTATCAGCTAACATTCCTCTCAATAAAGTCAACACTGTTTTGTGTATATAGATACACATATAAACGTTATGAAACACGACGTACCAGATTCCAGACGCATCAACATTGACGAAAAATTATGTATGTTCTTCATATCAAAGTGCGTTGGAATAAATTAAAGTTACTTTAGGGAACAATAAGATTTGGGTGCCCATTGATGAAACGTCGAATGCTTGTAAGAGATCCGTTGTGAAAGTTTTACTTACACGCCCTTTGCTCATCGCCCTGGTAATATACTTTTACTGGATTCACAAGTCCTTGATGCAGTAAATCATTCAACAATTGTGATAACTAAATTTATACTTAAAATGTACCACCTTATACCACAAATTATTAATGCAGAGAGTCTATATCCTGATACAAGGTTGCTAACTATATTGTTTTTATTTAACTGCCATACTAAGATTTATGGGGAATATTCAATGGCCTATACCAAGTGCATATATATATATATAAATTTATTTAACATTCATTGTTAATACATATAACTAGTTATGTGTCGATTTGACACGGGTTATAAATTGAATTCGTAATTGTCAATGTTTACACAATATATAAACTATTAAAACCCTTAAAAACAATTAAAATTTACACAACATATATATACAAGATAATATAGGCTACAGTACACCATTACAATTGAATTCAATATAACTTATAAATGTTTCCCTCGTAGTTCTAACAAAACACCAATTAATGTCAATCTTGATATTAAAACTGTGTTAACTTTAAGTTAAACGAATACAGTGTCTATTCTGTTTTATATGTACTGTATGTTTCTTAAATTGGCGGTCCTATTGATGGTGGACGATGTTATGACTTAGCACCCGTGTATCAGTCAACAATCTGAATATAGTTCTCTTAATGGATATGCGCATTTCGGCACATAACTATGCTATCTTCAGTCCTAAATTCTTTTATAAGAAAACAATTAGTAATAATTAGACTATATTCCGGTATTATTATAATAAGTCATGATATCCTGATCTTAAAGATATTATTTGTAATTTTCACGTTTTGCCATTTAGAATAATTTCGAAACTTTCATAGCATGTAAATGTTCAAAGAAAGCCCACAGTATACTAATAGGTCCTTTTAACATTTAATAGTTGTTATAAGCAAAGAGAAATAAAAAAAGTCTTATTTAGTACACCTTCTGCCCAACGCAGATTGCTTCACAAAGAATACATAAAGAATGTACAATTATACAAAAATTACTCTTAATGTGTTTTAGATTAAGTTCATCAGTCTGTTATTTTTATTGAAGACGGTACCTTCGTTTACATTTGTGGGTATTTAAATTTTCCTAACAATATTTACTACTCTGAAATGCTGTCTGAATGATAGCTAATTTTAAAGTAGCAGATTTAACAACATATTATTTATTCCCTTTCTGACATTGTCCAGAATAGATCCTTCATGCACCTAGATAGTGAAAAGTTAACTGAATTCATAGTTGAAAGAAAAGACATAGCAGGCATTTAACAGCAGATTCGATTGGTAAAAAGTAATCCTCTAAAAGAGTGTGTTGCATCAAAATTTACAGAAAGATTAACATTTACACAAGGCATATTTTCTTGCATTTTTAAAATTAAGATTCTTCAAATTTTCACCAGTCTATCCCCTTAAAACCCTAGAGCCCATTCACGTAACTTAATTATCATGTCCAACTAAAAAGGTTACCAATACCGGATCACAGCATTTAGGAATTCAGATGGGAATATGGATATAAGCAATGAGCGGATCGCTGATAGCCTGACTATGGGAAACGAATTCTTGGTACTTTGAGTTAAAATTCACGAGGAGTTAAATACCGAAGATGCACATGATGTTCATGGTATGATGCTTTTGATGACCTTTAGAATCGAACTCGGTTTAGGAGTTTGAAAGTTATAGGCCTATTTAGGAGTTGAGCGAGCCTTGCATTGTAGCAGATGTGGCGCTGGTTCCATTTATAATGGTGTCACAACACAAGATCATCAATATTTCTCGCTGAAACAGTAAATTCCGACTTACGTGACACTTGACAATTTCATTTCCGTTCGCTGATGAATATAACATTTTATTTCACTCTGCACTGTACATTTCTTTTAACTGGATAGGTTTTATATTTCATTTTTTCTGCACGTGCCACAGTCCAACTCTATGGATGTCTAGGTGCTGCCGTCACACAGACAGTTGGATTTCACTAATTTTTTCGATAGAATTGCTCTCACAACCACTTCCTTTACTAAGTGGTGGTGACATTGCAGCTACAGTCTAGTGACATCCCGAACCCGGAATCTTTACACTCACCCGTTATTCTGGTCTTTGGTACTCATTACTAGGGCTCTAATTCTTTTCTAAGGAAAGTATGTGTCTAGTTTCCAGAACTCGGCTTATTCATCGATTAATAAAATGGTCTATGGACACTTGCTTTCGCTGCTATAACATGTTAAACAATGTTAACATGTCTCAGAGATTATTTATTCATTTAACCAGCCATAAGGCATTTTCTACCACTCAGCAGAGTTATAAAACAAAAGAGTATTCAATTGATCTAAAAATACACAGAAAAACTTACTTGGCAAAAGACAAGCTAAATAAATATTATCTACTTGATGGAACCCAGAGGTTATTACCTCGCTGACACGAGCCCGCCGTTTTACCCATTCAATCATCCCTCGCAAATCCCACTTCCTTTAAATATATTCTAATATTGTCCTCCCATCTACGTCTAGGTCTTCCAAGTGGTCTCTTCCCTTCGGGTCTCCCAGTCAACATTTTTGAGATATGTCTTTCCTGCCCCATTAGCGCAGCACGTCCAGCCCATTTCATCCTCCGTGATTGAAGAAAAAATTTATATGGAATTAAAAATGAAAACAATATTGACTATGAGTGATTAGAGTGTTCATTTATTTACTTCTTAATATCACTGCTAACAATTGAAAAGTAAAATGTAAAACGGATTTTCCGCCAAAATTTACCTTATTATGAATGCAGCTGGGTAAGGTGGTACGTTTCCGAACACTTAACATAGATTCTTATTTTAAGACCACAATAAACATAAGAAAAATTCAATTGTGTTGTTATTACAAAGTTGGTAACGTAGTCGACCCTTCACAAAAATATGAGAGTCAAACAGCTGCAAAATTGGTCATGGCAATCGATTTTTCATTTCCAGAATATCGTTCGAAAATGTACCGCAGTAAGTGCAATTCTAAACACCAGTGGGTACTATTTCGAACAGTGGCAACTTCAACGAACGAACTGCTTTTTTCCAAACATTATTTTATTTATTATTTACCAATAATATAACCGTAATAATGAAGTGTCACATTTTGAATAGGCAGATGGCAGAATAGGGGCATGTGTTCAGCATGCCGACTCCCACGGCAATTATTTATGCCTTACTGAATCGGAGCCGCTACTTCTTTACGAATTAGCTCCTCGGTTGGTATCACACGGCTGAGTGCACCTCGTTCCAGACATCCCTACCTGATAAAAATCCGAGGAGGTACTGGGGATCCAACCCAGACTTGCGGGTCTGTAATCAGCAACCAGTAGACCACGCAGACAGTCTATCATAACATCAAAAGCAATAATAAAAATACTGAACTACTCAAGAACGATTACTGCATGCTATTTTGTATAGGATAAGTTGCCGAGATATAATAACAATGCAGAGGATGTGTAGTGCATAGCTGTTCGTTGAAATAATACCACTGTTGAAAGACGTATGAATGACATCCTGTTACATTTGACAATCACAGATGATAATAATAATAATAATAACAATAATAATAAACATGCAGAATGCTGTGATGGCAAAACAGCTTTTTCATGCAAGACATAAGCCAGCGATCGCGGGTTAAGATTCTATTCGAAATTGTACCTAAAATGTGTTCGTATTTGTACTTTGCGCTAGTTTTTGTAAATTACCACATAGTTGCAAATTCAGGTCACGAATGACACATGTTGTGCCAATGACTTACGTATTAAAGACTAAGCCATTTGTTGGTATGAGTTACAAATTGGTCCTCAACATTATATTCCAGTAACACAACCTGGAATTATTTAACAGTTTCAAGCATGGCGTTCTTGCCCTTCGATTGGAAAATAATTTATGGCCGAATGAGACAGCTTAAAATATCATTTTCGCGGACACACGTCAACAAAACAACCAGTATGGGCGCTATATAATTAAAAACAACATTTGCAACCCAAAAATGGATACAAATCTTAGTTCATTCAGAATCATACCATGTTCGAAAATTTACCACCTTAACCCTTAAAAATAGTTATATGAAATTATAACATCAATCTTCATTTGAATAGTTAAGTTGTCTTTAATATTATGTTTTAACATAAATTAATACAGAAGAACAATTAATAATATTCTCATGTACAAAGATTGACCTGACAAGTCAGAGTAATAAAATTATTATATGCCCTTATTGGTCACTATATAGGTCTTCTATAAATTTATAAATTACAAATTTTCTTTACTAGCCAGTCATTTCGGATACGGTTAAACGGTCAAACCTCCCTAGTATTTTTGCTTTAATGAAATTTATGTTTTTGTTTCGAATTATCTTGTTTATTTCTTTGTTGATTTGGATTCGCACAATACCATCATTTTATTTAATTGCTCCAAACATTCTTCATAATATTTTCCTTAAAAAATTAATAATACGGTTTATCGCTTTTATAAGAAAATGACTTTTAGCTCCGGAAATGATGAACTCAACTCGTAAGTTTGAGTAGTTCCTGCAGAAGCACAACTGAAGTAAGACTTGTGCCCGTACGTCGCTAGGTTCGGGTTATCAGTCGGCTACACTACGGTAGATTTCGCATACGTAACCGCAACGCAAGCTTCGCACTGACTGTCCGGCTAGATTTCAGTCGATAGGGCTAGGCTCTTATCTCCGTGGCTAGATGAACAGGAATCGGAGACTAGAAAGGAGGATTTTAATGATGGTTGAAATATTCAAAAGTCCAGCAATTAAGTTTTACAGTCTTACTAATAATCCAGTTGTAACATTTATACCAGGAATATACACAGCTGAGGAAAGAAAGAGTACTAATAATCGTTGCATAATGCTGAATGTGTGCAACCTTCACACAGCCTAGCCCCCTTGTTTAAACTTGACGTAAATAATCAAGATGGCCGATCTGCGTAACAGCCGGTCGCTTCGTAGATGTCTGACACAGATATAGAGGAATAGATCGGCAGCGTAAGGGGAGGGACTGAAGCCAACGCGTTCGCTGCGTCGCCATATTGCGATCACCAACAATCTGACGAAAGGAAGGGAAGCCGGCGCGGGAATCAAACAAGAAATGCTTTTTAAAGCTGTTTTCATTGGAATTTCACAATCCAGTAAATAAATTAATAAATACAGTTTTATTGTCATTTGGCCATTACAGCACTAGACGTCACACTTATAATAAAATCAGGTAAACTGATATAACTAAAGTGCCAAAGTGCATGTAGTACCATAGTCTTAAGTCTGTATACAAAAGATGCTTCTATAGGATAAATGTTAATGTTGTTAATGTTAATTTATAGTCACATATATTTTACATTTATTCAGCTTTTGCTGGTAAACTGGTGACTCACTAGGAATATTCTAGCTTAGGCCTACACTATATTACTTGTAAATCACGATTACAAATAAGGAAAGTCTAACACTAATGTAATTATTTTTCTAATGCTATTAATGAGTGCTTGAAAATGGAATGATTTCTTTTACTATTTTTTGAAGTGAAACTTCTTTAGCCGCGGTAGGAGTAAATCGAGAGCTAACCCAAAGTTACGTAACGAACAAAATCGTCACGAAAATGTTACGCTCAAAATCGTCACGAAATTAGTGGATCTGTGACGGAACGGACTGCACAGAAAACAATCAACTCAATGATTAGGCTTATCCAAAATTTAAAAAATCCTAAATTAAGAATCTAAAAATCCAAAATTTAAAAAATAAAAAAATCCAAAATTAAAAATTCCGAAATTAAAAAATTCAAAGATCCAAAATTCCAAAATTTAAAAATTCAAAGATTCAAAATTTAAAAAATAAAAAAAAAACAAATTCCAAAATTTAAAAAGTCAAAAAATTAAAAATCGAGAATCCAAAATCTAAAAATCAAAAATTATAAAAGAAAAAAGATCTACAATTTAAAAAATCAAAAAAAAAAATCCAAAATTCCAAATTAAAAAAATATAAAATCAAAAATATAAAAATTCCAAAAATCCAAAATTAAAGAAGTCTTAAAACCACATATTAAAATTGTCCAACAATCCAAAATTGAAAAATCTAATAATCCAAAATTTAAAAAATAAAAAATCTAAAATTTAAAAATAAAAATAAAATAATAATAAAAAATCCAAAATTAAAAAATGCTAAATAAAAAATTAAAGAACCAAAATTTAAAAAATTAAAAAATCCAAAATTAAAAAATCCAAAAAATAAAAATGATCCAAAATTTAAAAAATAAAAAACAAAAAATTCCTAAATTCCAAATGAAAAAAATTAAAACATCAAAAATTTAAAAATTCCATAAATCCAAAATTTAAAAAGTCCAAAAACCCAATATTAATAAAGTCCAACAATCCATAATTGAAAAATCTAGTAATCCAAAATTGTAAAATCCAAAAATTAATTCCCCGCACACTTTTTTTTAAATTTATTATAATTATATGTTAACCTCATATTCAAGGAATTCTCTGATTGAGTAATATGTTCTTTGCAAAAACAAGTTTTTAATTTTAATTTTGAATTGTCTGCTATTGAATGCTTTTGTTTCATTTGAAATTTTATTGTATGCTTTTATGCACATGTATTGTGGTGTATGCTCTAGGAGGGTTAATCTATGGGAACAGAATTTTAACAACTCTGTTTCTTGTGTTGTGTTCGTGAGTATTTTGTGTGTCCTATTGGTCAAAATTAATGTGCACATGAGTTAGAAGCTCTAGTAAATATTTTGAAAGAAAATTATGTTAATATTTGTAGAACTCTAAAGAGTGGCCTTCATGATTCCCTGTAGGTTGAATGGGTCATAGTTAGTATGTTTTTCTTTTTAAGATGCTTTCCCATTCGCTGCAGTTTTCCCAGACAATTATTTCGTAAACCAGTATTGAATGAAAATAGCTGTAATAGACCCAGTTTAAGCAATACCAATTAGGCAAATTTATAAATGAATGTTAATTTGACCTCCAATATAGTGGTATAGTATGTATTTGAAATTACAGGGATTCCCAAACAACACCGTGGTTCACCATTTCACTATAAATTCGGAATTATGTAGGAAGAAAAACAATTTTCCGTAATGAATACGTTGTACTTAGCGGACACGTTGGTGATACCAATATGGCGTCGGCTCTGCTTCCCTTGCCCCTCTTCGCCCCTGACTCGGCTTCACTGCCACCTGCAGTTAAGGATACGACGCTGCCGATCTATTCCTCTATATCTGTGATGTCTGAGATTGAATTTTGAGGTTATGCATCCATTCTTAAGGTAACTTGTTATGAAACATTCTGGGCTACTTTTGCGGAATTATAAACATTGTTCCTTGTTTGCGGGACATATTTCCATACTTGTACCCATGATTACAGCTTTCTGAAAACAATATAATGAAATACTGAAACTACAATTAGTCTGCAGACGATCCACCGTTGTTTGCCGCTGCACCGATAGATGGCGTTCAGCAGTCCCTTCATAGCCAGGAGCTAGTAACGTCACAAATAGAGTGACGTATTTGATGACGTTGGACGTACAAACCCGATGTAAACTCGGCAGTTACACACTCGTTATTGGTAATGCGGTTTATGCAGAACTTACACGGTGAACAACCAAACAACCGTTCAACGCAGATATAAGCAGCTTTTATTAGTAAGGCTGTTAGTAAATATTTCAAAGTTTAATTATTTTCAAAGTTCAAAATGGCAGATGCATTATAATCATTAGTTCGAAATCACAGATGATGTAAGGTTTTCACAAATGTATAACGGTAATATATCGTCGTCTCTATGGAATGTTCTTATGTCGTTGTTTATAGGCTATGTCTTTCAATGTTCAATAATTAACGTTATGTTCTATATAAAGTTTATCTCTTTTCTGTTATCTTTAATATGCAAAGTTCTGTAGCTTGTTTATATTATTTACAATAGGCAAAAATTTACGTGCTTGCAACTTCTTATTTATTACACAATCTAGATTTCTATAGCGCGGATCAATACTTATTCTCGGTGACAATTAAAAGCTCCACCGGTCACAAAAATAATAGTTCAATGTATTTTCGATAATACTCACGTAGATATTCACTTTTAACAATATTAACGCGCTTCTATTTATGTGTTTACCTAACCTATTTCTTATGTGCGGGTAAATTTATACTTTGCTAATGCTATTTGCTTGTCCTATGTGTCGTGAAGTAAACGCCTTGCATTGTCGAAGTGTCTTGTAGAAGTGTCCTCTCCGGCCTTCTGACATTGGTAATATCTACTGAATATAGATTTTCCTACTGTTATGTCATTGGTCTGTCCATGGCTCTTGTCTTTCCTAATTGGAGAAGTAGTATATCTTTCTGCTAGTCTTTCAAAATCCGTATGTTTGAGTTGACGCGTCAGGCTTCGTTAGCCATTCATCAGGGCTGTCCGGTTCGAATGATATAAGTTTCTAGTATGTCCTGTAATAATTAACCCGTGTGATTCATTATTTATTATTACTGTAATTGTCCTTTGGTCCGCCGGCGTGGTCTTGTGGTTAGCGTTGCTGACTACAGATCCGTCGGCCCGGGTTCGATTCCCGGTACCTCCTCGGATTTTTCTGAGGTAGGGAGGTCTGGTAGGGGTGCACTCAGCCTCGTGATTCCAAACTGAGGAGCTACTTGATAGAGAAGTAGCGGCTCCGGTCCAGAAAACCACCATTAACGGCCGTGGGTGTCGGCATGCTGACCACATGCCCCCCAATCCTGCCATCTGCCTACGGGAGATGATGCAGCGGTCGGGTGGTAGGCCAAGTCCTTCCGGGGATGTAGCGCCACGGAGTTTAGTTTTTAGTTTAGTAATTGTCCTTTTATTAATTATGTAATGTCATATGTCAAACTATTGTCCAAACTGTCGGCTATATTTTGATGTACTTTGTATTGCTGTCCTTCTAATCGTTTAGGCGCAATTACTGTTTAATGTCGTTATAAATCTGCGGGAAGTCGAATTTTCTCCATATGAACTGGAACTGTTACAGACTGTGGTATAAGTATCCTAATACCGCTATCATAGGTCCGTCAAAATGAATTTCATTGAAGTGTTTCTAAATTTACAAATTGCATCGTCTCGGGGTTCTTATATGCAAAATAGCTATCCACCAGTATAAGCAAGAGAAGTATGGGCTACCGGTCCTGTGTACAAAGCTGGCTCTCCCGAACAATCACTGACAATATTGACGCTTCCAAGGGATCGCCAACGCACGTTCGAAAAGAAGAGAGAAATTAATGTCAAGAGAACAACATGGTGCAGTAATTGGAAAGTCGAATTTTTTTCTCTTATCCCCAATCAGTCGTCAAAGAGTAAAAAATGAGAGAAAGATATTAATTCTTTAAAGGCTGATCTATTGAAATCACGAAATTCCCGCCTGTAACCGTCAACGGTATGCTATAATTTTCTCCCGAGGAGTTATTTTGCATGGTGCGCGCCCCGGTAAAAAATCCGCTGTGAATATCCCCTTACGGGATCGCTCGCGAACCTGAGGAATAACTTTTAAAGTCACACGGTGCTGGAACTATCAAATTTATGCACACGTAAATACCTGCTGGCCGGCGCACTGTGCAGAGGTAGCGTGCCCAAAGGTCGCGGGTTCAAATCTGGAAGCGAAAAATGAATTTTTCCGGACGCAAGAGTCCTGGGAACGAAGTCCTACAGGAGGAATTATAATCCATGGTACACGTAGCCTATCGTAGATTTAGGGCAAGTTGAAGAACTGCAAACTAAGTTGGAGCATCTGGGCTCTTTTTACGTCCTAGTAACGACTCCTTTCTCCTCTGTCAGATTGTAGAGGCGATGGGCTATATCTTTTAAGGACTAGACCTATCATCCGACCGCTGCGTCATCTACCATAGGCAATAGGCAAATGGCAGAACTGCGAGGCATGTGGTCAGCATCTGTCATGGAAATCATCATACCGGCCACTTGGGTCTATTTGGATCACTCGGTCTGTTTAGGCCCAATTGGGCCTACTTGGGCGTACTTGACACACTTGGGTCTCTTTGGGCCTTTGGATTTCAATGAAAGATTTCGAAGGTTTAAAAATGTTCAAACCCTATCGTTTGCTCTAGTAGACTAAGGGTCCTGAAACTTTTCAAGCAATTTGTATACGCTTATCTTTAATTCGGATTGGATTGCTTCTGCTCTTACGTACGAATGACTAATGCAAGTGTTTATTATCACCAATGATGGGTACCGCTTAGGTACTACTTTGTTCCAGACTTCCCAGACATTCTGAATTTACAAAACCTTTCTACGGTTTTTCATCGCGAGGAAGTAACACAATAGGTCTTTTAGGCTGCCTGATAGAAGATGGCACACATTTTATACTATCCGATTCTTGATTGTCTATAATTGTTATTTCGTTACTAGGGTCGGTTCTATTTATTACATTTGGCCATCAATCAAATATTAAGTCATAAGCTAAGGATCTCGAAGTAATTTTTGTTTTACTATTTCTGCAAGAAAACGCAAATTCCATATCCTGTAAACCTGATTCCAAAAATGTGATGTATTGGATAGACGTAATACTCATGGCATTCCCCAGTCAGCTAAAACATTAAGCGGATTAATCCTGTCCAACTCCTAACGAAATTCAAAAGAATATAAGAGCCGTGTAAATAAATAAATACAAAGGAGATATAAGAATCTCATTCTACTTTTAAGAAATCTGAATATTCGTAACTTCGATATAATTGGTATAAATTAGTAAATACACTACAATAAGTACGTCAATAAAACTCTAATTATGGTTAATTTAAAATAACTGAACCAAAATAACCCTCATGAATTGCTTTTTGAGAGTGGATAATACCTAATAAGACACACGCCGCCTCGGAACGATAGCGCGAGAGAGACAGCTTATATACCCGTACCGTACCGTACCGTACCGTTCCGTTCCCGCACGTAATTAATGATAAAGTTAGCTAAATTATCAACTTGTAGTAAATGAATGCAGCATCTGTATTCGGTTGTCTCTGATTGAGGTTTCTTCAAAATTTAATTGCGATCCGTCTGCTCCAATATGGAGTACTTCCCTCGTCAATATTGACAGTAAATTCATTTCGCATTGCGTTTACATTGGCATCGATTTCAGATCCTGTACTTCTACTAGATATATCGGTATTTAATAACTAAAACCCTTTTCGATATAGACTGCGGGCTGTGATCGATTTGACAAGGTCCCTGGAAACTTGAAACAAAAAGACTTCTGACGCCACCGAGGGAATAAGCTGTCTACCCCTAAATTATATAAGAATAGCCCAGTTTCATTAAAAATCACGATAAAAGTAATGCAGTGTCGCTTTGAAGAGGGAGGGAGAGATTGTTATCTTGAAACACAGTTATGACAGGATGGATATTGTCGTCAAGTGAACGGGGTCGGGATCGATTCAGTATGAAGGTTACAATGCCAAGATCATCTATGCCACAATTATCTAACAGGGGTGTCCAGCCTCCCGACCTATTTCAACGCATGACTACATCTGCCTGAGTTGTTCGCTTTCTAGGATTTCTTGAGAACATGACTATAATTAACTGCCAGCTGTCATGTGCTTCAACATATGGTCACAATTGAATATCAGCGCATTCCAGTCTCCTGCATTAGCACGTAGCTTCAGTACCTATCAGGTCTGTGCAGTCTCATTGCTATTACTATTAGTTACTATTTAGGTAATAACCTATCAAGATTCCATCAAATTGATGATAATGCTTATTGAAATGAATTAAATGCGTTAATAGAATATTTTTTGTTGCGCGCTTAAAACCCCTTCAGTAATGAAAGTTTCAAGAGAAATATTGAACTTACCCATGAATAACAAGATACAAAATAAAGAAACATGATGAACGTGAGGAGAGGTTAACAAGACAAACATTACATTCCACTATTATTCAACACTAAGACGAGATATCGCTGGGAAGATAATTTTCTGAGACGAAACAAGCTAGTGGCCTACTTTGACTGACACTGATACTAGTGATGATTTTATTTTGACAGTAACTATTATTGTACACTCTGAATCCGATTATATTCACTTGTATTTCATTCTACAGAATTAAAACCAAGCCAAGCCAAGCCAAGTAAGTAGAGTTCATGATGGATTTTGTGAATGAAAGAAGAACACTTATGTGCATTGTGCTCAGTGTGTAGCCCCAATTTTTAAATGGTTCATTAAGCAAAATCATGCACAGAGTGCCAAGTAAAAATAGGCCTAATAGAAACATGGGCTGTCAAGTATCATCATTTTATTAACTCCAACTTGTTTCACAAAATGAACCCCTACCATACCTAAGAAGCTCAATGAACCATTCAGAATGTAGATTTTCCGGATGATTGAATTTTAAAATAACTTATAATTACATTATGATGTGGAATGTAACTAAATATGTAACGCATAATAGAGCATAATGTTGAAAGAGACAGCATATTAAATTAAAAGATAAAGTATAATTATGAAATATAAAGTATAATATGTGTTGCTCAGCTGATAACTAACTACGTTATTTCACAAAGTAGGCTATGTAATGTTGCAATTGAGTGGGCCAGCGCAACCGTGGTCTATGTCACTTTTTAAAAGTTTAGAGAAAATAGTGAAAGTTGTATCCTTGTGGTCTTTCATACAGTTCGGATAATTCAATTTAGTTGGTAGTGGGGTGTTCTATATTGATTGATCAACTGAACTACAACATTACATGGCCTACTTTTCAGACTGTTAAGAGATATAATTTTTGTGAGACCGTACAAGGATTGTTTCTTGGTTAGGCCGCTGTTGCACTGATTTGATTTGTGTTTTAGGAAAGATAAATATATATTTAACAATTGCTGGACGTGTAATGAATCATTATTAACAGGAACAGTTGCATATCGTTTCTATTCGTGAGTTCTGCACATAATATGATACCATCAAAAGGGTCACCATCATTCTCCAAATTACCGGAAACACAGGAAAATCGCAAGCAATTCTAATGAGACATCAACGTTTAATGAGCAGAGTGAACATTAGTAATATACCGCGCGTGCAAATTAATGGTACTCCTATAAACTAGAGCTTATCGGTAAAAATCTTGGCGTCTTCATGGATTCAGATCTGAACTGTTACACTCAAGTATCACACGTCTGAATAAAGTATATTCATTGCTCCATTCTCTAAAAAACTGTCAACGACTACCTCCCTAGAGAAATAAACATTTATTAATAAAGAAAAATTAGTCCAAGTACTACGGGTAAATGCCTCATTTCGATTACTGTCATGTTCTGTTGACCAACTTAAACAACAGCCTTACTGACAGACTTAGGCCTATGCATGTTAGATTTATTTGTAATATCAGACGATTTGACCATTTGACGCCGGCTTTTCAAACCTTGTCAAGGATGCGCCTCTTACAACGAAGAACGATCCATTCTCATATTTTACTTCATAACATATTATTAACTTCTTCTCCTGCTTATAATCTCTTTCAACCTCACTAACGCACAACGAAAACCTATTGCTTACTCCCGACTTACAACATCATGCTATTCCTCATCTTTTAATGTGTCTATCCCTCGCTTTTCGAATTTATAGCCTCTTCATTTCAGAGGCTGTCGAAATGCACCACAATTTAAAAATATATTGGATATTAATTTTATTAGTCATTTATTAGTTAGCATTATTATTAGTTAGATTTAATTTTATTTTAGGTTATGAAATTTGTAATTAAATCATTGTACTTTTATTGGCTGTAACATGTTTACTTTTTAATTTATAGATATTTTAAAAAATTTTAAATTATTTTAATGTGTTTAGTTTTACTGCTGAAGTGAAAGAGAAGGCCTTATGGCCGTAACTTTACCAGTAAAGGTCTAAGTAAATGAATAATACCTGCCTCAATTTCCTAATCTACAGAATTCAGAGTGTCGTAAATTAATGATGAATGTATTTGAGAAATTGTAACTACTCTCAACTTTCTTTAATTTTACTGATCCTGATGTTTCAATTTTTTTTTTTTTGCTTTTATACAAGACGGTTTTGTTTCAGGGAACAAATTAGCAACTTTAAAACTAACTATACGAGGAATAATTTACCCTCAAGCGCTACAGATAGCATCAATATATAATTTTCCTTGCCATGAGAGTTAAAATACCGCTCAATTGTTAAATTCAATAGAAAAATACTTTACTTTATTAGCGGACTGTACAAGAAAAAAATTTGAAGACCAAATATACAAAAAGAATTTGCTTTCAGACATAATAATATACTTAAAAGAATTGCCTCTTTCACTGTGAATTAAATGCCTTTGAGCTCGACAGTAAAACCTTTACGATTAACACGGAAAGCAATCCGGACTGAAGCACCTCACGTAACAGAAACGTGTCCACAATCTAAAGTAACTTGACTCCTTTCAGATTAATTATGTCTCATTTAGACTACGCGGACGCACTGTTAACTAACCATACCAACGACTTTCAAAGGTCACAGACACCTTCTAACATTAAAAATATATAATGCTTTATAAATTGTATCCTCCATTTCCTAACCCAAAAGATGAAATTATATCTATCATCCAGTTCAAAACTGCAATAACCCAAAGCAAGTTTTCAGATAACCTGAGTTAAAAAAAAAAAAAAAAAAAAACTAAACTGGTGTGAAAAATTGGGTTTTTATCACTGAAGAAAATTATAAAATTTTAAACGGTTTTGTATTAAAGAAGAATAAATAAATTTTCAGTACTGATATATTTGGAAGTGTAGAATTATTGAACAGGCAAATTCTTCCTTTATGATTATTTATAGACCAGTTTATCTGGGTTTATTGTCTTGGGATGAATGTATGATGTTGCCCTTTTCAATTAGTCGACGGATGCATATCGATGTGCTCAGGCCAAATGGCGTAACACCATTTTAAAAAAATTAGGTTATGGTACAGATAAGTAACTGGTTTTAAAATGCACATGCTGGTCAAAGTAGGTAACCATTCAAAATTACAAAACCTTGAAACCCGTTTCAAGCTGATTTGAAAGTCTCGAATTGAAACTGGATATTAAGTGTAACCATCATAACAGCTGAGGATACAAGACAAATGGACTAAGGAGAAACCCACTAATATCTTTACATGGAGAAGCCAATTGGTGTAATCATCAAAGTTGTAGTATTTCTCTATTTTAGTAAGAGTGTATTTTCTCTCTTGTAAAATTTTGATTTTGAGGGTTAGGCCAATTGGCCTGGACACAATCGATATTATCAGGACCAGGTGTGATCAAGGAACAATTCGAGCACCCTCCATACAGTCCCGATTTGGCACCAAGCGATTTTCATCTGTTTCTTCATCTCAAGATATTCCTGGGTGGAAAACATTTCAACGACGACGATGATGTGAAACAAGAAGTGCAGACTTGGGTTTCACACAGGCGGCATCATTCTTTGACGAAGGCATACAAAAACTGGTTTCCCGTTACAAGTGCCTGAATGCGGAGAAGTGGTGTAACGTGTAAGGTAATGAACGATAATAAAGTATTTGGAAAATAGTGTTCTGTTATTAAAAAAATATCGATGCTTACTTTAAAGCCACGCCTCGTAATTAATTCATTTTGAATAATCCGATTTGCATTCAATACCAAAATATGGACTAATACTGTGATGTAGATCAGTAGATATGAAAACCGCATAAGAAAATCATTCAAAGAGTAACTGGTACATACAACAAAATTGTTTCAAACATGTATTTAAGAAATTAGAACTAAAATCATTCCATTGTGAGTGTGTTCTATCCCCAATGCCCAGTGGCGTACGCAGATTTTTTTGGGGGGGATTTGAATAGGTAGAAAGAATACTAAAAAAAAATAATTAACTTACATATATAATTAGAATATTATAGGAGAAAAATTCCTCCGGCACTGGGACTTGAACCCAGGACCTTTGGCTATTCGCGCCAATGCTCTGCCAACTGAGCTAAGCCGGAGCTCAATTCACAGCGCCAGAATTTTTTTCCTATAATATTCTCATGTAGTGTCCAACAGAGACAATAATCTGTGGCTCATGAATGCTTATATATCGATAATTAGTTTATAAAGCTGGCCACTTAGAGTGCATATAAAGCCTTTTTTCAAATTTCGGGGGGATTTATGCCCCCCCCCCCTGCGTCTGCCACTGCCAATGGCTTCAAACGTGAACATAGTTCCAATTAATACATAAATATTTAAAGACCAGTAAGCTTAGAAGAAGATATAATAATCATTAATAACATCATATCTGCTCAACTCAGATGGCCATTAATTCAAACATAAAGCCATCGGTATTCATCAGAACTGCTGACTCAGTAATAATACATCCTTGAAAGGAAACTCTTCAAGACCACGCAATCAGTTGACTGCACTTTCTTGTATCTTCTACTGTAACTTACCATGGATTCTTGCTACGTATGAAATATGAAATTTTCTGGTGAGGATATATACAGACAAAATACAGTGCACAGAGTGTTTGAAAACCGCTCATTTGAAATGTATGAATATTAGAAACGAAGATTTAGACTTCCTAAGAACCGAATCGTCATACAAATTTCAAGGCTGTACATGAAGAAAAAGTGATGAGGGCCTTATTGAGCCAGCTACAATTAATGAAAATTCTAATTCAGGACTGATAACAATGCTCCAGGAAATAACAAGTGAAATCATTGGAATAACAGTAACTCAACGAATCCTAGAAGTTGAATTGGGTAAATCAATAGAATCCTGTCATAAAAAGTTGGATGTCTGCTTAAAAAAGCAAGAAAATTACGCAAAGAAATTAGAAGAACCCCTCAAGAAACCTGAAGAGGTAAAGAGAGACAATGTGATGTCCCAAAAAGAAAATAAAGAACTCAAAATGCGAACAGAAGGCCTTGAACAGTATTCCTGAATTAACATGTTGAGAACCTGTCCCTCTACCCTCTCTCGGAAAATAAGCATATCAAAATTAGTATAGGTACTGAAACCTCCATTGGAGGCCCCTTCGCCCCACCTGGGGATCATAGGGTACCAGATACAGATACAGAACATGTTGAGAATCCAGCCTCAAGGTAACCCTGCGGAACTCATCAAAAAAGTTGGAATCGCGCTTGATGTAAACTTACAAGATTGTGATATAGATGCATGTAATCGAATCAACACACACACCACGTCCCAACTGCCAAGTCCCACTGTTGTCAAATTCTGCCGGAGATCAACCAAAGAAAAGCTACTTCACAGACGACGTGTCAAGAGAAATTTGAACACCCTAGACATCGGTTTTACACTCAGCAGCCAAATTCTCGTAAACGAGAGGCTCTGTCTTGCCAGAAGACGTCTATTGGCTGCGCAGATCTGCAGACATTAACGGAATGGGGTAATCTATATGAGGAAAGATGATACATCACTGGTCCACAACATAACTTCCGAAGAAGATCTCGAAAAGTTTGGTAACTCGCTGTAATCTTGAGTTGATTGCTTTCATTCTTATTTATGATTAACACAAATTCTTGAAATATTTATTACCAAAATGTCAGAGGAATGAGGTCAAAATCACAAATATTTTCTACCAATGTAATTTCTTATGTTATTAGCTTAAATGAAACTTGGTTAATAAATTCAGCATTTTTTAATGATAGATATTCTGATTTTCCTAAAGGTAGACAATCCAAACAGCCGAGGAGGTGGTGTATTACTAGCTATTAAATCATCTCTAAATCCTGTGCAGTATGATACCACCATTACAACGAACGAACCACTTTGGATAAAATGTTATTACAATAATACTAAAACTGTTATTGGATCAGTATATTTTCCTCCAAATTCAAACACTGAATCATTTAGTGAGTCTTTTGATCAAATGGAACAAAATTTTGCAATGTGTAATTGTCATATTATTCTCACAGGCGACTTCATCTTGCCAGAGTTTTCCAATAATACACATGACCTCAGAAAAGGCAGCAGTGTAGCAAAACGTCTGAATAACATGTAAATTGTTTTAACTATTCAATCCATTAACAATGTAAGAAAAAACAGTAATAGAACACTGGACTTGATTTTGACAAATATCCCAGAACTCAAAGTAGAGGAAGAAAGCATTTCTCTGGTACCTATAGACCTATACCACCCTGCTTTAAATATAACATAAAATACAGAAAGAAGTAAAATAGAACATCATTGGTAAGTGTAGTTACAATTTTTGCAAAGCCGACTTCAATAAACTTCATAACATTATAAGAGACTGCGCATGGAACAATTTAACTGATTCTAAAGATGTTAATTTTTGTAACTACTTTTTATGACACAATTTACACAATACTATAATAGATAAAGGTGTACCGAAAAGAAGACAATATCAACACAGGTACAAACTGACATCAATGTGTTCTGAAAGAATAAACGCTCGTGTTCGAGATGGTTCCAAAAAGAGAGATAGTAAATTAAAGAGCTAAAAGACAGTACAAATTTCACACATTTAAGAATATTTAGTACTAAGGCAATAACTAATTTTTCTACAAGTTTGAAAATTATATACATACTAACTTACTATATACTATATGTATAAAGAAGTGAAAATCAAAATTCGAAGACACAGAGAAGTTTACAGGTTAGTTCTAAATATTAAATATTATCAAAGCTTTTAAAGCTCAATTTAGGAAGTTCTGCGAGAGATCTTGTGACAGAATTGTGCCCAAAATTAATCATATGTTTGGAGCCTGCAGTGGTTCTGATAAGGATGAAATTTTATTAGATTAATTTTGTAATCTATTACTTCAAGTACATAAAAAACTATTTACAGATTAGGATTTTATATGAAAAATATTTTAAGTCATTTGTTCGATAGTCATAACATTTAATTCTGAAGAAAAAACTAATTTTTCGGATAACTTGGCCTATTTAAACGTAGGCTACATTTATTATTCTTTTTTGTATCGGATTTAGGGAAATCGGGATAGTCGTTATTCTTCCCATCCTATGATACCGTATTGCAAAACTGATCGAACTAGTGCTAGGTATGCTAGATACGTTAGAACTTGATTAGTTTAATTTATTTATGCCAAGTTTGATGTACGGAATTTAACGTATACTGTATTGTTAGATCTTTCTGATGAGATGTATACTGAATCAGTCTGATAAACCTATCTTGCATTGCCTCTACAATTCAAATCCATGCTCTTCCTCAGTAATGTGGTTGCGCTGCTATACAACAACAAGATGTCACTACTTACCGCCATCGCTGGAAGGGTAGATGTTGAACTTCTGGTCTTGAAACCACGAGGTGACGGTAAGGAAGTCCCGGACAAAGCTTGGTACAATGCAGCGCAGCACCGCCATATTGCCTCTAGTCACAGAGCTCCCAATGGCATCCACTGAGAAGTCCTGCATGACAACTGCAACAATGTTACTAGTCTTATTATCATGTCCAGATTATTTTACAACTCATACATTTCAACTTCTCAAGTTTTTTTTTTTTCCAAAAAATTACTGAATTGTTGGAACACGCCAGGAGTTATATTTATTATTACATTAACAAGATCATACTCGCCGACGTTTCTAAGTTCCCTCCGAGGTTGTAATAAGTTATTACAGTTATTATTGGTATCAATTCTCAACTCTTGAAGGAAAGTGGGACTTCCAGTTCTTAAATATTTAAGTGTCTTTGGAGTTTGGAAGTCTGATTAATTTTAAGAACTGATTCAATTGAAATGATTCATCAAATGATCTTTACATTCGATTCTTTCGATGCGTTCAATTAGTTTATTTGGTTCGTAGACTATCATCATTTTTTCAGAAATCAATTTTGGATAATATTTAGTTATATTTGAGAAAACTTGCGTTATAGATCCAGAAAATGGAAATTAGTTTAAGAAAAGATTATTTAGAATTCGGGAAACCTTAGTTCAGTTTTGGAAAACCTTATGTCAATTCCGTATATCTGAAAAGTGGTATTCATAACTTATTGTTTTCAGATACTTCGAAGTCAAAGACCAACACATAAGGATAATGTAGTTTATCTGGCAGGTTACAGCCGAGAGCTCCTGCTGTCAATGGGTAGGCCTACCAGTAGAATAATCCGTTATGTTGTTCTATATTCAGTGTGATTAAATTTACAATTTAAAAGCGCTTGTTTTTCCTAATTGAGTACCTGACCTTACAAAGGGGCTAACCGCCAAATTAAAAAAAAAATACATTTTGCTATACAATGGTGCTTCTTGGCATCCTGCATTGCCCTATAAAAGCGCTAAATGAAATTCATAATTTTGTGGTTGCAAAGTTGCTCGAGAGAGAGCACCGCAGGTAAGGACCAATGCTATTTCTTTAAATGGATTGTTGATTATCTCAGAAATTTACTTTGGCACTTAGCCCCTTTGTAAGGTCAGGTACACAATTATGGAAAACAGAGTAGGACATCATCATCGATTAGGTAATTAGGTAATTTTGGCAAGTGTCGCATCAAATCTTGAGGGAAGCGGAGTATTGCGATGATCCGAAATTGTTATAGTGGCTACTCTAATAGCGTTAATTTTAAAACTGCATATGACAGACTGGGAAAGAATATTTGTCCCTGAAAAACAACGGGGAGGTATGTAAGTTAAATATGTTATTTACTGCAATAACCATGGATTTAATTGACGTATAAAACTGTAATACAAAACTAAGTTTCTTTCAGAAAATTAAATTACTTTTCCAATGTTTGCTATTTCCTAAATTATATGGACATTTTTCTTCGACCATATTATAATGCACTTATTACATGTGATATAACAGTATGTTAATGAAGCACAATAAATAACTGGCGTTGTTCTAGGTACTGTTTTTATTATTCCAACTATCGATTTCCAAATAGGTATAGCCTATCCGATATGGATCGATGTCGTACGTCAGTGTCCGGCAGATGCTGCAGTTGTGACGTAAGAGCCGATCATCTCGGAAGAGCTTGAGAGAGCGAGCAGTTGACTTGCATTCCTGTTAATACGCACTAGCGCAGTGGCGTTCAGTGCAGCAGTAGGGTTAAGGTGAGCCGTGATGGTACATTGAATTGCGTGCATTAACCATGGCAAGGGTGCAGAGGTCAGTTAATCAGTGAAATGTATGGTAAATTTAGTGCATTCAGATTAATCCTAGACTTACGGAAACGTCAGGTCACCCTCGGAGACACGCCATATTTTCCAAAGTTGTCTACAGTATGTCATTCAATTACAGACATTAATAATTATGTACAAATATTAGAAGAACTGGATCAGGATATTTTATTACAGATTTCAAGATTTTGCAAAACTCCAATCCGATATTTGCATATTTGCGACACCATTTTCTGTGGATGTTGACAGTGTTCCAACGTCATTGCAACTAGAAGTCATTGATTTGCAAAATAATATTGAAATGAAAGACCGCTTTCAAAACAAAAAGGATCTATCTATATTTTATAGAAGATTTCCCCAGGCAACTACATAATATATTTGCTGCTAGAATGTTGAGTATATTTGTATCGATGTATGTATGTGAATAGTTCTTTTCTTGTATGAAGATCTGCAAACCACAACATGGAAACCGCCTATCTGATCAGAACATGAAAAATGTTCTCGTTTATGTGTTAGCCAGACTATGTCTCCTAATATTGCAAAATTAGTGCGCGAGAAAAGAGGGAAAAAATCTCGACAATGCCTTGAGCTTGGGCACGATAGTGACACAAAGTAAGGGTGTGTATCAAAAGTCTGAATAGGCCTATACTTGGCATAGTGCTCACAAAGGTGTATACTTTAATTTGTATATTTTGTGTATTTTGTATATTTTTATACTTTAACATTTTTCAGTTTCCGAGTAGACAAAGTTTTGCAGTACTCCTTAAAGTATTCTTATGTTTTATGTATTTGTATGTTTATAGTAGTTTCGGAGCCTCATTTAAATAACCTGACGCTTCCGCACCTGGATGCATTTCAGATTAGTGTAAGTAGGGCCTATATTAAATTTCATTACAAACAAAACTGTTCTGTTACATTGATTTATCACAGTTGTACTATTTTGTTTTCGTACAAATGCATTGTAATTGTGCTATTCCCATACTATCTACGAAGATCGGAGCGCACTCTGTCAATGCATAGGCGTCGTTCCGCCACTGGCCAGTTGAACCCTTCCTCCACGCTCAGTACGGAGATATTGCCGAGCAAAGAGCGCGGATGCTCTGTAGTATGACGTCACAGAGCACGGAACATGCCGGTCACTGTCGTACGTGGAATAAACATGAAGACATAAAAGCAGCAGGTCCTCTTGAAGTCGAATGGACGGTTTAGTCTGAGGAAACCCACGAGGATTGCATGACCCGGAGAGATATTTGTTACGCGCAGTGTGGCCCCAAAGGCCACCTTTTCGCTACTTCCTGCTGTCATGGAAACGTATTTCTGAGCTCTGTGCACGTTCCCCTTACTGAGTTCGCATCAAACAAAAATATGGACCACTAATTTTATCTCGCATTCTCATATCAAACAAGCATTGTCACGTCAATATTTCTTTTTATCGACATTATTATTTCACTCTGAAATTCACTCAACCTTATTATTCCACCCTGAAGCCCGGACCTCGCTCCCACTGATTTCCATCTTTTCCTACACCTCAAAAAACGGCAGGGAATGACAGAGAAGAGGAGATGTTTGTTACATGGTGGTTCAATTCCCTGGCGGCAGACTTGTACGACAAAGGTATTCGAAAGTCGGTCCCACGGTATGACAAATGTTTTAATTCCGGTGGCGAAGATGTTGAAAAATAGAAGAACACTCGCTGTGTCTGTTGCAATAACTATTTCCTTGGAATTGGGTAAACGGACCCAGGGAAACTTACTTTAGGGTCGCGCCTCGTATATTCAGCACCATTTACCTGCATAATTGGTTATGAAAAAAGATAATAATGTCCATTAATTAATCAACAAATAAACACAAAATATTTTCGTGAATAGTTCACTGCGATTGGAAATAAAGAAATAAGCAAAAAGCGTCATATTTCCTTCATGAGCGCAGTCTCATATCAGCATTATGTGACTGCATTAGATAAAAGTAATTACGAGACAGTTTAACGAAGAAGTATTATTTTAATGAAGTAGACTACATGGGAGCAGGGAGCGATGTCACAGTCTCTGCCCCGGGCTTTAATCCAGGTAGCTACAGTCATGCATTCTCTATTGTTGTCGCAAATTTATTATTTTCTCCATTACTTATTCGCTTGCGTATGATCCCGCACAAGAGCATTCCCAGCTCGCTTTAAAACCGGGGAGAAAGGCAAGGGTCCAAATGAAAACTCTCCCATTCTATAGAACAGCAATCACCGTAATATAAATTACAAACTTGTATATTAGAATGTAGTAAGTTTCTCAATAGCACAGGCAGGTTAAATTACATAACTATGCTATTATTAAATCCAGTTGTGCAGCTCCACATTATAAATTAAATAGTAGGTATGTATCCTGTAAATTAATAAACTGCAATCAATTTGTTTGAGTATTTGTTGTACTGTTCATGTAGGATGAATTAAGAGTAATAGAATGGACTCTTGATTCTTACTGAAACGATGTAGTTCAATATATATATGGGTGATTCTTCAAATACGGGAAAATTTGTGTTCCGGAGTGATATTTCCCTTCAAATTCAACTTTAAAAGTTTGTTTCTACTACTTCCATACTACAACTATCACTTTGAAATGTCACTAACTTTAAGTTCTGATATTCCATAATCAAATTTAATTCAATGAAATGTCATCCACATGCCCTGTCCCATACCCTGGTTTTGTGTATTCTAATGCATTTTTCCACAAAACAAAATGTTATTTCCTTTTTAACTTTTTTCCTGCCAATGAGTATGAATGTGTGAAGAATATTAACCCCTAAAAAATAAAATGAAATAAAATTGTCACCCCATTAACAAAGGACTTTGCATAATTTTCAAGGAAAGCGTTTTTATTCCCCGTCATTAACATGACTTCTAGAAAGTAGGCAGAAAGTGAATATTAATTAATTTTTATTATGCACTATGATAAACCTACCAATTCAAAGTACCTGATTAAAGTTCAGCCTACAGAGGTTTAGGAATGGCTTGCTGAGACCACTTAAACTCCTTTTTTGTCATCCACATGCCTCATTTTTGTGTCATCCACATGCCTCATGAAGGGGTATATGGATGACTCTCAAGTCATGTAGATGATAAATGTAGGGTACTATTGTGTTTGTGGTGTCTGTGACCTGTACTTAAATTAAAACTGATTAAAAGAATTTATGCTTGATTCCCCCCCCCCAAACCATAAAAACACAGTCTAGTTAAAATTACATTAATTCCGGAGTATGCACACAAATTTGCAAATTTGGTGCAAAATCAACTGAAGCACTCTGAGAAAAATATGAAATCACATAAAGAAAAGCAGATTGTTGTCAAAGTTAGTCATTAATGTGGCCTTCTGCCATCCACATGTACACGGATGTCATTCACATGGCTATAAAAATATTAAAAAGTAAAAATAAATAAAAATATAAACATTTAAGCTCTGCTGGTGTCTTATTATAATCAAGTAAGCCCTGAAGTATTCTAGTAATTTTTTGAGATTTTAAAAACAAAGTAAAAAATTTAGATTTTACGCACTTCAAATTTTCCCGTATTTGAAGAATGACCCATACACACACACACATACTATATACTTACTTTTCATTTAACCAGCCTTTTACAACAAACATTTTTTTAATTTCTCCTCTAATCACCATTCTTGATTTGAAGCCGCTGCATGATACTGAAACTTTATAGATTTTATTTACGAGGGATGGAGCATAAGTCATGGCAACTATTTTTTTCTCTCAAAGTAAAGAGATGGTACCATGAGATGTTATAGTCAGGGGAGAGTGTGGAATCTTTAGTATATGGACACATCATGTGGTAGCATTGCGATATACGGTTATACGAATAGATGCGATGGTAATTTAGTTGGGAAGCATCCGCCGTGTACATTGGATTTACAAGATGTGAACAGCATTCTTACGTCAAAATAATCACTATCCGAGGGAGGATTGCTGCATTAAATTAGAGTGGCATGATGCAGTGGGTATGGATGTTTATCTGTGTGTTTATATCGGCCATTCTTATAACAAAAAATCTGATTACTTGCACCCAGAAACCTTTCTCTTTCCTAAATATGGACAATCTTCTTCAAATTCTGAGAAAGAATACGAGGCCGTATAACATGGAGTGCGTTTTGTTCGCCATGCAAGGAATAAATATGAGTTCTTCCGAGGATTTTACCAAAACATTATTCCAATAAAGTTTTAACCCTTGGTATACGTATCTTGTACAAAATTAAAACAAAATCGTTAGTACAGTTTTCTAAGAAAGTGCGAAAAATGAATTTTCTTCGTGCAAAGCGGCAGTAAAAGTACTGGTAGAAACAAACCATCGCCAATCTTGATGACACATAGCCAGAAGGTGTCTAATCCAAATATAATTTTCTATTTTTGTGTGGTGTTTCCTTCTCAAGCCATGCTGTCCACCGACACACAAGCACACACATTTTTCTGGAGAATGGATTTTTGGATTCAGGGGATTTCAAAGCATGGATTTCTGCTGAAAAGTCGACACGGAATTTCGAGGTCAAACATATTCTCTAACTGTATCACCTATGGTATTTAAGGAGAAAGTAAAGAGGAAATAGTCTTCAAAGTCAAATATGCGCTTTCGCGTAAATATTTCAATGTCCCCAGAAGAACATTTAAGGCAAATGCCCTTTGCAAGCACACCTGCGGCCATGGCAAAGGATGCATAAGCTGCCTCAATTTCGTTTGCCACAAGATTATGACAATGCTTGATTCTACTTATGTGTATGAATAGTTATTTTCTTTCACGAAATCAACAAAAACTTCTCGAAGATCAACACTTGTCATCCTTGACCAAAATCGGAACTGCACGTTTCAGCCGGACATAGTAAAAGCTGTCTTTAAGAAGAAGTCTCATGCCATAGGACAGAACAGAAAATAGTCATAAATAAATGTTGATTTTGAACTGTTGTAATTTTTGTAAAATAATAAGTTTGCTGCTGTTGCATACAAGTCTATATTGCCCTTTACAATGCCTTTTTGTATTCTTTTGTTAAACTACTTCATTCAATTGCAATCATGAATGAGACTAGCCAGAGCCACTAAACCATTAGTTTGTAGGCTCATTGTATGCTTCTGAATTTAAATAATATAAATATTCTGCATCCATTTTCAATTAGGTGTCATGATGAAAAGTGTGACTCTGAGGGGACTCTCGGTTCGACATGCCTGATTTAACCTTCCTGCTACTAGGTCATCTTTGTTACACTGAGCACCTCTGGGGCCACAAAGACCCCAAATAATTTAATTGGGGCATATTCGTAGCATTGCAATTGTTTTAATGAACTGGTATAAAAACATATTTTTACATTGAAAACAGGACAAGCATGTATGAGTTTATAAGCATTTTTACGTAATATTACATTTTAAAAAAATGAATAGGGTCACATTTTCCCCAAAACGTCATTGACTTAGAGGGATAAAGTCTAAGTTTTGAAAAATCTAGTTTCAAAAACCAGCGGAGGTGTTTATCTGAAGAGGTACTAGGTAGATTTTGGAATTTTGGGCGTAGAAACAAAAATGCAGTCGTGGCCGAAGTTGGTATGGAATGTTGTGTGCTGTAGTTGGAGATGTTGCAATGCGCTAACGCATTTTAAACGAGTTACTATCAATTAATAATCAGAAGTGTTACTCGTGTTAACTTTGCATTTGAAACTAAGCGTTAAATGTTTCACGCATGGCCACCGCTCCAATTGCAATTACCAGGTATGTAGTAATTACGATTTTATTGAACCAGTCAATGGCAAACTCGATTTGCGTTACATTCACAGTTGGGATGCGCGCGCAATAACACGATATTAATACACATTGTTGCACTGTACGTGTAGTCATCAATCTCGCCTACCTGGGGTTTCCACATCTTATCAAACTCGACGAGTGTTCTCTCCCGCAAGCACAGTAGTAGCAATAGTACTATTAATAACAGTATTGATAATTCTATGGCTTGGTTCTAAAAGGGCCAATGTCATAAAACTTGCTTTTGAGATAACTGACAATGAAGTCTTTATAGAAGTAACATTTCTTGCTGAGAACTTCCGATATTGGCCTCGAAGGTTTCTATATTAGCCTATATCTATTAATAGCAACAGACATTGGCACTTTAGTTTACGAAAGATAAAGCTTAGTCGAACTCAGTAATGCATAAATCTCATTTTTGCAAGAAATTGACATTCGCCCTTTTAAAACCTAGCCACAGAATTGTCCGAGCGAGTCACATCAGCAGCAGAGCGGTGCAATTTTTCTACCAGTTCATCTTGTTCTTGTTCTTATTGTTATTATTATTATTATTATTATTAATGTATTATTTTTATTCTTCCGAAACTTCCCTTGAACTGAAAATATCAAACTGATATAGACATAATGTAAGGTATAAACCATTCACATATATGATTTTCCAGGAATATTTAAAATATTTGACAGTAAAATTATATAATGCAATGATGCACATTGGGTATAGCAACATATATGCATAGTAAAATTATGGTTAAGTCCACAATAAAGCAGTACGGTTATTTTAATAACATTATAATAACAGAATCGTATCCTTTCTATTTAATTTTTTTCAGTTTGAGAATAGTGTAGCACAAAAATAAGAACTGGTAGCAGAACTGCGCCACACTGCTGCTGGCGTTACAACAATAATTGTTGCTGCGGCGCGAGGCCGGACAAAAGGGAAATAAGGATTATGTAAGTTAAAGAAAAACTTTCTCCCTCCAGCCAGGAATCGAACCTAAAGCCTCTGAATTTATAAATGAGTTTGTTTCACCATAAAACCTAAGTAGGCCTTTGTACAATTAACGGTATGTCACTTACATAACCTGCAGCGCAGTGCAGATTTCCTCGAATTTGCTTCCTCGTAATAAAACTTTATTTCAATACACACAACTACACTAAGAAGTCAGAAACTGTACTGAAGGCACATTTAGGGATCGATAGACGAATATTAGCTAAAGCGATAATGCGGTACGATTTTTGATGTGACAACAATGGAGAAATGTGTCGTTAGTAGCAAACTTGCACCAGCGCTGCCCCTCGTGGGTTAAGGGGGTATATATAGGCCTACCTTTACAGCATACATGGGCATTTACTGGTTCGCGAACTACTTGTGGTTCTTGACCTTCCCGAATAACACACAAGATGTCATTGCGGATATTCGGTGTACGTGGTAGATTATTCCCATGCATGAGTCACAATCTCTTTGCAAGCAGTGACGGGTGGCGACACAGTTCCGATTGGAAAGGCGTTATGACACATGCTAAGCCTTTGTATAATGAAATAATTGCACACGTAAAAGAATAAGTAAAAATACAAGATTGTTTGTATTATTTGTTTCTTGTAATGTACATTTTAAAGTAAAATTAGTGTTTCCCTAAGAATGAGCAACCGCCACTGCACTTATTGTCTGCTTGTGTCTCCATCTATCCATTCTTCTCGAACTATGTGTAAGTTGACAAAAGTTTTCGGGTTGCGTGTCAATGGATAGGGGTTTGCCCATGTCTGCTTTACAGCATTAAAACCATGCAAGAATCTGAATTTTTATATCTCAGCCGCATGAAGTCATTTTGATTTGAAATTTTTCATCTATTATGATTATTCCTTTTACAAGATGAATATTTATTTCCATTAAAAAAATAATTATTACCGGTATATATTTTTATCTATTTCGACTGCATGCTGTAAACTTAAATAATTAATCCTAAATAAAATCTAGAGTTTTAAAATGTTTTAAATAATTTTTTCTTCAACGTGTAGCTAACATAAATATGAAATTAAGATGTCATATCAGCTATAGTGTAGCTTCGCTACAAATGGATCAATTAGTTTTTTATCCTTTACATTACAAAGAATCCATAAAAATCTCAATGCTTATGGTCTTGTATTTATTCTACTAATGATTCTGTGAGCATGATTGTATGTAGGGGAGGAAGGGCAATGGCGCTCAGTGGGCAATGGCGCTCAGTGGGCAATGGCGCTCAGTGGTTTTTCCGTCAAGTATGGCAATGTAATGCAATTGGATTATGCTGACACTTAGCAGATACTCTGAAATGCACTTAGTAGAGAGTTGGAGTGGCTTGTGTTGATGTATGAAAGTGTATGAGCTAGTAAGTGAACCCGAGCCATCTATTATAAGGTGTAAATTTCTACTTCAAGGTATGAGTTACTATTACCAGCGATACGTGTTTGTGTGTGTTATGATATTTGTAGTTGTTGGTTTTTCTAAGATGCCTGCATATTCGTTTTACGTTTCAACCATATGCTAAAAAAAATTATAATTTTAACAAGATGGCCACGTCGGGCGATGGCGCTCAAAGTGAGCGGCATTGTCCTTCCTCCGAGCGTCATTGCCCTGCTTAACATTAAATGTTAACTCTTGCAATTTAGTTTTTTCTAGTTCCTTGGGCTTATTATTAAATTTAATTCTATAAATTAATCAACAGTAACAGTATATAGTAAACAGTAGCCTATATAGACATTTGTTTGGCTGAGTTGAGCATTTGGTAAGATACTGACTTTCTGTTCTCAAATTCGGGGGTTCAATTTAGCATAGGCTACTGGCGACCCTTTCAGGCCTAATTAGCAGTGCACCCGGCCTTTCGGTCGAACTATTGCAAAAATTTCGCACATACCGGGACCTTCTAATGCAAATTAAACAAAAACTTTCAAAGGCAAAAGAAGGAAAGCAAGGTCTGAAATATTGGCGGATACGTCTATGAAGAATAAACTTAAGAGTGTGAGCGCTCTAAAACTAATAAGCGTCTGTAGGCTTAAGAAAGGGATGCTAAGAAAGCTGAGAAATCGAAATAGAAAATTCCC
This sequence comes from Ectobius pallidus, assembly GCA_964059195.1. Lineage (NCBI taxonomy): Eukaryota > Metazoa > Arthropoda > Insecta > Blattodea > Ectobiidae > Ectobius > Ectobius pallidus. Next base: position 53,879,932 of record CAXKWD010000011.1, read on the forward strand.
AAGAAGGTACTATTTGACAGTTAATTAGATGAAGATATTAGTTTAAATGATCTGTGCGATGATATTATGGAGTCCTTAGTCCTTACAACTAATTATTATTTAAGTAGCACATGACTAGTCGGTTCAGTTCCACGTACTGTAAGTGAGCGACATCGAGTCATGGAAGACATTTGTTGGAATGTATTAATACAGGTGAATAGACAGACGAGCTAGCATAAATAATAGTAACTGACTTATTTTTTCTAAGCTAAGATCTTAATATCTAACAATCTGACGAAGTAATGATGGTGGTGAATAAACTATAGATTCAGATATTCAGGCATAATGTCAGATTTAACATTATTAAAATATCTATCTTTATTTTGACCAAAATATCAGTTACTGAACTTCTCAAGAGGTAAAGGAATTATAAAACAGAGAATAAATTAAACATTTTAATATTGAATATTCAACAAAGACATAAAGAAAACACCATAAAACCAGGAATTTAATTTTTTTCATGCGATAAAATAATAAAAGGAATATTCCTGTTTTAATGAAATATGTTTCTTTTTTACACAAATCACCAACCTAAGCAAATCATAACAAGTTTACGATAAAAAAAGAATAAGAATGGTATAAATAAAAATTAATGTTACAAACTATCGATAAATGGTGAAAACATAGCACAATACGCAAAGCGGGGAATCCTTCATGTGCGCGTCATCGTGTTGCGAGTAACCGGGATAACTGATGAAGTGCAGATCTGAGATGTTTTTTGGACGCGAGGTCTACTCTTCACAGAACTACTAGCAGTAACTCACCAAGCGAAGCGAAGTCCTGCTTTACTCTATCGTTCAGCATTTCGTCTATTTTTAAGTTTGCAAATTTGTGTTTATGCAGTTACGGCTAAATGCGTCGTTCAATTTTTCCCAGTTTGGCATCAATGTTTCTTGAAGTCTGTAATAACGACATATGTGTAAGGACTTTTATGTTTTGAAACTGTTTCATGTTCGAGGCAGTTTTGATGGTTCCGTTTTATATAATTTTCAGCTCTTTCAACGATTCTAGCCAAACTTTTCATTCTCTAAACAATTGAAGATTATTTTCAGTCTCGAGAGTAAAATTTTCTACAATTTTGTTTCAGGATATTTTTGACCTAACTAAATGATTTACTGGGAATTCGTCTGTTTCTTTGTAAATTATTATTATTATTATCATTCTTTTTTACTCAGTCTCGACCGAACGTGTTGTTCGAATTTTTCTTTTACTTTAACGCAAACCTATCTTGAGGTCACTAACGTTTTAACTGCTGTAATGTCATTGTGCCGACGGAAGTCAGTTTTTAAATCACTGAGGAAGAGTTCAATAAAACAAATATGTTTTTACGAGTGATGTTTGTAACACAAGAATAATAATCAACAGTTTTAAAACAGAAAGTAATAATATATAATTATATTTTACAATTGTCGACTCCATGTGGACACATTTAAGCAAATTCTCCTCTCGGACTCGGCCAGAGGAGTTAAAAAGTTAAAAACGACGTATGTATAACATTTTTATATTTTAATTGAGTTGCAAGATGAAGATTTTTTCGGACTCGAGGTCTACTGTTCACTAAACTCCTGCTACTAGTAGTAATATTACATATAAGCGATCCCTACACAGGCCCTGTGAACCCAAGGCCAATATGAAATGATAATGGACCAGTTGTCCCGGTATAGCACAAGGGACCATGGACCATGTGAGTCGGTTGGAGAATTTTATGTTGTACCGGCATGTAGCCATGGTAGCTCAACGGTAGAGCAGAGGCACGGAGAGCCGAATATCCCGGCTAAGGCATTGAATTTTTCAGTTTGACTCTACCTTTTTCCCGAGGCCCATATGATTCTGGAGGATGAGGTTCCCAGATTGTGAGGCATTTGGCACGCGAAAGGTATGAGTTTGTCAGTCTTATGTACAGACATCCTTTGTCCAAGGATAGCTCAAAATGTTCGTTTCTGTTAAAGGCCGAGTTGAATCCATGTGCATGGTGCCAACAGAAGGATCAGGCCAATGAATAATTCCAACGACCTCATCGGGGAATGAACCCGCGACTTTCCGGTTTGTAGCGTTCTGCCTCAAGGAGCTACGCCACGGCGTAACCCTTATTAGTTTATTAAAGCTACGAATTCCCGAAATGATTATACTTCAAATGCGTCAGTTGTTCCTCCAAGTTCATAATTTCACTCGCTGAGTAGGCCTATTCTGTGCAATCTCCTCATCTGCTAACCCTCGTTGTGCTTTCTCCGTTTTGCTTCCTAGACCGTAAAGAATGATTTCCGATGACAGAACATGTTACTACATACTATTATGAATATGTAACCAACCGATTAATTTTGTAAGCAGCAATTAGGAAGAACTGAAGCTCGGGCTTAGTATCGCGACTATGGACAATCTGGCTAAGAGTGATTATTATTAATAATATTGTGGCTGTAAGGAAGGCTTCAGATCTGCAGATACGCGTTGAATAGAGGCACGTTCATGCACAATGAAACGCTGACATTGTTCCCGGTTAATTCTGAATAGGCTTCTGCGCGAGACGGACGTTTTTTTTAAACGCAATAAATTGAATAGTGGAGAGAAATGGAGGTGGTGGTGAAGCGAAGCTGGTGTACCCCGGGGTTCGGATCCCTCCCTCCCACCGCGGCAACAACAAACACGTTTCAATTTACGCATTCAAATTTCTCTCTTTTTTCCTCCCTAATGAGACCTTTTGGTCTAAGCTGCCCCTGGATTCAGTTAATCATTATTCCTGGGACTCTGTGTCTTTTATAAGAGAATCTGCCTTCTTAGCTTCACCCTTCCACCCATGCTTTTTATTCATGCCTTTTTAGTCTGTGTAATATAATATAATATTTTTAATGCAAAGCATGCTTGAAGGTAGAGAACGTTTACACACAACTCACTGTCTAATACACTGAATGGGAACTTCGTGAAATGTAATTTGTAATTCCTATTACGTAAGAGGTATGTCAATTTTAAGTATTAAATGAACCAAGAGCATCGACTATTACGTACATACAAACAAAATATACTGTACAGAAAATGGTTGTCAAAATACCGTTTTATTACTTTTGGCAAGGTTTGAAGCAGTTTTACTGCATTTGGCAAGGATTAAAAGTTTTATTACAGGCAAGGTTTTACACCCCTTTTAGCTCATGAATATCCAATCCAGTATAAGAAAATAACAGTCGCAAGTGTCTACCGTCATATTGCTATAATATTAGTTTTATCAATTTCATTTCGTTGTACGTTACGTACACTTGTTTTCATGCAAATTCATGAACTAAACACGAAAACATTTTAAAACATTAAAAAATCCCTGAACACAGCGATTGGATATAAGCTGCATATGCATATAAGCTGTCAACGATTTTAATGTGTATTATTTTATTCTTATATCAAGTAACTTAAACTGGCTTAGTTTATATGCCAAAGTACAAAGTACATTTTATGTCCGTTTTTCTTAATGCTGTTAATACAGCATTCCCATTAACTTTAATACAGTGTAACTTGAATAAGAGGATTTCTCATAAAAATTGGTACACTAGTGAACTCGATCGTTTTAAACAAGAGTGATTGTTTTATCACGAGATGATTTTTAATAGTGGCTTGCTTGAGTCTAAGAATAAATACAATGAAACCAAGAGAACATACAAAAATAACTTAAAGTCTACAAAAATAAAATACCATGCAAGTTTAATTAATCAATCAAAAAATAAATCTAAAACAACTTGGTCCATAACATCTGGCATTATAAGAAAGAATAATACTAAAGCATCAGCTCCGAACCCAAGTGCTGAGTATTTCAGTTCTTTTTTTATTGATAAGGTTGACCAAATAGTAAATAATATACAGCATAATAATAACGCAATAATCTATCTGAGCAATGCACCTAAACCTAATTTTAAATTAATAGTCCTAGTGTTGACGTATATAATCTGAACTCTAGAATACTCAAATTAGCCGCCCATTTTATATGTGAGCTTTGGTACATATTTTTAAGTCTTGTGTGGACTCTGGTTTGTTTCCTGACGCATTTAAGTTTGCCAAGGTAACTTCTGTTTTCAAGAAAGGGAATAGAAATGGGTATCATAACTATAGTCTAATAAAATTAGCATTATATCGATAGTGTCAAAGGTCTCTTCAGATCTTATTAAATAAACAGATTTATAAATACTTCTAAGAATCAGTTTGGTTTTAGAAAATCTCATAATACAATATTGACGCTGTAACTTTATTTTTATTTGTTTTATTTTTTATTTATTTATTTATTATTATTATTATCATTTTTTTTTATATTTATTTTTACAAAACTGTGTTTTGAAGGAAAAGTGGCAATAAAGTATCTAGTATTTTTTTCGATCTCACAAAGATCTTTGACATTCTCTCTCTCTCTCTCTCTCTCTCTCTCTCTCTCTCTCTCTCTCTTCTTATGCATAAACTTAAGTACTATGGATTTCATAATATTAGTGTTTGACTATTATCATCCTAACTTATGAACAGAAATCAATGTGTCATTTTAAATGGTTCTGAAACCTCTCAGTTTAAACCACTAAAGTTTGCGGTTCCCCAAGGATCTATACCTTGTCCCATTTTATTTATATTCTATATAAATGACCTTCCAAACTCTATTCGTGATGAATGTCTGCAAACGTACATGTTTGCGGATGACCTGGGTATCAATTACACAAAATCAATTTCTGAGTTATCTGTTCAACTTAATAATATTCCGGCCTTAATACATGATTGGTGCAGTGCTAACAATCTTGCTATTAATATTAGTAAAATTGAAACTTTAAATTATAAACCAAATCGTCTCCATATTCTTGATCGTACTTCTATTAAGTTTTTAGACGTTCATCTCGAGTCTGGATTGGGTTGGCAGGTCCATACAAATAATGTGGCCAAAAAAATTAGTAAAGTTTTGTTTATGTTGAGAATACTGAAGAATAATCTATCTATAGAATCACTACACACTGTTACTATGGACACATCAATAGTCATTTAAATTATGGTACTATATTTATATTGTTACGGGGCTGCCATAATTCGACGCAGTCCTAGTTTATTTTACAGAAGAAGGCGGTGAGAATGATTTTTGGAGCTTGTATTAGATCTTCTTGTAAACCACTTTTATCCGCTCTGCTATACTTTCTTTGCCATCAATGTTTGCCCTGCCAGGCTTCCTTTATGTGAAAAAAATATTCAGGACTTCACAACTTGTAATCTTGTCCATGATCATGGCACTCGAAATAACTTTGATGCTAATGCTAATATAACACCATAAAAATAGTTTTCATTTTATATCTATTCAATTATATTATAACAGTCTTCCTAATGGCATCAGAAATCTTCTTTTGTCTGTATTCAGGAGGAAAATCAAGGTAACATTGATGGACAATCCTCTATACACTATCAAAGATTCTTATATTCTTTTTTTAACCTTTGTAATCCTGACAAAAGCAGCTGATAAATCTATGTATCTAAGCGCAAATGGAGATATGAGAATAAAGTAAAATTTTATGATTGGTGAATGTCGTATAAGTAAGCCTACAGTAATAATAAACATTAGACTGCGTGAAAGCAAAGCATTTGAAGCAAAAATTAAAAAAGTATCCTTCCTTGATTGTACCTGAAATAAGTGAACTGATTAGGATCCATGTGGCACTGGATTCAACAAACTGTCATGTCAGGGAGAGGAACACGGAGAATGTTAATTAGTAAGAATACAAAAATGCAAGTAGGCCTATGTGGGATGTTAACGATTTTGCTTTTTATTCGCCAAATAGTCAAAATACATGTTATTCCATGTCCGGACCTCTCGGTATATTACACTTGGTAATTACCCATAGTGGTTACACTTCTAGTAAATCTTAAATACGTCAATAATTGTAGAAATATTAGGGTTTTTTCTTCAGGGATTTTAAGAGTTTGTGACGATCACCAACTATATGATCTGCGCAAAGGTCCTCTAAAACAGTTTCAACTAGTTTTGAATTTCTCATTCGCAAGAAGGTCGTTAATCCCAACCACTGTCATCTACATAGTAATTAATAAATCTGACTAATGGGAAATCAGCTAAATTATAATAAGGTAATCCATACCATCACAAATAAAGGCTTTAGTCACATCCGTGACGCTACCAGATTCTAAAGTACGCGTATATTTATTAGTGGTTAATATTTCAATTTGTTCTTGAATGTCGTATGAACCGTATGTTTAGTTAAAATAACTTAAATAAATAAACTGGGAATTTTGAGCCAAAAAAGCGCATTTCAGCTTGTTTTTATGTTGGTTTTATCGTTACTTAACGACGGAGATGTACTGCAACTTAGGCCTTTGAGCATCGTCGATCGGAATTTTGTCCCGCATAAGTTCTTTCACATGCCTCTAAATCTACAGACATGGGCCGGTCACATTTATGCACACATAAATGCCATCGATCTTGGCCGGGATCGAATGCGAAATCTTGCGCACAGAAAGCCAGCGCGATACTGACTGCGCTACCCAGGCCTACATCTTGTTCATATAGAAATGAAAGACGGATTCCTAAAGAAAATCCAACTCATTTTTAAAAGTTCACGAGTTATGAGGAAAACGGTTTTACATGTAGAGGTTTTGGGAAACGAGCGATAAGCCTAATTATACCTTAGCTTATGTATTAAAGGGAAAGTAACGTTCTCGTACTGCATAAATTTCGTTTTCTTGGATTATACTTCCTGTACAGAAGTTGGCGCGCAATAAATTTAATTTGAAATTTTAAGACAAAAATTATAACTTAAGGGGTATTTAAACTGAAATTAAAAAACAGCTTTCGCTCGCTGGTACACTTATGACCATAACTCCCAAAATGATGCACATATTGTAATAGTTCAACCACTAATAAGAATCTTAATGTATAGAAATACTCCTCTAATAAGAGTAGCATAGTAGCATAAGCATTACCCTCACCTCGACTAATGCATAAATCGCAAAGTGCCGTTGCAACACTGCTGTCTCTTTCCCAGCCACGTTGCAGAAGGAACATCAAAGAATACGGCCAATCAATATCGACGGAGAATTGATTGAGCAGCGAACGATAGGAGAACCAATAAACAAATGAAGTGACAAACGATTTTATCCAGAGCAGGTAAGTTCGATTCATCGTTCAGCTGTACTAACGAGCTAGAACTCGTTAAAACAGAAGGCGCGTATTTCTGTCGTTGTCTTTCTTAGTAGTGCAGATTCGCCTGTTAGAGGGAAGGTGAGAGCATTTTCACATTTATTCGCTTAGGACCATTAATATTTAGCGTGAAATGTTAATTATGTTTCCCGCTGTGGCAGGGGAATCATGCGCTCTTCCCATGCAGCTGGCCAGGGTTCGATTCCTGGTCGAGACAAGTTTCCTAGGTGGGATTTTCCCCGAGCTTTTTCTCACCTGTGAGACGAATGTAAGAAAACATTATAGGTTCTCGTGCTCCCCAGATATTATCTGACCGTCATTATCACCATCCCATGAGTAAGTGTGAGACCTCTGAGTCTCGTCCTGTGTGTTCGTGTTGTTAGGAGGTGGCCCTACTTGTCGTTGTGCGGTCAAAAAGGTACGAGGGATGGGGCATAAGTCATGGCAAATGTTTTTTCTTTTGAAAATGTGGGACCATTTTAAAGTTTTAAAATATATATATATATAAATGAAAGGGTAGGGTATGGAATGTATGTATAATGCAGATTATGGGTACTAGATGTAGGATAGCGAGGGAAAAACACAGCCCCAAGCATCCATACGCATATCCATTACATCACCAATGAAGAAGGACCCTGCATAGATACACAAGAAAGACTTTTTATACATTTTTAATGTTTTTAATGTATGAGGATACTTTGTACGATTTTTTTGACATTCTACCACAAAGATTTTAAATTTTGTTTAATTTTATGTCGCAAACGTATTAGGTTACTATGTAAGGGTATCTTACGATATAATATAAGTTTTGAGGGTATAAGGCAGAGAACATTATTGTAAAAATAAACATAACCCCTAACGAATATGAAATATATCAATAATATATAACAATAACAAGAGCCCACACACATTGGACAGGCGCAGAAGCGAGATATGTGGCGAGGGTTATGCATAAGGAGAGCCAGAGTACAAAGGCTCGAGGCGGCCGGACCCCATTTCAAAGGTAACAAAGGAGCGGGTAATTCCAATTATCGTGACATGTAACTGAAATCTATGCCCAAGGCAATGTTGCATCACAGCTTTAATCTGCAACTCGTATTTATTTTTATATTGACCAAGAAGTAGAGCGAACGCTGCTAGCCTAATCCGTTAGGTTTCATATCTACATGCATTCCTGAAATATCCCATGCGTAATCGCTATCACATTTAAGGGGGGAAATATTGTGCCGTTTATTGTTGTTTTCGGCACAGTGACATCTTTCCTACGTACTCATCTCGCTGTTTCTATTCTATCTTGCTATACTCGGCCATTACTACAGTTTCTCTTTTGTTCCGGTTAATCTCGACCTCTTGTTTACTAACTTGATATAATCGTTGTTTTTGGCGCGTTTATATTTTTCTGTTACTATTTGGTATGGGTTCTATCACGATCGTTCTGTGTTCGATAATAATCGATAACATAACTGTATTATAATGAAAATGTATATCGTAATGGATATCATTATGATGCCATTACTGTATGTACGTTAAATGTAATATGGTTAAACAAAAAGAATTTGCGCGGAATTATTTTAGTTTCAGTTTTAGGCCCATTTACATTTTATTTTTGTTTTTCTACATTCGTTTCATGCTGCTGTGGTCCACGTTATTTCAATCGTTAGTATCCTTGAACTTAAAACTGTTTTCCGTATTACTGCATTTGCTTTCCGTGAGCCTCTTTTCATCAGTTCACTTCTAGCCTGTTTTCAACTTTGGATTTTCTTGATATCGCTGGTTTCTGAAGAGCAACACGTTCTTGTGCTCGTTTGTTTTTTATTTATTTTTACAACGCTAATGAGTGAAAGTGGTGTAAGACAATGATGCCGTGTGTTCAGAAATGCACGACCCAATGTCCATGATGAGACCTGATTCGGGTGGTTGACGAAAGGTTTAGAGAAAACCGCACATTCGCCTCTCGGAGCTTTCTGATCATTTTCCACAGGTTTGTCATACTCTTCTGCATAAAGTGATTACCGAAGATTTGGGTTAACGGAAACATTGTGCCTAAAATCTAAACTCCTTGGTAGGTTGGCTTCAGTCTCAGGCAGCCGAATTCTAAGACTGCGGAATTTCAAAGCTTGTCAAACGCTATGACAATTGTAGAAAATCTTCTCGGGTTTGCAGCCAGGTGAGAAGTTTGTTGTGGTCCAACGTTTCCGAGGCTGACGCTGCCTCCATCCTCAGGGAATCTGAAGTGTCGAGTTTTAATATGTAGGGGATATATATACCAACCCGTGTTGGGCGTAGTCGACCAATCAGGGAGCAGCTGTTCTGTTTTCGGTCCTTTTCCGGGCCAAAATGTTCCTTTTACCTTTCAGGTCCTGAATGCATTTGTTCCAGGCCTGGTTGATAGTGAAACCTTCATCCCTGTTAAAGTTTGTGTCTTCCAGTCTAATTCCCTGATTCCCTGAGGATGGAGGCAGCGTCAGCCTCGGAAACGTTGGACCACAACAAACTTCTCACCTGGCTGCAAACCCGAGAAGATTTTCTACACAAGATTCGCCAGGAAAGCCTCAAATCTTACGCTATGACAATTGTCTCAATGTGACTGGTTTACGTGAAAAAATAAATTAAAATGTGTAGTTTGAAAGTATTGTAGAACAAATTCTGTAACTTCATTCACATTTTTTGAATAAACGGAAGTTACTTTGTGAATAACCCTCATATGTGCGCCTTGGCGCAATTAGTTGAAGCAAAAAATACACCGCAAAAGACATTTTATATGAAGAAAATGAGACTGTAAGAAAAAAGCTAAGAAAAGGGACTTGCGCCACATGAGAGAGTGCGAGGGGAGAGAGAGGGATGAGAGAAGGTGAGTGTAGAAGCAAGGGGGCAACAAGGAGCGGAACGATGGAGAGGAGACAGAGAGGAAAGGAAGATAAGGGGAGGGTAGAGAGCAAGAAAATAGGAGTGAGGGAGAGGAGAATGGGAGTGTAGAGATGGACGGGAGGAGATGAGAGAGGGAGAGGGAGAAGGAGATGGAGAAGGAGAAGGAGAAGGAGAAGGAGAAGGAGAAGGAGAAGGAGAAATAGGAATAGAAATAGAGAGATGATTCCATGACAGAGGCTGTCAAAAGAGAAAGCTGACATGTATGGCTGGTAAAGTGTACACACAGGGCTAGGAGCCAAGACGTATTCTCAACGCGTGGGAGGCGAACAGGTGGCGTGGTGATGGGCTGGTCGTTCCAATTTCATTTAACGAAACATATATAGTTAATAATATTGCAGGTAGAGTAACTATAATAGTGGTTGTAAGCAGGGCTTTTCTGTTCATTCCTCTTGTGAGCAATTAACCCAATTTGTACGAATATTACATCAATCAATTTGTTGTGCATACAGTATGACAGTATGACAGTATGATATTGTTGCTTAATGAAGAAAGTTTCGCTATATATATAATAGTGCCCTCCCTTACCCCGGCATGTCAAGCAAAATCTGGTTCCCAGAGGAAAAAATGTCCCTCACTTCCTCTTTTTAGCCCTTGTTCTACATCCGGCTGGGATTATGTGCAGATGACAGTGCCCCCCCTTGCACATCATACTTTCTTATTATATGCTGACATTTATTGTTATTGTTATTATTATATAAAACATATTTTATTTGACATAAGTAAAATTATAGCCTACTTTACTAGACCAACTTTTCATGTTGATCATGGATATACCTTTCGTTTTTTCATACCACGTACAGATTTTAAATTACACATAACACATTAACTTAATAGAAATAAATTTACATTTTAGTATATTGCAGACGTTCCCCATGCATGATTTTTTCACCTATTGCTTTACCCTTACTTGTATGCTTTGCGGGCTTTCTGTGAAAATTCCACTCACGGCAGCAAAACTCAAAGGATGATGTAAGGAGACCCAAGAACATATCTAATGTATTTTCCCTTTAAATTTCATCTTTAACCAGTAGATAATCCTTAAAGAACACTAAGTAATTTTTACAACAGGCCTACCCACTTTTTCTTTCATCAGGTCTTGACTGATCAAATAATTTCTCAAAACCTCGGTTGATAGGTTGTCCATCACTCATATTCCCTGGACAGAATTACGCATAATACATTATTAACCTGATAGAAATACATATAAATTTAAGTTTGATGAATGCAACAATATATTTATTTAACAAAAAACACGAATTATGCAAATTACTAATTATGACACTTACAATAGTCTATAACATAATATATACAGAGACATTTTTGCGATGTGCCGCTGGAGCGTGCAAGCTGCCGCGGCGAGAACGTGCTCGATAAGCGGTAATCTCACCTTCAGTTTCCCGGATAAAATCGCCTTGTGAGAGCCGACTGTGGCTTACAAACGTTATAATTCGTGAATCGCAGTGTTAAAAGACCTGTTTTAAGTTTTACAACAGAGGTGCACTTTAGAACACAAAATTTTTATGAATGATTCATATGTGGAAACGAGATCTTGCAGAAGATCAAGGACGCGTTTTTTAAGGAAATAACCCGGCGTTCCTGTACCTGACAGATACTACGCGCAATCTTGTAAGTAAATTTGGGGAAACTGGATCGATTCTCGATAAGAAACTAAATGTAATCCGTCGCGTTCTTACCGAGGAGAACTTGACGAAATTAGTGAAATGTTAGGACGAGGTCAAAATAAATCTTTGCGACGGCTTTTACAGGAACAGGAACTTCGCCATCCTCGGCTAGGAATGCAACCAAGCTTTTACACAGTTTATATCAATATGGTATAGTCGATCGACCCTCGGTCAAATATTTATAGATCCGCACCTGTCTGTTCAACATATAATTGCATACTAAAGTGACGTGAAAGAGTTAGCACTAGACATAAATAGTGTAGATATATATGTATTTTTATGGAATTTTCCTTGCGTTTTTGCTAACACCATTTCATTCATCCCCTTTAGGACAAAAAATCAATTAGCTATAAGCAGCCATCTTAACGTCCTCGTGCTCTCTTTTAATAGAAATGGGCTTCCACCCGATGGTAGTGACAGTAGTACAATATTATTGCAATCTCTTGCAAAAAAGGTTCATCCAGTCGTTGCCAGAACACTACCTGCGCGGATCTACATCTCGTCACCTGAGTATTCAAAGGTACTATGTAATATCGCTTGCACGGAAACATTCCGATGCTTCTTGTTTCTCCTAGTGTTTTCTTCATTTTAAATTGACATTGAATCTCTGTATCATCCGTTTTCCACACCAGTCATGAGTGAACCAATCCCTTATTGGTCTGAATTCAACACTGACTACACGCAGCCAGGCGCCGGGCATGAAGTGTGTGTGCGCAAGACGCAGCGTGGTCGCTAGCTGGCAGGTCGCATGTTATGGATTAAGTTTCTGAATTATCTCCATTTTATTTTTATTTCTTTGTTATTATCTTCTCATTCATAAGGTTTTGAAGACACAGAAGACAATGGGAATGAGTTTATGAATTCAAAATCATTACAGAAAGCTTCATCACATATGTCACATTAGTTAAATATGTCACAAGAGTATTTTACTATCTTACAGAATTTCTAAATTGAATGTGTATTTTATAGTAAATTTAATGCTCCACAGCTTTTGTTCTAAAAGTTTTTGTTGTAAACCCAATACTTTAGGTGCTAGGACAGAAAGTTCGCCAAAAAATGGAGTAAAAACTTCTTTCGGCAAAAAAATAGATTTTGTAGCAGGGAATATTTTTTTAATCAGGTTGAGATGGAGAATCAACGTATGGTTAGAAACATTATTATTATTATTATTATTATTATTATTATTATTATTATTATTGTTGTTGTTGTTGTTTTCTTGAGTTGGTGCGACCGTTGTATTCAATCTTCAGAGCACACGAAGACAATAAAACGAACACACTTAACCCCGCAACACAAAAATTAACATAATATAAAATTATTAGGTTACTATAAATTATACAAAAATACTGTATATAAACAAGTCAGTAAATGTAGCCATGACTGATCTCTACAACCCCTTCATTGAGTAGTAACAGTATTTATTTGGGTGGTTTGAGCTTATTACAAAGGATGTATCTTATAAACAGTCCTTTGTTTGTGGAGCGATTGCAAAATGCACACGTGGAACGCCAGAATCTAGACTACACGCTAGCGGCCGGTCGCATGAAAAAAGAGGGCTAGCATTCTACCAGCAAACTGCGGCCTGACCAGATAGCTGGCAAGAGACCATCCAAGCGGCGTCTTGTTCACCCTCGTAAGAAGACATGACTTCATTCTTCCTGCTGCCTGCGCCATGCGACCATCCCGGTTCCGTCTTGCGCGTACCCTTAGCCTATGAATAGCGCTCAGGCCTCGGTGAGCTTTGAGAGGGGTGGAGTATGGAAACATTTCATTTGAGTGGCTAGTAGACGTGTCTAGACCAACCCCTGGATGAGTCCGACCCATATTGGTTTGATGTCAAAGTTCTGGGTCTCAAACATTCGGTTTCAGGTTTCAGTAGCGAAGGAGCTAGGGGAATAAGACAAGCGTTAAGTTGAGGGTTAGCTTCTGCTGCGTATCCACCAACGCGAAAATAATGTTCTACGAAGCGATTCACACTGTAAACGGACTTACAGTCATTTGTGTGAAGTTTCTACATTGGCACAATGTCTCCGCCTTATGTACCGAAAGTTGGAATTAGGTTCCCGTTAATTCGTTAATATACAATAACATGCTGGGGTACGCCGTAGCTTAGTGGTTGAGGCGCTGCGCTACAAACCGGATTCGATTCGATTCCCGATGAGGTCGTTGGAGTTTTTCAATTGGCCTAATCCTTCTGGTGGCACTACGGCCCTGGGGTCGACTGAGCCTCTAACATAAATGAGTACCAGGAGCAATCCTGGGAGTAAAGGCGGCCGGTGCGTAAGGCTGACAACCTTACCACCTTCACGTGCCGAATGTCCAAAATCTGGGAGCCTCAACTTCCTGGAACCCTCTGGGCCTCCATGGCCTGTATAGGGATCACTTTACTTCACAATAACATGCTAGTCTTTAAAACACTGTAGACTTTTAATAGGCCAATAGGACAGCAAATTTCCCGAAAAGTTGACATATAGATAATACATAAACACAACTTATTATTCTTAATTGATAAATTTCATTTTGGATTTTTCTATGAGGGAAAATATATAAGTATTTAAGAATTTTCAGTCTTATACCCTCAATATGGAATAGTAAGATGCCGTCTACCAAGGATATGGGGGCAACCTTTTACAATCTCTGTTGAATGAAGTATCTGACAAGTCAATAATTTATTATAAATAAGTTAGATTACATGTATTGTGAAAATACTTATTTCTTAGTTTTAGTATGATAAAATTATTGTTTGTAAAATTTTTACAATTTTATACATAAATAACTTAGGACTAATGTAGATTATTAATATATATAAAAGTAATATATCAAGAAGGACTTGTTATATAGTCATACGAAATATATGCGTGTAATATGATAGCAAATTCAGGTCAGTATTATATTCGTAGACGTGTCTTTACACAATTAAAAATTAAAAATTAAATTTATAAAATTACATGTATCTACAAGTTAAAATGGATGTACCATCAAATGAATTGTGTGATTTAAAATTATATACACTCGTGTCACTATATAATAATGTTACTATACAATATAAAACATCATGTATTTACAGGCTAAAAAGTAGATGTGTTATCAACTTAATTGTGCGAAATATCTATTTATAATCTTGTCAATACAGTAAAATTACAAGTTATCATGAAGATATTGGTTGAGTCATTAAATTAACTGTATGTTTTATGATACTTTGCACTTGCAGTCTGATTTGCAAATATTTATTCAAATTTATATGTAGTATTTTTTCTTATTCTGTTGGATTATAGATGAGGTGGAGAAAAATATTATTCGAGAATTCACTGAGTATTAACTTTATAGTTCTTTTAGCTGACAAGATTGCCCACATTGAAGATTGGTAAATGGCTTCTTTATTCTTTTGTCGAGATGTACATTTCGGTATATTTATATATATACCATCTTCAGTCTAAAATGAAAGCGAGAATAAAAGAGAATTAATGAAAATAAGATGGGTGACAGGCAGAACATCTTAAGCGCCATTTACATTTTTTTTCAGGAGGAGCAAAAAACGTTTTGCTTAATATTTATTAAGCCAAACTGAATGAAATTTTGTCAGTATGCAGCTGGGAGGAGCAGAGTTACATATACATCAGCGTTGTTTCTTGAAACTGATTATTACTTGCCGAAAAGGTTCTTAAGTTGTTTTGCCGGTAACTACATTGTTGGTATAAGTTATCTTACAGTTACTTGAGATGTTCTGGCGGGCATAGTTTTCTTCAGGCTAGTACTTAAGATGTTCTGCTGGAGTACACTTAAGGGTATAATTTTCCTACGTAGTGAAACATTATACCCTTAAGGGTATAATTTTCCTACTTAGTGAAGAAAACTATGCCCGCCAGAACATCTCAAGTAACTGTAAGATAACTTATACCAACAATCTAGTTACCGGCAAAACAACTTAAGAACCATTTCGGCAAGTAATAATCAGTTTCAAGAAACAACGCTGATGTATATGTAACTCTGCTCCTCCCAGCTGCATACTGACAAAATTTTATTCTGTTTTGCTTAATAAATATTAAGCAAAACGTGTTTTGCTCCTCCTGAAAAAAAATGTAAATGGTGCTTAAGATGTTCTGCCTTTCACCCATCGAATGTAATGTTCAATCAAATAAGCAATACAATCTCGCACACGACTAAAATAAATATTGCTAAATGGAATCCAGAAGGCGCGCGAGGTCCGCAAAGCGAACCAAACCATTGTTACGTCACATTGTTAATGTTATAATTAGAAATAACTCTAACTTACTACATTGTATTATTACTGATTCTTAATATGATTGATTTTGACTGAAACAAGGAGATTTTAAGCACCCTATTAGCATTACTTATAAAAATAATAAATTATCTTAAGCGCCAACGTTCAGAATTAGTCCCGAAAGAATTATCTTAAGAGCCAAACATTTTATCTTATGCGCCACTTTGGGCTGGCACTTACGATAAAAATGCGGGAACAACTCGTTCTTTAAGCTGTTTTGCCGGGCATTAAAATAATTACTTGGTTCTTAAGATAAAATACACCAGCATTTTTCTCCCGCCACAGAAGGAGTTCGTGCAAGATCTTTTGCCAGGACGTAAAACACAGTTGCCTCTTTCTATTCATGTTAAAAAGTCAATTTTAGAAAAAGTGGCGGTTAAGATGTTTTGCCTTTCACCCATCGATATATTAATATCTTAATTGTTAATTTGGGAAATAGGATCAATATCGAATAGTCGGGCTAACCTTAGTAGTGGTACTTCAGATACTTCATTCAACAGATATTGTAAAAGGTTGCCCCCACATCCTTGGTAGACGGCATCTTACTATTCCATATTGAGTGTATAAGACTGAAAATTCTTAAATACTTATATTATTCTTAAACCTAACATAAAGTAATGCCATTAGCAACACGAATAGAAACCTGCTTTTGGGATTATTAAATTTGTTCACTTGATGTATGACGAGAATTTGTGAACTAAAATAACTAAAATAAAATAAAAGATAAGTCCTTTCGCAAATCAGCTATTTAAACGACTCTAGCCACTTTGCCTACTAATATAGGACAGCCTTATTAAATGGCGGTAACCGCTATATTATTCAATCTCGGCTCCAATGGATTTTACGTTGCTCAACTAAATTCTTATTTAATTCTTCAGATGACCTAGTGTATCCAGAACTGACTCTTTATTCGATTTAACAACAGATACCAGACTCCTAAAACAGAATACAGCTAAATTCAAAAGTTTAGTTATGTCTTATCTTTTGTGTGCAGGTGAAGACGAGACGATCATTCGCAGTATTCTGAATATGGTGGCTCATCCTTTTTGCAGCCAGCTGTACTTGAAGGTAAGGTGTACTGATGAGACTTGTATGTAAGATCACATCTCGGTATTTAGATCCGTAAAATTGATTTCGCAGTATGGTGCCTACTTAAAGTAAGAGTTCACCTTTGTCTTGTTAACTTCAAACAACTCTTGTACTTGCACTGGTATTCAAAATATTTTCTTGAAGTTATTTTACGATAAAGGGGCTAACGTAACCATAGAACTTCGGTTTACGTTTCTGCATTATTGTACAAGATACAAGTGACCTAATATTTTTTTAAAAATAGCACCATGTAAATTAAGGAGAGAGTATTATGGTGGGCAAGGTATGTTTTTGTCTTTAGTTTGTTTGGAAGAATGAATCATGGGGGCAACCCACAAAGCGACATGATGAAAATATTGGAAATTTTATGATTGGGTCATTGTTTTAGAAATAATATTCTGGCCTATTAGCCCCAAAAAATTAAAGCAAATCATTGAGTTACGTTCTTTATGGCGAGTTCAAAATTTATCATAATGCTACTAGGCTATCTGAAAAAAAAATAGCATAAGGAATATATGAAGCAGGTACTGTTGTCCTAAAGTTTCAGGTTTGAGTTCGCTTATTTGTATGGTCCAACAACCCAATATGATGCTCTGTACACACTCTCTTGTTTTTTTAAAGAAGTGGAGTTAATACACTCCGACCTTTCTGGACATAACTGCATAGTGAGTATTTTATTTCCTGGGAACTCCGTACTTTAAAGTTATTTCTTGGATCATCCTGGCTTCCGTATTGGTCTTCAAATACTCCTCCCTTATTGGTCATTTTTGGGGTTAATTTCTCAGTATTGTATGTATTTATAACAGCAAAATTCAACATGACAATAAAATAGATAGTTTTGGTAAATTTTAAGTATTGTGTTACGTATTCCAGGCTCAAATGACCACACTGAGAGAGTTCTCTCATGGATGTAGAATAAATGGACAGATCAAACAAATCAATGTAGCTGTAAATCAGAGATCAATTATTATTCTCGATTATTTTCAATTTAGATTATCATTTTAAAGAGTTCTTGCAGTTTGCACATAAGACAAGGAAGTCTAAGATGCTGCAGCGTCTGTAGATAAATATGGCGCTGCATCCCCGAAAGGGTTAGGCCTACCATCCGACCTCTGAATTATAACGTGGAAAGTTTTCAGTCTCCTTTTAAAGTAGCGTTTTAGTTCAGAATACAACAATATTCCCATTATTTTTACGTGTTTTCCTCCCTTTTGTTTTATACAGTTCATTTTTTAAGTTTTAAGCAATGAAGCCACTGTCATGAAAGAATAAGCAGCGTAGGCCCAATAAAGGTAAACAGATTAACATGTAAAAATCTTAGATGAATATTGGTACCTTTATAGTTGTTTCCCAATAGCCACTTAATGTAAGGTAGTACACCTACAGTCCAGAAACCGAATACCTAGAGTACCTTTTTCCCTTAAATCAATATGTTGATACTTTAAATATGAACCATCCGACCAATTAATGTAGGATTCTCCTAAAATTTACCGTGAACCTTCATTTAAAAAAATAGGTCATGGTGAAGTGCAAGAGTTAGCAGTAGACATACCTGCTCGGATCCGGACATCTCTGCTGAGTGCGCGACCGAGAGTGTTACTCGCCACACAGCGGTAGATAGCTCTGTGCACATCGGGTCTGAACTCGGCAGCGCTGAAGGCGGGAAACGCTAGCGATCCGTTTGGGAGTTGATATCGCAATCCCGAAATGCTACTGGCAGGGGTCCCGTCAATAAGCAGCCACTGCACCGTGGGCTTAGGGCTCCCTCTGGCACCGCAATCCAGGCGTCCTCCAGTGCTGTTTGAGAATTCC
Source organism: Ectobius pallidus (assembly GCA_964059195.1). Lineage (NCBI taxonomy): Eukaryota > Metazoa > Arthropoda > Insecta > Blattodea > Ectobiidae > Ectobius > Ectobius pallidus. The sequence continues at coordinate 53,898,911 of CAXKWD010000011.1, forward strand.
AACCTTGGCGGAGGTTCGAGCACAAGAAGTGGCCCCTGTCCGTCCATCATCCCCCGCACTCCTGAAATACACACAAGAAATGTTAGTACATATTAGTATTTCATATTACAGTATTTCACTTCTTTTATTTGCAAGTATATTTTTATTTAACTATAATCTAAGCCAAGACATAACAATTTCCTATGGATTCAGGAGAAAGATAAAGTTGGTATTTGTTAGAGGGGATTATTAACAGTCCGGCAGGAAAACCTCGCTCGGACTGGTGTAGTTTAATTCTAAAACAAACTACAAACAATTTAAATGGTTTAGTTATGTACTATCTTGTGTATGCATGCGATGAAGATACGAGCATGCGCAGTATTCTGTATCTTGAACTTAAAACTTGAGGCGACCCATCCTATTTTCAACCGTCTGTGCCTGTAATAGTGCCAGTACACCCCTAATGGAATTGCAGTTATTGTTTAAAAGAAATACTAGTACAATGTCTACGAAATTTAAAGTGGCATTAATGGAGCTCGCACATTGAAATTTGAAACAATATCTCAAAATAATACTGTTATACTAACAATGAAACTTGCTGCGATCATGAAATAATAACGATAAATGCTTCCATCCGGAAATAATTTGGTGCAGTAGTAATTATATGAAAGCAATTTCACAAATCGATTCACTATCAAATTCAAGCAAAATTGATACTTTACGCCTATTGACTCACTAGGAACTTGAGTCGGCATTAACACAATATTGATTCGCAAACTGCGAAATTAATTAGATATGGAAACAATTCTTGTGCCAACTTGAAATTATAACAACCTGGCTGTGAACTACAGTGAAGAGGTTTGAAATTGTCCTGAACACAATCCCGTTTGACAATAGGAGCATCGTAAGTGTAACTCCTATTTAAGTCCTTCTGCTGCTAACAACACGTCTTTTGTTCCTGAACTTGTGTCTTTTCCTCGCTTGGGATGGGATAGTTTTATTTGAATTTTTATAGTGAAGATTATGGGGGTGAGTGAGGTTTGCTGTAAAAAAATAATTTACTTTCCGTCCATACGATTTCAATAGTGGAGATTGTACATGTAATAGACAGTTTTTGTTTGTTTGTTTGTTTTTTAACCTACGAAGGGTAAGCCGCGGCGCAATTGGTTGAGGTACTGCGCTACAAACCGTAAGATCGTGGGTTCGATTCTTGATTAGGTCGTTGGGAGTTTTCAATTGATTTAATCTTTCTGGTGGCACTATGGCCCTTGGGTCTTCTCAGCCTATAACATAAATGAGTAGCAGAAGCAATCCAGGGAGGAAAGGCGGATGGTGCGTAAAGTTGAAATCTTATCTCCTTCATGTGCTGAATGTACAAAGATCTGGATGCCTGAACCCTCCTGGAACCCTAAGGGCCTTCAGGGCCTGTAGAGATATCAGTTAACGTTTACTGTTTAAACCTAAGGTGGCAATGTGTAAAATACAGGATTCCGACAGGAAGAATGTATGGAACAGAAAAATGATATACTTCGCAACCATATTATTCTTAGGCACAAGCGACTTTTTAAATAAGTACTTCAAACTGAAGAAGAGAAGCATTGTACTCTTCCATATGAATAGTATGTCCACTGCTACAATCTGCTTATAGCTATTTACCACATCAAGTGTGCAAAGCGAGGCTTTAGCGAACGAATTTGCGTACATGGTGCATACTACAGATTTTAGTAAAGGTTATCTTATCATACTACTAATGAACTCAGTTCTTCACTCATTTTCAATGATCCTGCTTGAAGAAAGCAATTACAGAGTGAATTAGAACTCTACCGACAAACTTTCAGAAGTTGTTCAGGGATGTTTCGTGAGTGTTTTGATATAAGACTCCATGGTCTCCGGTGGCTCATTACCGAATAATTTCATTGCTTTAGTTTCTAACCTTTGTACAACCGAAATTACACACTGTTTAAGGTAATTGTTCAAAATGTCGAGTCCCATGATCACGACAAACTTCACAGCGACGCCTCTTACACTGTCGCACACGCTCTAGCATCTAGGAGATTGGCGCACATCGTCAGCGGATGTTACAATCCTAGCAACCAGGTCCATATTAGTTTCCGTACAGTACGTTCTTCATGTGACCCCAGACGTAATTTTTATCATAGACCCTATTATCAGCAACACAACGTATTATACCTTGTTAAAAGCAGTTAGTACAAGAGACACATCTGACTCCTTTTCATCTAGCAGTCATGGTGTAGTCTTGAGGTTAGCGTCGCTGACTACAGATCCGTCGGCCCGGGTTCGATCCCCGGTACCTCCTCGGATTTTTCTGAGGTAGGGAGGTCTGGTAGGGGTGCACTCAGCCTCGTGATTCAAATTGAGGTGCTACCTGATAGAGAAGTAGCGGCTCCGGTCATGGAAACCACCATTAACAGCCGTGGGTTTCGGCATGCTGACCACATGCCCCCTAATCCTGCCGTCTGCCTATGGTAGATGACGCAGCGGTCGGGTGGTAGGTCTTGTCCGTCCAGGAATGTAGCGCCACGGAGTTTAGTTTTTTAGTCATGGTGTAAGTGGTCTACGCTATGGCGAAGTAATGCAAAAATGGCGCGTTCGAGTCCATCTCCAATTAGGTTCAACGTGAAATATTAAGTCTGCTCCTAAATCTAAGCCATGTACTGACAAGTACCACGACGCCAGCGCACATTGAAAAATGACACTATGCGCATACGTCGTGCAGCGAAACTGCCGATGTGTGGTAATTTGGCTTTGGGAACAAACGTATTATTATCATCAGCAAATTATTTTTCGAATACATGATGTTCGAATGACCAGGTCTACGATTCTTCTTAATAATACTAACCCACATACATAAAAAAGTATAAATATAAGCTTCACTGGAATGTACAAAAGACGTCTAGTTGCCATAGTTGGAACTAGTTGAGAGAAGAGTTCACTAGGCCGCTAAAGTGCTACTTTTCGGCATGTTAACAGGCAGCCATTTTAGAGAGCGTCTACTAAAAAAATTAGTCTTAATTTCTCAGTCTTGATTTTATTTAATTAGAACGGCATGTTCATGTAAGGCCGTACCAAGTTGATTGTGGCAGTAAAACCACTTGTGTGAAAAGTCATGAAATAGGCGATCAATAAGCATGGATGTCGAAAGAGGCAACCTAACTAACTCTACACACGGAAAGTTCTGATCTAAGAAACAATCCCCCACATACTTCGAGTTATGCTGTATTATACGGGCTAAAACTAACTCTACACACGCACAGCTATATTGTACTACGCTGAAACTACTACTACTACTACTACTACTACTACTACTACTACTACTACTATATACTGTATATGCAGTTATGCTATTCTACGCCAGAACCATCTCCGCACGCACGCAGTTATACTATACTACTTTGAAATTAACTCCATGTACGGAGAGTTAGCTATTATATGCCATAACTAATGTCGCACACTCACAGTTAAATATACTACGCTGAAACTATACTTACGTACAATTATGCTATTGTATCCAAGTAATTAGCATTCCCAGATTCTGTGAACGAATGTCATGTAGTCTATTTTGATGTGTACTGTCGCATTTCTCTGTTATCATTGTATACTCAGTGGCGAACTAGAGGCAGAAAAGAGAAGAAACAATGAAATAATGAGAGAGGATGTTGGGATAGTGACATGAAAGGGGCAGAGTGTCAAAATAAATGGGGGTGGACGCAAGGCAGAGCAAAAATCCGGCCCGCCCCTTGCGTGTCTGTCCGTGGCCGAACTCAACAGATATTCATTAATCAAAGAGATTTTTTTAATATTCGAACACGTAAAGCAAGGCTATCGATGCTAGGAGCACATCAAAGAAAGTAACCCGATCAAATCCAGTAGCTTGAGGGTACAGTGAGGAATTACATGCTGGTATTGCAATGATTGGATGTTGTGTTCAATCAACAACTGTATTTATTCCGAATAAATCACATACAAGTAAACAGAACACTAAAACCGATATTCATATATCCATGACAGATGCGCTTTCCATGTAGGCCTATGCCTACATTTTATATGATATTATTCATTAGTGATTTTTATCTCAAACATAAGGGATTTAAATATTTATATTAATTCTAATAATAATGCGTTGTTTTATACCCTCCCAACCAGAGTTCAAATAAACAACTTCACTCATAATAGCTATTTATGTAACAAGTACGCAAAGGAAGGCTTTAGCGGACGAATCTAGTATTTCGGACGAGGCGCAGGAAAACACTGTAGAGACATCTAAGTGCCATAGTTAGAAATATGTCCACTAGAGGTTACCAAGACAACTTTAGCGGCCTAGGACGATAAATTTACTTTTGCGGCCTTGGTTGGTAAAGTGGTACTTTACGGCGTGTTAGCAGTCCGAGAAGCAGCCGCTTTAGAGAACGTGTACTAAAAAGTAAATTGTATCATGTAAAGCAAAATAAATCCGACAAATATTATTTATTCCAATAAAATAAAATAAAAATTTCAGAAAACAAATTGATATATGCTTCACAAGCCAAAATATCCTATATTCAGATATTTTTGTTTTCAAAGGACTCTACCAAAAATTTACAAACGAATAAACCATTACGAACAAATCACCCTTTATTAATCACTGTCAGCAATGTAAAAATCAAAGTTTACTTGAACTATCCCTTTGTCAGGATACAAAAATATATAAGTTATTCCTGAGATTTATGTAATATTGCGTTGATGAGGGAAAACTTTGATGTTTATATCCCCTTTAATTTATGAGGTTATATCGTCACTAGTTTTATTTTACAGGTGAGGGAATATGAAGTACAATGTAGATAATTCCGTCTTAAACGTAATGCAGAAGAAATCTTGTTTTATGCCCGAGTGCACCATTCTCCGGTTTTCTCAGCTGTTTCGAAACCGGGGTAAAAGTAATATCGGGGTATTCTAAGAAAACCTGTGCACCATTGCTAAATTACCGTGGTTTCCAAACGCTCGAATATATCGCGGTTATTCTGCTACGAAGCCATTCCCATGGAGAAATTTTGTGTTGGTTTCTTCCATGGCCGCTAGTTTCGCTCTCTCTCTCTGCACGTCTTCCAGTCACGGTGGCTCGTCTATAGGCCCAATTTCATTTATTTGTTGCCTTATTGTTCAATAATAAATGTTCATAAGGATAAAATGGAATATTATGTTGGGTATATATGTCTGACTTTGAATTCCAACACCATAGATACTGTAACAATCGTGAAAATGAGTTGATTACGCCTACTGGATGGACCTGGTTGGGTTGAGGTCATTTCAATCGACGTTACATACAGCATTTGCAAAGATATGTACCATCGTTCCTTCTTGAAGTAGATCCCACCTGTCTGTACATGTCAATAAAATAACATTTATGTTTTAAAGAATAATTCTCACACCTGTGCAATCCAAGGCAAAGCAACACCACGAAATCTCTGTTCTGAGTTCGACATAGCCTCACTTTTGGGTTATTCCATGCCAAATCATCCAACAGTGGTTGCATGACCATTTTAGAAAAAAAACTTTTTTTGTATATGAGTTCATACATGTTTCAAGATATCAAAACAAGTTTAAAAAAAAAATCTTGTCTTCTTGGTTTCCCAGGGGTGTCCATTTTTCAATCCTGGTGTAACACATTTTTTGCGAATGTAGCTGATTACAAATATTTTCATAACTTAATAGCCATAAGAGTTAGAAATTTGAAATATGAACCATTTTGTAACTATTGAAGCGTACTTTCAGAAATACTTTGTTTTCTTCAACACAAAATTTTTCATATGAAAATATGAGTTTGAAATCCGGGTAAATTTTTCCCAAAAAATTACTTTTTGGACCAAATTTTATATGAGAAGGAAGTGATTGTAAACGTTCAAATTTTTGTTATGTTCAAACCTGCACGTGATTTGTCTGTGAGGAAAAAATCAGGGTCTAAAAATACATCCCTTATTTCTAAACTGGCCTCAAATAACAGCGTTTTTCAGATTTTGACTATTTTTGGGCTTAAATATCTCTGATGGGTACCCTTCCAAAAATCTGAAAAATTGCAAAATAGAAGCCTTTTACGTGCCTAACTCACAGTTAAAATTTCTATTTCTAGACTCAACTCCATCTATTAATTTTATAGAACTGAAATATCACACTTTTTAGGGTAGCATATTTGGGAGAAACTACGTATAACTCAACAACCATAAGAGTCAGAAATTTAAATTATGAATAATTTTATAACTATTGAAGCTTACTTTCAGAAATATTTGATTGTTTTCTTCAACACAAAATTTTTCATATGAAAATATGAGTTTGAAATTCGGGTAAATTAAAAAAAAAATCACTTTTTGGACCAAATTTTATATGGGAAGGAAGTGATTGTAAACATTCAATATTTTTTTAATATTAAAACCTCCATGTGATTTGACTGTTAGGAAAAAATCAGGGTCTAAAAATACATACCGTTGTTTGACTATTTTTGGGCTTAAATATCTCTTATGGATACCCTTCAAAAAATCTGAAAAATTGCATAAACGAAGCCTCTCATGTGCCTTACTCACAGTTAAAATGTCTGTTTCTAGAAACAACTCCTTATATTAATTTCATAGAACTGAAATATCACACTTTTTAGGGTAGCGTATTTGGGAGAAACTACATATACAATCGATGTTACAGCACAGTATTTGCAAAGATATGCACCATCGTTCATTCTTCAAATAGATCCCACCTGTCTCTCATTATTCTTTATGTTCAATTAGCTTTCGGCTTAGGTATCCAAAATATGATACATTACACTGAGCTCCATCTTGGAAAGAAAACAGCGGTTTTCTCACTTTACAGCTCCTTCACGGCCTGTTTGCATCTTACCGGGGTAAAAGTCGAAACCGAGCACGATGCAACGAAAGTATGACTTTACCGGGGTAAACTAAGCAACTTTACCGCGGTATTCTGAATACCGAGATTGGTGCACTCGGCATTGTCTTCTATTGTTATATATTATACTTCATGTCTGTACGACTATTTTACGTGGTACACCAGTAATTTTACCGTTAATAGTAATTAGTTTCCATCTGATTAAGTTATTTTATTTAAAACGTTTGTGGTCTGCGTGTAGGAAGTTTCCACCATGATAGAATGAGCGAGAATTGGACGGGGAAAAAATATCGCAGAATACTGAAATTTATTATACAAGGAATAAAAGATATATTTTCCTTCTTGAATATGTTTTCACAACGAGACCATAAGAGCGAGTGTAAAAATCCTGTGTGTATCATAGACTTCTTTTTTGGCAGGCGTTATTATTTTTTATTTAATAATAAATATTAGATTTATTCTAAGGAATATCGTACGGGTAGCCATCTTCATGATTCCAGCTGAACTGGCATCCACCACTGCATATACATATGCATGCATAGAAAGCTGTTATTGGTTTTCTAGTGCATGACTGCCAATATGAGGAACGGAGTTGACAAATATTTTTAACCACCCAGTATGACGATTCTTGCGATCATCTAGAGAAGTTTAACATTATTTTAAAAAGGCATAATCAATTTTAAGTTCTCAACTTTTATGAAATGGGGCCTATTTATTATTCATATAAAATTTTAGTATTGGTATAAGTATTTTCCATGTGACTGAAACCATACTTCGTAAGAATGGGGTGTCATAAAGAATTTATATTACTAGTGCGACAATGTGCACCGTGTACTTTGTGTGTTTGTATTGTAAGTTGTACTTTTAATTCGAGCTGTCTAAAAGTAATGTTGAATTCAGTCAGTTGCAAAATCCTAGTAAAGCAGGATTCTATGTTAAAATTTCTGCATTTGTCCTGACGAGGATGTACGGATCTATTTACAATTTTATCCTAGGTTTTAAAATGTATTGCTATTTCTGGTCGAGATACTGTTTTGAATTTTCGGGGCCTTGTAACACGGAAGCGGAGGCAGGAGATAATGGAGAAGTGCAGGCGTGTGAGGAAATTGGTGGCTGTTCTGGTGAATCAAGATGCTATCACTGGGTTAAGCCATTGTTCCTTGTTTCCTCGCCTCTACAACAATTTACTTGACGATACACATTCTAATGGGCGCCGTTTCACTAGAGGAACACACTCCACAACCAATACACTTCCATAAGTTTGTGAAAATTATGAACTTCAAATTATGGAATGGGAATTATATTTAACTCGAACTCAGAAATATTAATTTGATGTCATTTACACTCTAAAGAAGTAATTTGAACGGGTGCATAATCTGAGTGTTCGAAAACAGGGTGCTTAGGAAAATATTCGCACCTAAGACGGATGAAATCGGGGACTGAAGAAATCTGGATGACGAGCTTCGTAACCAGTGGACTACTCTAAACCGAATATACCGGGAGACCCAATAAACTACTAACACGATGCGCGCAGTGTTTCGCACAGGTGCAGCGATCAAGGTCACGCTACTAACGCTGGCTCTGCATTATTGCCTTAGCCGTGACGCGGTGTAGTACAGTAATTACGAGTTATTTATTATTATGTCCTGTATGTAGTCACAGTTATGACTCAGTATATATTTACTTATGATTCGTATATGATAACCCGGTCAGCTCGTCAAGTATAAATACAATTTGCAGAACGATTCCCGGCTGTAAAGGTTCCATGCCGTACAACAATCCATATCTGTGTAATAAATTTCAGGCCACAGGTAGTGTTCTGCCTACGAAACCCAACAGACAACGCAGGTTCTTACCAAAGAAACATTAGATGACATCGGTCATCATTTGTAGATTTCCCCCAGAAATCGCTTAGGCGCCTTTCACAACAGGCAGGCATTTCGTATGGCTCTGTGCGGAAAGCTAAAAAATGGTGGAAGTTAAAACTTCCAGCCATAGACTGAAGTGTGTTGATATCTGAATCAACAGAAGCAACCACAGACTTGAAAGTGTGATCACATCTGAATCTCCAATAGGAGCCACTGACCGAAGTGCGCTTATATCACAATCTCCAGTATTAGCCATTGACCGAAATGTTTATATATCTGAATAGATAATTGCAGCCAATGGCTGTTAAAATTAAATTGCAAAGAACAGTATATGGAACACACTACATTGTTACAAGAAATACAGGGATTCAAAACACAGCCCAGGAGCTACGCTTGAGCTTGTGTTCACGACCTGGATTCACAGAATTGCAAACCGAACACGCTTCCCATATTTACGATGGCGGGGCTCGAACTAATATAATGCAGAGAGAATCCAGCTCTCGTAAGTGAGGATGACAACCTGAAGTAATCCTTGATTTGAGACCCTCCATATAACATTTTAAATGGCCACTTCAGTGCCAATACGTGCGCTGGACTACCAACCGATGCATCGCAATCCAGATAAAAGTTCACCCGGTAATGATCGCGTATCCCACGTCACGTAAACCAGGAATCGTATGTCAGTATTAACATTGTTTAAGGAAACATCACATCTAACATTAAATTTCAACCTTAACATTTATTTTTAACTAGGGTGTTGTACAGTTACAGTTGACTGTGACAGACTTGAGACGCTGCATTACTCAGGTGACGAACTAAACTTGCCGTCATCTCGCTTTCCTGGAGAGCGGAGAGGGGGGGAATCTTAAGAAGATAAAGCGAGGTGTAACTGAAAGCTGATAATTTGAGTTCCGCTCAGAAACAGAAGCTTGTCAACTGTCCACTTATCAATGCAGCTTCCCTGACATCTCTTAACTTTTTAAACTTCTTCAACTGACTGCGTCACTGCAGTGCTGCTGCCAAGCGGAAACTTTCCCCAGTATGAACATCTTCAACGTTATTACTGTTTACGATCTTCATATATTATCTCCTCTCATGTGTCTCGTCTATCTTCAGACATCTTCGTGGTACCGTAAGAATTTTGTTTGACCGCATTTAGATGAGAAACTTGCTGAACACAGCATGGTAAAAAATCTGAATCTTACAAATCACAGAACTGTACCACACAAGTAAGTTTTATTATATAATTCCATAAGAACAGATAATGATTTGACCCTTCACTACTTAAATTTTTGAATCTTTGCGCATTTATTAAACAGCTATATACAAAATCCATTTAACAGTTGCGAATGTGATATTTTATGAGTTTTCTTCGTTCCAATCTTAAGGTCTTATTTCTTTCCAATATAGCCGGTTCGTTCTAAAACTCAAATAAAATCTCTAGCAAATTCGAAGAATCAGTTAATGTAGCCATGTTCATAGTTCTCCATGGATTGCTTCATAGAATGCCGAAACATTTCTTCCAATACTTATCATGTCCTACAGATATTAGGCACTAAAATTTGTGTTCTATTCCGAAAGTAAACACGTCCTCGTTGACTCGCGTCATCATCATCAAATAAATGTACAGATTATTACAATATTAGTGACAATATTATTCTAGTTAATGTATTATTTACAGCAAATATTTCAAATTTATATAATAATTAACATTTTTATTCCCCCTAATATTTGTAAGAATTTTTTAAGGAATTACGTAACAACTATAAAAAACGTGAGTCTTCTTTTTGATTAAAAAAAGTTTACATTTTTTTTGCATTAATTATTATGAATGCAATAATTAATAGTAATAGTAAAATTTGTCGGTAGAACCTAGACATGCTAGAAAAAGTAAAGGGGGGTGCCTTATAGGAGTTCAAGTAATAAGAAGCGGAAATAGTAGATATGGACTTTTTTAAATTGTTAATTTAATATAGGCCTTTTTGCTTATTTTCCTTGCTTTAGGTATTATTTCAATTAAAAACAAAACAAAGAATACCAATCTTTATTTACAAGTTTCAGCTTCTTTTCTACAGTCAGGTTTCGAAGATAATTAAAAAAAAAAAAAAAAAAAAAAAAAAAAAAAACAAAACAAAACAAAACAAAACAAAACAAAACTTGCTTGCAATAATCCACTTAAATTTAGTTTATTTGCAGTGAACCAGAAATTTCAGGGTTTTAAACGGTTCCATTAATCATTTTCTGTATCTCACAACAAAGTTTGTCAAGATCAATGTGTTCTTCCGTATATAATGTGGGAAGACATCCACGGCCATGACTTTTATTATGTCTGAGAAGAGATAATTATTTATTGTACCTGGACATGCTATTATACCACTGAACACTCATAGCACTGAACAAGTTATTGGAAGAAAGGATCACAATGTAAACACAGATAAATATAAATATATTTACATATTCTGGAACAGTTTTTTAGAAGAAAATGTGACTGAAGTCCTAAAGCCATTTGTAAACTGATACTTCAAATTTGCTTCCACTGAAATATTTATTTTTCAAAGGAAAAAACTGTATCTATCCAAGAAGAAACGACATGCATTACAAAAATAGGTGATTCAAGAAGTGTTCTCAGGAAGAAAAACATGAGATGAAGAAGATGATCGACTAATGCGAGACCGCGATCTCACGTTACAGAGTTGTTCTCATAGCAGAAAATAGAAAAATGTTAAAACGATTTTTTATTTGAAATAAGGTGCTATTACACTACTAATACGTTACATTATACACTACTATATACATTACTAAAATGTTGTTGTTCACATACATACACCCTTAATGGTATACATATCCCTTCTTAGTGAAAGCGTCTGGAGAATAAAAGTTCAAACGTATTGGAAAGTTACTATGTCTAAAATCGACACATTCGACTCTTACCGAATACCGCAGAATGTGGAACAATTCCTCAACGCAATGCAACTTTATGCTCCTTTCCTCTTTCCGTTCTTTCCATCATTCTGAATTCTCCATCCACAGTGATTTAATTACATTCTTGGAAAGCTTTAGAGATTAAATCAGTGACATTCTACTGAGGGTCTTTTGTATCATTGAAAAGCCGCACTAACAGTCATTCATCTTCTATTCAGAGGTGTTTTCTAATGTTGGAAAACTTGAGTTACTAACTTAATTTCGCACATTCTATTCAGGGTTCTATTGTTATATTGGAAAGTTCGACTGACTGAGTTATTCATAATCTGCTCAGGATTGTTTTGTAACGTAAGTTAAACTTACGAAGTTTGTTACTCATGTTACACACAGGTTTGTTTTGTAACATTGTAACCATGGAAAATATTAATGACTGGGTCACTCACGTTCCACGCAGTATTGTTTGGTAATATTGCTACATTTTAACACTGGAAAGTTGTACTGAGTAACCTTCTAATGTAACACTGTAACAATGGAAAGTCTTACTGACTGATGGCGAGTTCCACCGACCTTCGTTACGGCTAAAACGCGTCGTTTTCTCCTGCTTGTACCATGTTTAGGTTCCACCGAGCCTGATTAGTCCATCACGCCCGTTAATACTTGCGTTAACTTAAAGACAGAAATTCCTTGCGTTAAATCTCGCGTTTGCTTGGAAACAAGATGGCCGAATGTGGTTGCATGCTACAATATGCAATATTATCCACATTAAACAATAAACCCAGTACATTAATGCATTAATTATAGTTTCTGAAGAATAACATGAATACAAGGGAGTGATTCATTTATTTTCTTTGCTAGGGTAGAGCAGTCAGGTAGCCTAGCAGAATGTGACCCTCAGCATGAACACAAAAGCAGGATCTGGGGTTTTCTCACATTCCACAAGACAAACTAGTCACTCAGACGAGAGGATCAGTTTATACTGTAACATTGAAGCAGGCGAGTGGTTACAAAATAAAATGTTTTTCGCAGTTGCACGACATGAGTCACTCACGTTTCATTCAGTGTTGTTTCGTAATATCGTAACATTGGAAAGTGTTTATGTCTTTCTAAGTAAGGCTCTACTTTAACATTTGTAACATTGAAAAGCCTTACTGATTGAAGTAACTCACGTTCCATTCAAGTGTTGTTTCGTAACATCCTAACATTGGAAAGTCTTTCTGACTGAGTAAGGCTCTATTTTAACATTTATAACTGGAAAGCCTTACTGACTAAATAAGGCTCACCAGCAAAACTTAAACCTAACAAGTTAACGTACGGAAAATGAAAAAGAAATCCTTTTTAATAAACGAACCCCAGAAATCAACGCCATTTGCGTTAAATGTCAAACTGCGAGAAACAGCATTAAATGTCGCTAGTTAGAGAAAATTCGGAAAACCAAATGACTGACCTGCCGGAATTATAACTAGATAAAAATCCAACAGGTGTTCAACATCGGCACCACACTGTATCACACACTAGCCCAAATTATTCTCTTAAAATCAATGTATGAAAACGTAAACTTAAACACGAAGCTAAGTGTACTTAGAGTGACAGGAGATAGATTTAGACAATTTTGCGAAATTAGAAGAAATGAATAACAACTTTAATTAGGATTGTTTTAGCCACTTTCCCCATCAAAATACTCTGCTAAAAAGAGATCAAATACTCAAAAGGCTAGAAAACCCTGACCAATATATTAAGGTGAGGAAGGAAGAAAATAGTATTATCCCAAATATTACTCTTTAAAGAAATACCCACTCTATATTAAAGATAGTGGCATGAACAAAATTTCAGACTGGACTAGAATCAGTCACATCATTCCTGTTATGGTTAAGATTCGGTTACATAAACAGGCCTTAGAATTAAAAATAAGAGAACTATTTACTTACATACTTACTCAATGGCAATAGACAATTATTAAGCAGGCTAAAGGAATACCATCTATTGCATGGAACGGGGAGGTTCATTGCCGCACTTACCTGAGCTCGCCATTCACACCTATTCTGTGCTAATTGCGTCCAGTCATCCCTCACACAACCTACTTTCCTTAAATCTATTCTAATAGTCTTCCCATCTAGGTCTTCCAAGTGGTCTCTACCCTTCAAATATCCCGGACCCCGGTCAGCATTTTTGAGATATGTCCTTCCTCCCTTATGCGCGCAACATGCCCAGCCCATTTTATCCTCTGTGATTTATTTCCCTTACTATATTCGATGAAGAGTACAAGTTATTAAATTCGTCATTAGGCAATTTTCTACAGTCACCGTTTTCATATATCTTAGGTTCGAATAATTTCCTAAGCAACCTGTTTTCGAACACTCTCGGATTAAATTCTCCCCAAAGAATAATGGGGCATGTAATACAACCGGCTGGATAATTGTCTTATAAATGTCATATTTTTAGGAATTCCGGACAGAAGACGAGAAAATAAAAGTTTGTGAATTGCAATAAAAACAAGCCTTAATATTATTTTTAACTTAATTATTGTTCCCAGATATTTGAATTTATCCACTTGTTCGAATGCTTTATGCTATTCTATTATTTTGTAGCGCATTATTTTGACATTTGAAGATCTTGTTTCTTTTTCTGTAATAATTTCCAATCCAAAATATCTGCAGGCATCAACACTTTTTGCATTCCTGCCCATTATGTTTATGTCATTGCGCAACAGACACAACAGACATAACCTGAGATCTGGTGATTGCCAAGATTATCAAAAGATGAAAACTTAAATATGGAGTTAATTTTCGTGCAACACTTGGATTCTTAGCTATGTATGCTGCTGACAGACGCTACACAGTCGCATCCCATCTGGCTATTCCTCATGGATATTTCTGTGTGGTTTTAGTTTTCATAGCTTCACTTTTTTAGAGAATTTGTTAGAAATTATTTTAAAAAAACCCGCACTCGTCGCTTGCTTCGTTGTTTTTCACTGGTGGGAGGAAGTGAGCTGCGTTGTTTCCATGTTAATTAAGCCAAGTTCCTTCTATACAGGTAGCTAGAGCACACGAACTTCCATAAATCAACAATTGGCTAAATAAATGAGCGATTCGTGTTCATTAGACTGAAATTCCTACACTCGTCATTTCACGCTAAGCATCACGTAGTTCACAATCCATTATCCGTTACGAGTATAGCCTCTTCTTCTGTCGCAACGAGATACACTATGTTTGCATCCTCCAAAACAGTACATTATGTATTATAATATATAGACCTAAAATAATACATTATAATTGAGTACAGTGGATTAACAAAATACAAAGCGATATAGGCCTAATGGAATGATATAATATCCTATTTGACACAATATATAATTATAAAATATAAAGTATGTACAGAAATTAACTATCTATTTTAGATGATATATACGGTAGTTCATTGCAGGTATGTTGTATGTTTAATGTGTGACTTCTCCTGGAGGAATTAATTTCGAATTTCCTGACGTCGGTATCACTCTAACTCATACATGGGCATTTACTGGTTCGCGAACCACTTGTGGTTCTTGAACTTCCCGCATAAGACACAAGATGGCATTGCGGACATTCGGTGTACGTGGTAGATTATTCCCATGCATGAGTGACGGGTCGCGACACAGTTCCGATTGGAAAGACGTTATGACACATTCGATGCCACGGTATAATGAAATAATTGCACACGTAAAAGAATAATTAAAAATACAAGATTGTTTGTATTATTTGTTTCTTGTAGTGTACATTTTAAAGTGAAATTAGTGTTTCCCTAAGAATGACCAACCGCCACTGAACTTATTGTCTGCTTGTGTCTCCATCTATCCATCCTTTTCGAACTATGTGTAAGTTGAAAAAAGTTTGCGGGTTGCGTGTCAATGGATAGGGGTTTGCCCATGTCTGCTCTAACTAATGAATCGTTGCTGATCAAAAGGCACGTGATATTGCCTCTATCTGGAGAAGGAGGGGCTTACCCTGCTTGCTGGAAGAAGCTGTGACGAACTTCTATTTTTCCACTTGACAGTAGCCTATTTTCTCTTTTTCATCCTCTCAGAATTACAGAATTGTTGTTCCAAATGGCGATTTAGTAGCCTTAAGTGTTTCTCTAGCTGCTCACATAAATTGTCTCTCGCTGCGATTACCTAGACCAGGCCTGTCCAACCCGCGGCCCTCGGGCCGCATGCGGCCCGCTCTCACAGTTTTGTGGCCCGCGGATAATTCTAATACGACAACCAATAAGGCACAACTTCACTGCAGTTTCCGGGAATTTTTGGATGAGCTGCAAGCCCAATATAGAGATCTATCACTCCACGCAAATGGACTCTGGCTGAGTGCAGGTAATGCAGTGAGGAATGGGATTCCAGTATTTTAAAAGGACAGTAGGCCTACCAAAGATAGTGAAAATCTTGTTCGACGGGTGGAAGATCCAGACTTTCTAAGGCAGTTTGTTTTCATGACTTACCTGACACAATACTTGAATGAGTTGAACCAGAGAGTTCAGGGCAAAAATCAAAGTGTTTCAGGGTTAGTGGTCATGTTAATGGTTTTAAAATTCTGAATTCAACTTTATCAAGAAATTATTTAACACACTGTCCATGTTGTCAAAAGCTGTCAGGAGAAATATTGAAGATGGTAATTTTCTGAGTTTTGTGAAAATATTGAAGTTATTATTCAAGAATTCAATGAAAGATTTTCTGACTTTGAAAATGACCCTTTGAATATGGATATTGAGAATCAGCCATCCATGTATCAACTGGAGCTCTGCGATCTTCGGGCTGATCCTTTTCTTCAAACCAGGTCTGAAAGAGGGCTCAACTTTTTAAGCTACTTCCAGAGGGCAGGTTTCCTCAGCTTAGAGATTTTGGTTTGCAGCTTTCCTCAATGTTTGGAAACACTTATATATGTGAGAGTGCTTTCTCCAACACGAAATTCATAAAAAACGAATATAGGAGCTGTCTCACTGATATTTCCTTGTTACACCTACTAAGACTGGCAGTTACTATCATAGAAGTGGACATCCATACTTCAGTGAAGCAATCTGAAAATCATCAGTGCTCACATTAAGTTCTAATTTCGGCCTACTGGTAATGAATCCTATTTCAACAATTTGGTCTGCTGTACTTTACTGTTATATTTATGTGAATGAAACTTTTAGTGTTTGGCCCTCGCAATCAATTGTCGAAATATTTTGGCCCCCAGTACTTCTGAAGTTGGACAGGCCTGACCTAGACTCCACACAACTGCCTTTGGTCACAATCCATGTACTCCCTAACACTCTGGAGTACCGGCTGACTCACAAATCTCTCATATCACAAGTAGAGGAACAATTCTTACTGTGCCTATTTCTTAACTTCTATGGAATTGTTGTATAAGAAGAGGCTCGTAACAAATCAAAACCAAGCTAGAACTTAGAGGGGACGGGTGTGGGTGGTGTGTCTTGGTTTGTAACTATACCAATGCAAATTAGTAAACAAACAGAGTGCTTTTTTTCTAACACAAATATTCACAATGATTATTTTCAAATATAAATTACAAGTCCAGTCCTTTAACAGTTAACAATGAACACTGTTTCAAGTATAGATTAATACACAAAAAAAGTATCTTTGTCTCTAAGTGGTGCTTATGCAAGTGCACTTCGCACTACATTCACCCTAAATTCTATTTAACTTCTCATGACTCCTTATAACCCCTAGCTGTGCTTTAAACTCGAGCTTTCTACCGGGGTTTTATCCCGTGGTTTTCCTTTCAAAATTTTCCTTCTTGTAACTTTTCCTAGTCCAGTTACCTAACTATGTAATCTCATTGAAAATACCTACTGAAAAGAAGGATAGGACAGATACTCCGAAGAAAGAAGCGAAATTTAGGTTCACGACCTGGAATGACCCTACGTGGTGAACCACCGATCTGAGGAAATGAGTATCAAAATGGTCTCGTCTCCACCCTCCCAGAACCGGAAAAATAACAATGGCCGCTAAGAAAAACAAAATTTTGATACCTCGAAGCACTGGGGTCCCTCCCGGCCGAAGCGCTTGTGGGGAAGATATCCGCCTAACCTCCAAACGCACTTCACCAATCTCTTCAGATTTCCTAGTTCTGGCCTACCCACCCTAATCTATATTGAATCCCTAATACATTCGCGTTAGGAAACTATCCTAACCTGCTTCCCCTTACACCTCTTTTCTTATTTCTCTACAAATTTATTTATGGAAATTTTAGGCCTTTAAATGTTCCAATCCTTTTTACCTTTATTATCTTCATTTTATATTTGAGCACTCTATTTCTCATATCTTTTATCGTTACTTATATATGCCCACAATATTTATACTGACCTCCCTACACTCGGTGCACCTTTCTTCTACAATTCAGTTAATCTCTCTATCGCTTATTAACTCATTCCCTATCTGAATTCTTCTTTATCCTACCTGCTACCCTCCTTATTCCTTCCTACCTTGCAATTCTACTAACGCATTCCTTTATTCTTCTTTTTCTGAACTTCCCTTATCTCTGCAACCTATTGACCATTCTATTCCCTGTCCTCTTGATGCTTAGTATCTCTCTGTCCAAACTGATCTATCGACAGTTCTTTTATATCTCCCTCATTTCAATTATCTTTCAGCTGATTATAGCTGTACTACCCTATAGGCCTAATTTTTTTTCCGAACCTTATACTTCTCAATCCTTTATACAGTACTTAGCATAGGAACAATGCAATAACTACATATTTAGGCTGGGACGTAAACACTGGTAGGCATATAGGAATTCCTTTATAACTCACAACCGTGCCTCTATGCACCTGTTACACTCATATACACATATACCTACATGTACTCGAAAAATTTAGTTTTCTTCTTCTTCTTCCCCTGTTACAACGTTACAAAGCTACGAACTAGAGAACTGACCAGTGCGTTTGGAGTACTGAAAGGAACAGTGTTAAAATGCCCAATGTGACATTAAGTAATCCAAATAGGCTTAATAGTTTCAAAACTCAATTTCTAGTGATTTTGAAAGACAAGAAGTAAAGCGGAGACTAAAATGGTATCAAATTGTAATTCGTGCCTTATTTTGGACTTGGAGTCAAGCTAATTTACTTTTTAACAATAAATGTAAATTAATTGCATTAGTACATTGATAATTTAATAAATTTAGCACATATATTTGTGCATATTTTACACACTTTAAGGACATAGTTGCATGCATATTAAAATGGTTCAAGAGCATGAACTTCATCATAGTGTTGGTAATACATATTTTTATGTTTTTATATACTTGTCACATATTCCATCATTTCTCACTACATGTTCATGTACATATTTTCCTAATGAAACTACATTTACATATGCTAGCTCTATAATAACATTATATTTCTCGGTTGTGTACACGCCTGGTGTAGGCCTATATATTGCACATGGACTGTAAGTACGTTAAATATTTCCCCGCCTTTCCATGGTGGTGACGTTCTGTGACTTCCATGGCGCTACATGCTCAATTTAGTGACATCGCTTCTCTGCACATTCTGTTGATTCCCATGGTTATGGCAGACTATCAATATATTGTGGAATGTCGCGTGGAAAGAGAGAGGAAGAGGAAGTTCGATTATGGAATACTTTACAAGCCAAACCAGCAAGTGGGATAACTGAGGCCAACCGCAGTGAGTAGGGTGTGAACAAGCCAGTTTAAATGTGTCCTTCCTGCACTGCCTATTCCCACCCATGAGGTCCGAATTCTCTATGCTGTGTACGTTACACTATAAAATCACAAAACAAAATTTACTTTTGTATTTTCTAGTAATAGAATATGTATTTCAAACATAATTTTAAATTTCAGTTTAAAAAACCAATTATTAGGATGATTTTACGTGAAGGATGTAATTACAAGTAGGCCTACATATCACATTAGACCTGTATAGCATAAAGTTAAATTTTTAGTATGAAAAACGAAATATCTCGAGAACGATTTGTTTGACTGCATTAAAATGGTTGTACAGGTTGATCTTTGTTTTAATTTTAGAGGCTGGACCATGATGACGACGAATAAGATTTAACTTAAAAATTGGATGTGATATACGATACACCAATTTAAAGATACTCTCCTGTATGATAAGCGGGCAAAATTTTACGAACATCTGTTCAGTGAAAAAAGTAAAAAGTTTGTTCGGTGCTGTGTAAAGCTCTATAACTGGAATTACGATATTTCAAGATCAGGAGCTGCCGCATGTTAGGCTACAAAACTGTGCCTCATTCACGGATGGAAAATGTTAAAATCATGTTACTCCAAATCCTTAGCATGCCGGGTTGGTGATGGTACAGATATTAGTATAACAATACAAATGGCCCGTTATTATACAAAATACGAATTTTTCCTTACAGAGATCCCGGGCAAACCATATTAACTGTCTTTCAAGATGTATAGATTGTTTGCATTTCAAACTCTTGAGAAACCCACTTGGGAGAAGGACGGTTTCCAAAGACGAGTCCTACAGCTTTAAGTGACTTTGTAATTATGACTGCTATATTTCAGCTTTGCTCGTCTTTCCCAGTTGCTTTGACAACGGAGAAAGACAACCCACAATTAATTTTGCAATTGAAAATTATTAGGGAAATCTGGTGCATCGATAGTGCTCATAATCACGTTTTCTGCCAAAATGTTTTGCTCATAACTCGCGAATGAAAGCTAAAATAAACATTTGGAGAGTCTTTTTATATTTCTGAGGACCTCCAGTGAACTCAATGCATGTGCATTGCATTTTTTTTTATCCACATTAGGGAATAACAAAAACATTCCTTACAGGAAAATTTAACCTCAAACAGCTGTCCAAGTTGGTGGTCTAGCTGCAAGGGTACAAATCATAAAAAAGTTTCTTTTTTAACCTTGGTGGCGATCGATGCATGGATTACTTTAGGGAAGGCGCAACTAGTCGCATTATACATAGCTGCTGGATTGAATTAAATCGTTAATAGTGAGAAGTAAAAAAGAAGTAAAGACACAGATACGATTAAAAGGGTAAAATTCGACTAGCAAACATGATTATATTCAACAGTTATAGGGTTTGATATATCGACTCACGTGGGCTGCAAACAAGGCAACCGATGCAATTAGGTTAACTGGGTGCAAGGAATTAAAGTTTCCGCCATGACAGTTTGAACGCGAAATGTATGGAAGAGTACAATCTTTGAAAAAATACGTTTGCACTTTTCATTATTATTAAAAACCGGTTAAATGAAAAAAAAGTTCTTTATAGTTCACCTTGTAAAGCCACATATCTTTGACATAGTGACTTTTTTCCGGCATAGAGATATAGGGAATAAATTTTCATGTAAGTTTTATAGTGTGAGGTTGTAGAATTAAATACAAGGGACGAATTCAAAGCACAGAGACCGCACATCTATAAAACAAGCACAAAAGCAAATAATAATTGGCACAACAACTACAACGTACTGTGCATTGAATCCAACTCCCTCACAAGCCCCAGGGCGTGAGGCCCGCTAGCACTGGAATTATATGTTACCAATATACACACATTTTCAAAACTCTATTGTTCCAATTTGTACAGCGCCCGGCATTATAAACACTGACCGAACCAACAAATCGCATTGTTTATCGTCGCAGCACTGCAGCGAATAGAGACGGAGTTGGCTTGAAAAGCACAACCACATTGTCACCGGCTCCATCCTATCTTGTTCCACAGACTTGGTTGAACAATTCAGTCCGCAACTCCATACCAACTTTACAGACAAGACTCGGTATTATTGACAACACTCAAACATTTGGGGGAGACAAGATTTCAAACATTATCTCTGTCCAACGTTTCAATACAAAACTTGTAACAATGAGTCGATTATCTTGGGATACATTGGAGTGAATTAATGACAGCAGTTTTTGTTCCGGATGTTATCGAACTGGACATAAAATCTGGTTTGTTTTGTTTCCATGTTTGTAGCTCCCTCTCTTGTCACACACAATTATCCTAAATCTATCGTTGTTATACGTCGCAGGAAGAATCTCAAGTATCACCATTTCCTACTAATTTTATTATAGCCAATAGCCCTACTTTAAAGCTATTTGTTTGATAGTTCGTTTGTGAGTGAATTGTGTATTGCTACTTAGGTATATAAATGTCACCGGTGTTTTGGAAATTCGTCATGCAGAAGTTTTTACAAATATGCTGAAGCTCCCACTACGGGCCAGAATTATCAAGAGTATTTTACACTAACCTTTCCTTTTAAATTATAGTCGTGTCTTTTATAGTAGGCCTATATCAAGCAACGAACTTATATTGGCATTTAATTAGATGTATACTTATGAAAAGAGCGTAAGCATATTTCATAATATGCATACGAGCACCTTATCGTATGGGCAAGATGCATCGACTGTTCTTGTTCGACTATAATTAAATATCTAAGTTTTGAGTTTTTGGAAAACCTTGTAATTGGTCAAAGAAACGACTTTCTCTACCTCCGTTACCATTCAGCTGCTGGTTGTTTCCATCTTATGTGATATATGGCAGGAAAAAAAGGCATGCAGGGAGCAGGGATTCGCATTTACCTTTAAAGCAACGCACATTAAAACACAAAATGTACTCAATATATTACGATAATAAACTTAATACGAAATGAATGAATTTAATTTTAAATATATGTTGTTGAATGCACAGCTGAAATACAGCTGCTGCTTTCGAGGCTTAAAGATTGTTCTGCTTACGATATTCATCGATATCGGATATGACTTGTGGTAAATCGATAGTTGGAAGCACCTGCACTTTAAGGTCCGGCAGTTTTTTGAAGTATGACATTAAGATACTGTTACGTCACAGTGCATTATGCAACATGCCTATAATGGAATTTATCAAGACACGAATATGTTTATGAAACGAGCAAACCAAGTTTCATAATTATCATACAAGTACCTTAATACCATTATAGACAAGTTGCACACGACTGTTTTTGTTCGACCATAATTGTCTAATGTTTAAATTTTGAGATTTTAGATTCACTCAAGCAAAGGGCCACGAGGCCACAATGCCCTTCGCATTAGCTGGTTGTTGTAACTCGTGTTCTATGACAGATGGCAGCTCATGGCGATAGTCAAGTCGAAGCTTTCTATTGGTCGTTTTCTTCAAACCAACGGACTTTGACAACACGAAATGAATCCATTTTAGTATTATATTAAAATTAACATGAAAATAATTTATTTTATTTTAAATACAGACTATTTATTACGCAATTTTCAGCTGCTACCCTCATGTTCTCAAGGACGTTCCGTGTTCGATTATAACACTGTTCTGCATATCAAAACTTATTTTCTGTTGGTTTGTATCTGATAGGTGATTCCAAACAGATTTTTTGTGTTGAATTCGGAAATAATCTCTATTTTCCCCGTGATGTCAGGTTTTCAAGCAATTCACGAATAACTAGAAATGAAATTATAGCTTTGTGAAACGTCATTTAATTATTTTCAACAAGATTTGTGTTACAAAACTAGGCCACAATGTTATTTGCCACAATTTATTTGCCACTAATTAAAAATTATAAGGTTATTTCTAAATAGCACTGAATTGTCAGGTCCCCTTTTAGCCGTTAACCAACAGCTGCTTTTATGCGCACCAAAGAATGTATCCTAATGGAGGAAATACTGCTGGAGAGACTTCAACTTCTGTAACAGCCTAATAGCAGTGCATTACTGATATTTTTCTGTGCCATTATTGAGAAAGCATTCCATTTGTACTTAAACAAATACAGATGGTGATCTATTTTCGTAACCGTAAATAAGCATTTAGATCTGGAGAAGAATATTACTAAATGTCTAACTCTCCCTGGAACCCAGGAAGCAAGAAACAAAAATAATAGAAAGTTCTGATATATCGTCACAAGGGAATCCCAAGAAATGATTTAAAAACCAACCTTATAAACAGCCTGCTTATCTTCTCTTACTTGACGTAGATGGGACGACAATATTAGGATAGATTTAAGAGAAGTAGGATTTGCGAGGGATGGTTGGATGGAGTTAGCGTGGCATTGGGTTGAATGGCGGGCTCAGGTAAGCGCGGCAATGAACCTTCGGGTTCCATAAAATAGATATTACTTTAGCTTACTGAGTAATTATCTATTGCCATTGAGCAAGCAAGAATGTTTATACAGTGAGTCCCACGCAAGAGTTGGCCAATCACGCGAGTTTCTGCGTCGCGGCTGGCACAGCTCCAACTCCCGAGCGATCGGGTGAATTATCTACGCTAATAATGCCGCGGTCGGTGTAATGATTCAGGTTCTCACATTTACAGTTCAAATTACAATGAAAATAAACACGTACCTCATCACAAGAGATGTTGGAAATGTTCTCCTCTTGCATCCACACAATACTGGCACCTTTTTAGGAAGTTTTCTTTCACGCGCATAAGTTCAGCTTCCGAGACAGAGTTACTTTCTCTTGTGATAGGCCTATGTGATATTGTCTTTAAGTTCTTCTAACAGTATGAAAATGTTATTTATGGGGAAACTTGAAAAATAAAGTGTATAGGTCAATTTGCCATACATAAGAAGAACTTAAAGACAATATCACAAGAAATTTATAGAAAACTCTGTCACTTAGTTTCTGAGATATGATTTCTGGCCAGCTTGGCTCTTGAAATTTTACACTGTGTGGCGGAACATATGAGCGTCCAAAGTAGATTCATTAATTAAATATCTAATTATCCGAAATGGGTAAGAAGCCGGCTTGAAAAGAGACTCCTCAACTACTGACAGAGGATACGACCTGACGTCATTGTTAATGGATTGAAAAGCAGTTAAATGCCAAAGAGTACCTGCAGAAAGTATTACAAATAATTTGAAGTGCGTTACTGGGAATGAGTAATTCCAAAGTGGAATATAGGCCTAAACATTTAGTTGTGATTTTTCTTATCATAGGTAAAATAACAAGATTTCCTCGAATTATATTATTTATTGCAACTATTTAGCGAATAAAAGGTGGAATCATTAACATCCTATTAACTTATATTCTTCTGTTCTAAATAGTCTTAATAATCCTGTCCAAAAGGTATTACTATGTTTGATATCCACCTTTTACGGCTTCCTTTAGCCGTGAAAGAACTGTCACAAGAAAGTAAACTGTTCTTTTTTTGCTTTAAATGTTTTGCAATAGCAATGTAGTTTTTCTGCTTATTATATACGAGATATACATAATGCTTCACCACACATAAAATTGTACGTTATTTTCGTATCTTCTTTTGGTACTACACCCTAACTATGTGTTCGGTGGTTAATTATTTTGTTGATCAAAGAAGCTACAGGTATGAAAATGATTCGGTGTTCAGTCCTTATGAATTTACATCGAAACAGGTGGACGTAGTTCAGATGAAACGAAAGTGATAAAATTAAACGATAAATTTATGGCGATAGACTCTAGCGAGTGATTTAAATTCTACATATCACTGCGCTAGCTTAAGTCACTGATTCATGTACTAAATAGTCAGCAATATTATTTATAATTTTTACTCTGAGCTAAGTTATTAACATTCTTTCTTTTGAAATATGTTAGCAGGTATATATTAAATAAGTTAGGCTAGATGAAAACGACTTTTGTAAGATAATTCAACAAAAAAGTCATAATTTAGTCGTATAATTCTTATTAACTTGTATTTATACCCGAGACGAGCTAAGAAGGAAACCTGAAGTAAACAAAAGCCATTATGTCTGTCTCACTCTTAAGTCATACGAGTAATGTGCTAGAGCGAGATAAATGTATTGGTTTTCGTTTACTTCAGGTTACCTTCTTAGAATGGCCAGACTTAGAAGCCTGCAAAATTATAATATTTTTGTTGGAATATTCAGTGTGCCATATTGCTGAGAGCCTCTGTATGCAGATTACGAAGCGATGCGTATTATTTTACTTGCGTGTTTTCATTTCACAGTGAACATTAACATTCATTATCATTTGGATAAAATCTTTTTATGTTGAGCCATTTTGCTAGGGCTAGGTGTGTCATTATTCTAATGGCGTACAGCACACAATATGCCTGTTGCTTCCACCAGGTGTCAATCTTAAGTTTTCAAACAATTCACGTCTGAAAAAAAAGTTATCCAACGAGAACACAAATAATACTGTAATTCGCGAACAATTATTATTATATTATTATTATTATTATTATTTAATCTCCGCTTAGAAAGCGCTACTTTACGATGAAATAGCCTATGTTAGGGCTATACAGTATTTACAATTCACTACAAATTAATTAATACAGTAAAGATATTTTAAACTGTGGAGATTTATAATCAGGGTTAGGATTTTTAGGTGCGCACCTTTTTTCGTAGGCCAAATTAGAGCTACTGTGAAAGAAACCACAGTGAGAAACATTGTCTCTAGTTGAGAATGGAGACGATATTGCAGCACCGTTTTCCTCTTATTAGGCTTTTATCCTTTTTTTTCCTACCATGCCCATAATCCCCCTTTCCTTTTTTTAGTATTTTACTGCAGCTTTTTAATGATCTTCTAGCCTATAGCGCATTTCATTGTTATAGACTGTGAGTTTTGTGTTTCTTCGTTTTTTAATTATATAACTTAATTATCTGTTTGTTCCAGTACCTAAGACCTCAAGTAATTTTCAATGAACTTTTTATCAACTTACATTGAACGTGGGATTAGTGAACCTATCTGCTTTCTGCAAAAGCGGGACTGAAGACACACCAGCAATAATGAAAAATGACAATATGCCATTTTTATTTTTAATGTCACTGAAATTTTCCAGTAGCCTGCTTCTCGTGAATGGAAATTTGTCACATAAATTTAGGAGCACTTTTTATGCCCTATTTTGCTTTTTAGCACATTTCCATTTCTTTTTTCCATTTATGGAAATTACACCTAAAAAGCCCAATCCTGCTTATTATCAATGGAATACATGCTTCATTTGTCTCTTGAAAATCTGTATAATAATGGATGCGTTGTAGAGTATCTCACGCCTGTCAGCATGAAGTTTGATCGAGCCTGTGGTTTTCAAGTACAGGACATTAAAAAAAATGTTTTACCGTCTCCGGATAGTCACCACACTCACAATTACAGTTACTACCTTCTACTTGTAGGCTTACATGGAATCTTTTGAAATATCTGCTGAACTCCCCGTGTCCTGATAGAAACTGTGATAGAATTTAGGTTAGTTTCACAAATTTGGTGTTTTATTTTTATTAATCAGTCAGTATAATGAAATAAAGTTGCAAGAAAGTTGCTTAGAACAATGCCCAATAGCCAACATGAGGTATCCAGTATGCATTATTACATAAGATACACCAGTAACTTCATGGTTAAACGGAGTCTGGTGCTTTCTTATGTCGTATATTTATGTGCTTCTTGGTCATTCCATCATGAAAACTTATGATAGACCTACTATGTCATGTTTTATTTTATAGCTATTTAGATTGGTCCAGATACAGATCTATGAACAGAATTGATGGTGATTTTGATGGAGATAGTGAGGTTAATGTTAACGATGAGAATTACAACAATAATAATAACAATAATAATCCGTACAGTACATTCACAAAAAACTTCTGACCTTTTTACTGAATAACGATTAAAAATGTTTGCTAAAGCAAAATTGATGTAATTCAAAACACTCAAGTTGCAAAGTCAAACATCTGCAGAAACAGACGATCGGTATATCTGCCAATCCACATACTTGTCGTATTTGTGAACTCATAGTCTCTCAGAATATTGCATTTCTTTATGATTTCATGACAGATGTTTCTGCACTAATCACCGAAAACTATTTCCTACTATTTCGCGTAAGAATGCCTTTTTTTCCAATGAGGATTGGAAACTCAAGGAAGTTTAGAAGATTTAGCCGACGCAAGCTCATGGGATTGGACACAGCTATCGCAGTTAAGCCTAGGTCTTGCAACAAATTTAAATCCACGGTACAAAGGGGTGCAATGTTTAGGTTTACTCCTTCCATTACTAATACGTCTGCGCGAGTGCTTTCATATTCTAGGCCTATATCATTGCTTACAACTTGTATTGTCCAAGCAGCCCATAAGAGAGGGTAAGTCAACTTGTCCTAAAAGAAAGAAGAGATGGAAAACCTGAAACCTGACAAAATTGTAGATACAAAAGTACATAAAGAAATACAGAGAAAATGCATATTCTTGCCTTGATTTTGTGAACTCCTCCCCCTTTACATTTAACATATTTTAATATATATTTTTAATATGTTTAATTTAAATATTAACAATTAGCTTTAGAACACAAGTTTAGCCACACCAAATGACAATTTGATTACTCTTCTGTCCATCCGCTGACTCGAAAAGTGGATGGGAAATCGTGATCAGAGCCCTGTTTCATATAGTTATTATTATTAGTCTTCTGTTTCATAATAATATTGGCTAATATTATTAGTTACGACAGTTACAAGTTGATGACTCTAAATTATTAGTAACTGT
Source organism: Ectobius pallidus (assembly GCA_964059195.1). NCBI lineage: Eukaryota > Metazoa > Arthropoda > Insecta > Blattodea > Ectobiidae > Ectobius > Ectobius pallidus. The sequence continues at coordinate 53,926,988 of CAXKWD010000011.1, forward strand.
TACTAATATTATTATTAAACTGTTATACTGTATATACTGCAAAGGTAATCAATTTACTCATAATATTAGGTGCTTTTCTATAAGCACACAGAAGTTTTGCTATGTGCCGCTGGAGCTCTTTATCGGCCGACGACTTGCTTGATACATTTGAACTAATAAGTTATTCTCCAATCCATGTGATACAGATTTCGAGATCTTAAAATATGGAAGAAATTAATCACTCTGATTTAAATATCAGTTAAGAAATTTTAATATGAATCAGGAATTTCATTTGTCTTGCATTAATTCCACTTTTGTAATATTTATAATTGTATGTCAGTTTGTAGTTTGACGATGTGTAATGAAGCAACTGTTGTCTAACGACTAATAAATAAATAAATAAATAAATACATATTAATGTCTACATTTGCCGTCAAGATGACTTTATTCATAACGTTTTAGACTTTGAGGTTAGCCTACTGCTATCTTGAATAAAAGCTTGATAGGTTTACTGATTTCTCCGAGCTAGGTATGTTTCAATTTAAAAAAGAACCGGTTCATAGAAAAGCAAACAAAAAGTTTTGTTAGCTAATAAAATAATATGACTTGTAATATTATTGGTAAGTTCAATGAATGAAGGCTTGAGGTGTTCATGTTCTTCTGGGTGGCGCTAAAGCAAAACTATTTTTCAGGAGTGTAGTGGCGCAAAAGTGGTGGGCACGAGCGCAGGTAGGCCTAAAGATCCAAACGAGGTCAGTTCTCACCATTGGCAACACTGCTGACTCCTGGTTGCAACTACAGGATGTAGCAACTTACACTTTTTGGGGGGGGGGGGCAGGATGGAAGAGGTATAACTGTGCATATTCAAGACAACATTAAAATAAATATAAAACTTCTTTCCAGTTTTGTGAACACGTTTATGGTTTATGGTTTATGATATTATTAGATCAGAAGGCGATCCAGAATCGCAGCAGTGCACTGCTAGGTAGCTGTTAACTATGTGAGCGACCTCTGTCATGAGTGTAAAAACAGATTACTGCAGTATGTAGACAGTCTTGTTTCGACGCCGCTTTACTTTACGGATTTTGTGGTTCACGGAATAATATTTGTATTCAATTGGCAGGGAAACCGTCCATTGTACGGAGAACCGCAAAGAGCTAAAACTTTACTTATTCGTTCTTCTAACAGTGTGAGTAGATAGCACAGTGATGCAGATAATTCGTACAGACTACAATAGGGTCAAATGTTTAACGACAAAACATGTGTATTATTTATGAAAACAATATTCACTTCAGAGTAATATGGGATTTGAAATTTTTATTTGTTTCTACCCAAATAGTAGGCTATTACACCCCTGCCCCTCAGCTATAGTGTACAGTAAACGCTATGCATTTAATAGGACTACATTCCTTTCTAGCTAGCTTAAGCCTGATGGGATGTACAAAGTAGTATTGCTGGAGATTAATGACTAAGTTATGAATGGAGCTCAGATTTCTGAGCAAAATGCATTTTATTTTCAATTCTGAATGGAGCCCGGATTTCTAAGCAAAAACAAAATTTATATTTATTTATGAATAAAACCCTGATTTCTAAACAAAATGCGTATTTATTTTCAGATTCCTAAACATAAGCAGATATGTTATATTTCGTAAGACACACCTTGACAAGCAATTTTATATTTATTGGGTAGTGCTTATTTTCCTTATTCAGAGAGAAAAACGAATTTGCGTGCTTATTTTATGATTATGAATTAAAATATCACATTTTACTCAAAACTGTCAAATGACTCCTAGACGTCAATATAATCGGTCCCCTTTCTTTTGTCTACTAATAAAATTACTAAAAATTTCGGGCAATAAAACATGATCAGATTTCCAAGAAATTTTCCGGTGACAGATCATAAAAAGGGAGTTCCTCGAAGGGTAACTGTGTTGCTTTTCACATGCGCCTGTGACGTTGAAAGACCATTTGACCAGGAGCATCACAAAAGACCAGACTGTAACAGGTGTGAATAAGTTACATTTCTATGAATTTAGTAAGTTATTTGGTTTTCGTTATTATTTTTATTACTTTTTATTTGATTGGGTATTTAACGAAGGTTCTAGATTGCTACATAGGTCTGTAACCTTCGACGGTGTGGGGAAATTTTGTTACGCAGGAGTTTTTTTGAGTCCTTTCGCACATTTCCACATACATAAATACCATCGAACTGGGCCGGGATCAAGCCAGTGAACTAGAAACAGAAATAAAATTGTTCTGTGAAATCTTTATTCTCAACTTTTCATTTCCCTAGACCATCATCATTGTTTCCATGTAACCGAAAGGCTAAGCAAATAAAATCCAGGTTTTACAAAATTAGTTTTATGATCGAGCTCTCAACGGTACATAATGTTAAAAGCTCTGGAACAGAAAGCCAGTGCCAGTGCCCAACCAACTGTTCCACTCAAGTCGACGAACCAGGGTTCCGAATTGTAGTATAGTCTACAATAATAGGTTATGGCCATTCAGAATAAAAATTTCTTCTGATAGAAACGAGTAGGCCTACCATGAACATTTCTGGGGTAAATGCGGCCGATGTATAAGGCTGGAAACCTTACCGCTCTGGTGTGACTAATTATCTAACAATCCAAAATCCTCAACCTCCGAGAGCTGTAGCCTATACGGTAAGCACTCACCTTCATGAGCTAAATGGTGAGTAGAATACTAAATTGATTAGAGGGAGAACATGAGCTGCAGAATGCTTCACCATGCAGATAGCAGAAGGAATGTGTTTACTTTGCTGCAGGCGGGCTTCGATCCGGGTCATCTGATTGCAGATCTCTGTGACGCGTATTGATTTAGCACCCAATATCTCTCCATAACCATGAATATTAGAGCCATTCTAACAGCGACATTCGTCTATTAAGTACAATTGAATGGATGGAATGATTCAATGATTCTAACTAGAAATCGCGTGCATCACTAGCTTTCATGTGTACAATACTGTACGCCCTTTCCAGATATACTAATCATTTCTGTATACCTTAATTACACTATTTTAGTTAGACTCATATCGTTCGCTTAGAACCATTTGGCAGGGTGGGCCAAATTAGTCATTTGGACGAGAATTAAGGTGCTTTTGAGGCTAGAAACATCATTACTTTTGTTCGGAGTTTCTTAAATAGGTTTGAGGTTCTTTATTCGCTCCAAAATGTCAGTATCGAGACTAACTTCTTAGACAGTGGTGCAGAACCCCTTGAAAAAAATTGCGCCACATCGTCAAAACAATCATTGTTAAATAACCACAACAAATACAAAAATTAAGCTGTAGACAGTTGTTTGAGAACTCCGGTTTCCATATTTTATACCCGAACAAAGTAAGTTAAGGCTACCTTGCACGACGTGTCAACAGTAAAATTTCTCTTTTCCTCTCATATTCCATTTTACAGCATTTTTGTATGTATTCTACTATACATCAAATTCATAACCAGAGACCAGAATTATAAGCAAAATAAAACGGACGAAATTAACCTGCCGAATCTCGTTCGGCAAGGTGCATTGTGCTGCATTGTAAAAGTATTTCTGCCCTTGTGAATACAGCATTGCGGGATAATTTCGCCCGCAATCTAAGGGATTGCACACATCGGGCTTAGGAGTATCAGAAGGACCTCTGGTCGATGCTTGTCTGGAAGCCTAGAGTGGCTAGAATTTCAGACACAAAAAGCAGGATCCCATCGTTAAGTGGTCGTCACACACTAAAGAACTTTTTCCCCCCCAGCTACCTAAAATAATCTGAGGCTTTCACGGCCGGAGTCTTGATAATTAAGCATCTCCCGGGCTGTGGTCCGTGGTCCAGGGCTATAATCTCCAGACGTTTCGCTCCCGCTGTGGGGAACTTCTGGGAGGATAGCAGCGACTGAAGAAGTTCCCCACAGCGGGAGCGAAACGTCTGGAACCCGGAAGATGCTTAATTAACTAAAGTAAGTTTAATCGGTCATAAAGGAAGTTTTATAGCAGCCACTTTAATGCTAGTGCACTTTTTTAATAGATGCAAATAACAAAAGAAATAATCTGCATTTCACTGAATAGACATTGCATATAAAACTGATTTACTATTAATTCTTATTAGCCTAATTCTACCTAGCAGAAGCGTCGACTTGATATATTATTAGGGGAGCAAGAATTGGTTTGTTAGTAGTTATAGGCCTACATAGCCTTAAATATTGAAAGGGAGGGGGAACTGCTTTGCCTCCTAAAGTCGGCGTCTACGCTATCTGGTATTATTAATGCCCTTTGTTTGTTGACATTGAAACACAGTGTGTGATATGATTACTCAACTCTTAACGAGTTCATGATAATACAGTATATAGTTGCCATTATGGACTTCAGCTTTAATTCCTTTTCAATCATAAAAGTTCTTACACGTAGAAATTGTTTTTTTGTTAATCATAAAATAGTAAATTTCTCATAAAATTCCATTTTGTAGGACTTTCTGGATATTTAAAGCAAGATATTTATGAGATTTATAAGCCCGTTCGCGAGACGCAGGATAAGGTGTTTTGAAAAAGGAGTAGGCCTATTCTGATCACTCTACTGAGCCACACACATCTATTATACTGAAACACGAAGTATCCATGCATTGGCATGTATCATTAAACTGCAACACATAACGTTTCCACTTCATTAACTGTTATAATACTGAACACGTAGCCTACGTAACTGTTCTGGAACGCTTAGGGTATCCATGACATGGACTCTACGATTGTACTTAAAAGCTATTTTAATTTACTCTTATGTCCTTTGTACCCCGTGATTTTATTTGACAGCTATAAAACGGCAGTTATGGCAGACGTGACGAGTCTGTGCGACGCCACAGCTACTGGGGACATAAAATCAACACACGGAATACAAAAGACGCTTTTAAAAGCAAGACGCCGACATAGACACAATTCTACAAAAACAGCTGCGACTCCTTGGCTGCTACTTCTAATTCGATTCTCGAAAGTTTTTGAATCATTCTAGCACCGAAGGAAGATCGATGGTGGTACAAGTCTGGTAAGCTGACTCTTGTTAACCCACACAATGTGTTATTGTTACTTCTGTGCTTTGCTTCTATGGTATTAAGGAGCCTATTGTTGCGTCTCCCATGCAAACCATGGCCGAAATCGCTTTTGTTAATAAATTAATACTTATGTTCCCAAGATAAAAAATTAAATAAGATTTTCATCTTCTTACCTTGTGAGTTCTAGGATTTATGGGTGTTTTTAATGTAGCCTCCTGGAGGCTATGGCTTAGATATTTTAGTTTAGATATCTTACTGTCAGAAAGAATTTTTCTGTTATTTTACTTTCTTGACTCTAAACGAAAAGCCTTTTTCACCACGTCTCCAAGCATGCATACCTAAGCTACCGCGGCTAATTAGGCAGGCGTTTCGGAGAGAACATAGAATCATACGAAGTTCAACTGCCTAAAATATTATATGATCATATGTAGTAATTTAACGAATTTGGAATAAGATTTTGTTACAAAATCTCCGAATAAAGTAGAAAATATTCTTGTTTACTGTTAAACAACAGCCCTGTAACTGTAGGCCCACTGCCATGATGATAGATATGTCTCTAATTTTATCTCTCAGATCAGTGATTACATGGCAATAATTTTAATTTGCAATAAGGGAGTAATTTACACTAATTTGTTTCTTGGTTCAAAGCTTTACTGTAATTTCTCTACAAATCCCGGTAACTCATAGTATACAAAGCACAGAAAATAATGACAGTTGAACTGAGTGAGTAGATGAACTATTCTGCAATTATAAGTAATTATAAGTAATTACAAGGCAACATAAAAGTTAACATGCATATAAATCTACAGACGTGGGCCTGTCACCTATGCACACGTAATTGCCACTGACCAGAGCCGGGGTTCAAACCTGCGACCTTGAGCATAAAACATCAGCAATCCTGATAAAAACTTTACCAAGTGTAAAATGTTACAAATCAAATTGAAATATTACCTAGTCTAAAAATGCTACAACCCTGATGCAAACATTGCCTAGTGTCCAGATGTTATAGTTCTGGTGGAAACATTAGATTGCTTTGAAATGTAATAACCAGGGCCCGGATTCTAATGACATGTCATCTTTTTATTGATGCTGCCTAGACATTGCCAACTTGTAGATAAATCCTACTCATGGCCTCTAGATTATAGAAATGCTTTTTTATAAGGTCATTTTTTGTCATTTTATGGAATTTTATATTTTTAGGGCATTTATTTCACTTTTAGGTCATTATTTTGTCATTTTCATGTCATTTTCTTCCTTATTTTGTCATTTTTATGCATTTACTTTAAATATATGACTAGGTTACTATAATGCAACATTGTTGTAGAATCTACTTTCAAAACAATTTTCTTATTTTTCTTCTCAAATGTTCCATTCAAGAACAAAGCTTTCAGACTTGCGATATCCTTTCTACATTTACAGTTTTTAGAATTATGTACAAATTAGTCTATACCTTTGTGTGCACAATAATAATTTTTATAAATAAAATATGAGTTTTTAGGTCATTCTTTGTAATTATTAAGTCATTTTCTTTAAAATTTAGGGTCATTTTATAGGTCATTTTTTAAACAATTTTAGGTCATCAGAATCCGGGCCCTGGTAATAACCCTTTGCTTTTAAATTACAATTACCACCAATGCTCAGCATTTAAAACCTTAGAAATTTAACCTAGTTTGAAAAACATAACTTATTTTAACACATTCATATAAGTAGCATAAGCTACTAGTCTACAGAAATAAAAACTTGTGATACATTAAATTAGTCATAGGTATTACTAAAAATTCTTAAAACTATTAAAAAAATGTATTTAAAGTTCATAAAATAGAGGTCTTGTATTAAAATGCAGATACTGTCCTCTTCCTACTACGCGTTTCGATGGTAATATATCATCTTTAGGTCTATAATAATAAAAGTATACAACATTAATAACGAGTTTATTCTATAAAATGTCTGTACCTTTACTTACGAATTTCTGCATGACTTGTGTAAATTATGTTCGGCCTTTTGTCGATAGACGTGTAATGGTCGTTGCCCTGCTTTGCTACTCCCCTCCCCCTGCTGTACAATTGAAATAGCGGGTTGAGTACAATAGGTTCTTCATTTATGTTTTTCCTTTTATATATTTAAAATCTTTCAAGATTATTTAATTTCCTTCCTTTTTTTGTAATTGTAATATATGCATTGTATTTTCTATATTGTTGTCATAATCGTGTGGACTTTATGGTCATGTAGGAATCGGGAGAGTGGTATTTTATCGGTTAAAATGGTCTGCTCGTTACTGGACACGAAAGCATCGGTGTGCAGTGATTAATACGTCACATGTTGCCATTAACAGCATGAAAACATATTATTTTATACAACATAACTTGTTTATAAATTGAACAGATCTTTTTGGTTCAGCAAGCCGAATACTACTTTGAAAATAACATCTAATCTTGTAATAAAAATCTGGAACTAATCTTGATCATAATACAGTTAACAAGGGTGAGCTAACAACGAGAAGGAATGGTGGCCAAACTTACAGTATTTGCACCAGTTTACATCCCTGAAACGAAAATGATTAAAGTGTTTAACATGAATCGATAGTGACAATTGTAAATCACATGAAACAGTAATTGCTCCAGACTGATAAGGAAAGGATGGGTCTAACTCAATGACGACAATATGCAAATGAAGCTGCTGTCTCTATCTCAACAGACTGGCACACAACACGTTGTTCATAACGCATCTCTGCCTAAACAAGTTGAGGAATATTTATGTACGGTACATTATTGTAATGAATCTAGGCAGTATAAGAACAAAAGAGAAAGGATAAATAAATCTGATAGTTACGGTTAAGTGAATTTTTACGACCTGCTAAATTGCGAAGATGTTAAACATTTTAAAAGACGGCAGAATAACATATTTTAACTTAATAATCACTCGAAGTTCTTAAGAAGTCTTAGTTTATTTACGAGTAATATTTATCCAAAAATTTAACATCTATTCGTGAATGTGCATGGCTTTTTCATAATTTCAACTTAAAGTTTTGTTATTGCAATGTAATTACTTTTTGAATGCTCGGAAAATACACAAGTTTCTTAGTTTTACACTTTGTCAAAAATCCCATACTGGAATAGCTTTTTTCTCAGAGTCAGAGCATGGCAGATCAAGAACTGGTATACCGTACGAGTACAATCGTTTCAAAATGTATTTTTGCATAGTTTGCATAGTGCAGTTATAAATAATTGTAATCCTTGTTAAATAAAATGTAGTTATTTTACCACTGCACAATGCTGTTTTTAATTAACAGGAATGAGTAGTAACACCGTAGGTTATCCTATCGACGCCTAGCGCCGCGACGCCTCAACATCGCCTGGCATTTTCTGCAGCTAGGACCTCTGCATCACCGACGCTTTCACTAGCACTCTCCTATGACACCCCTATCCAAACTTTTAATAGTCCGATTTTTAGCTTGAAAATGGATGAAAATGGTAGTCGGGAATAAATGGCTTAAACGGTCTTCTCGTCCTGTTCTATAATGAAAGAACATACATTCATTACTTTTCATGCTTGATATTTTACATAGCACATTCACAAAATATAATATATCCCTCCGGTAAGATAGGCGGACTCCCAAAAGATTATTCAGAGTTCCCCTTTCTGGACTATGATGAGGTCCCCTTATTCAGTAGTTTTTTACATAGACCATCTCTCAAATGGGATGAATGTTGCCTGATTTTTCTTTTCATAAATGGGCTTTATAAGGGTTACATATACATTTTTATTTTGAAATAAATATCTCAACTGAAGTTAGTTATAAACTAATTTCTAGTGGAGGTGAAAAATTGTATAACATTTTCAAATTGTTTATAACAATATTAATTGGTTTTAGGTTAATTGTTTCAGGGTTGGTATTGCAGGTCTCTGTTTTAACGACCTAAACCTTATTCTGGCTTAACGTTGGATAGGGGTGGGAGGGTGGGAGCGACGACATCTGAAAGCGTCTATGGTGCAGAATACCTAACTGCAGAAAAAGTCAGGCGATGTTAAGGCGTCGCGACGCTAGATGTCGATCGGATAAACCTACGGTAATACTACTGGAATGTCTAAGAGTGATACAGACTGTAATCAACCTGACAGATTATTAATAATAGAGATAATAATAAATTTTGAAATATACAAAAGAAAGGGAGGGTATGGGATATACGTATAGTGCAAATTATGGGTACTAGATGTAGGCTGGTTAAGGAAGCCATGGCTGACATCAATGAACATCCATACGCAACAGCACCGTGCGATAACTAGTGAAATGTGGTAGCTGGAAGCATAAAAGCACACATTCCCACTCCATGATCCCTTCAAGTTCGGTACGGATGGGCATTATTCCCCAAAGCGTCCATTAGGTCCTTGAGGTATTATCCGGTACTTCTCCCTAGTGACTAATTTGACGTAAGAATGCTGTTCATATTCTGTCATATCCATTCTGCATGGCGGCTGACACAAGGGTAAATTACCATCGCCTTTATTTGTAAAACCGCAAATCACAATGCTACCAAATGTGTCCATATACTAGAAATGTCACACACTCCCTTGGCATACAAAATTTCATGGTACCCGTATGATCGCCTTACTTGGGGGAAACAAAAAAAGACTCGTATTTGTCACTGAAGAAGCATTAAGATTGCTTTCTCTTGATTCCTTAATATTCTTGGCGATGTGACGTACAGACATCGTATTATATCTCTGCCGGTCTGTCACGTGACTATTTCCTGGTAGGAGAAGAGAGAGAGGCTCGATTCTACTAGCATGCACAAAACATTTCTTAAATTTACAACGGGCAGCAGATAAGAACAGATTTGAGCTCGGACAAGCACTGGCTAGAAAGGGTACTGGATGTTTTTTGTATTGGAATACACGGACTACCTGCTCCCGCACAAGCACTTGTAACAAAATTCCAACGGTCGGCGAGAGGCACAGATATAAAACGACAGCTGTACGTAAGAACGTTCCCACTATGTTCTACCAGCTGTACACAGTGCACGATACAATATGCATTAAGGGAGGACAGAAGTGTTGATTTTGCTATTTTGGTCAAAAATGCTATTTTTGGATTTTAGTGTAAAAAATCAAGCATACTCTAAAGTATATCTGTGCAAAATGTTATGCCATTTGGGCGCATGAACAGGTGTTTCTAACGCCATTTTTTAAGTATTGCACATAGGCTAATCCTCGTGCTATCTTTTGTTACCTAGCGATATTTATTATAGTGTATTTAGGTGTAAAATATATATTATAAGTGTTGTGTAGGGCTCAATTCATATTTAGTGATAGTTCAGTGTAATTATAAAGGTTTATTTATAGGTACAGAAGATGCTTATTTTTTCTCTGAGTGCATGTAGACTTTAATCGCTTGTTTTCTCGGTTTCAATTTTCATGTTAATTTGCCACATTCAAAATCTATCTTCTCCCATAAAAATACAGATACAGCTATGACATTTTTTCAGAATGTACTTTGTGATGTGTGTAATAATCTATCTAATCAGATTTTTGGTATGGGTCTTAGTTTTTTCTTAAATTAATATTTTACATAAAAATATATACATTTTTTATCAACTTTTTATTTCTCTGTGTAAAATATTTTTTTAAACAAAAAGTATAAACAATATAAAAAATCTGGATCATTGAATCTCTTAAGCAAGCATCATAGAATCTCACATAAAAAATTCAGATCCATTTTTTAATATCTATCGGAAGGAGATAGATTTCAATTTTGATTTAAAAAAATCAATTAATTTAATTATATCTCAAAAACAAATTGAGATATCAAAATGAAATTTGAAACTTCAACATCTGTTTATGTTTAAATTAAGTGTACAAAATTTCAAGTTTCTAGTCCAAATAGTTTAGAAAATCACTCTCAACACTTCGGACCACCCTTAATACAATAACTACGAAAACTAATAATGACAAAAAGCCGCGAAGGGTTTAATCATTCAATTCTTTAGACGACAGTGGAAATTAGAAGTTTTTTTTAGATGAATACAACACCTCATTTTCCCTCCCTGCGAAAACAGGAGGATAGAAACATTGCAAACGTTTATGCTGGTAGCGACTTGAGCTTAGATCGGTATTCTTATGTCGATGGCTCTATATCAGGCGTGATACTTAGGAAAATGAATGAAGGAATTAACGACTAACTCGTATCCGTATACCATCAATCTATTTGTAGCCTTTCTACCTAAGAATACTGTACTACAGTGCAATTTCCTAATAGTCCATGAAGAATAAAGGTAACCAGGCACAAAGAAAATTCAAAACACTGAGCTGCTGAATCATTATTATTTTTTAATTTAAGGAGCGGACACCCATAGGTCTAATCTTTATATAAAAATTATTTTTAAGAGAAAATGATTACATCTAATCTATAAACTGAAATTAAAATTATACTTGAAAAACTTGCCAGCTTTTGAACCAGACCCCATTGTTAATCTTCAGATATTTCTGCTCTTGTTCGTATTTCTTCTTCTTACACGGTTATAGATACTGTATAGTAACTTCAAATCAATCTGGTATAAACAGGTCTGCCGTAAAAAATAGAGCATGCATAACAGTTGTGCCACGAAATTCTTAAAGATGTGAATCTCCAGAGTATTGGCGGTTTGCATAGACATTTGTAAATAACTTTAAAGAATAATACTCTGAAACAGTGAATTGGGAACGGTTTATTAATATTTTAAAACAGCAACAGTTTGACCATGAATAGCCGAGACACACAAGGTAACAGTATCAATAGTTAATTGCTTCGAAACACCTACAATGGAAAACCCTGCCATTAAAAATCTTCAAATTAAACACTTAAAAATGCTTAATGAAATAATTAAAGTTAACAAGGTTGGCCATCTCATCTCAACGAACGAAACTAAGAAAACTAACGAAAAAACATAACGGCAAACAGGAACTAAACTTAGCTTGAAAATAATGAAAACAAAATAACATAAAAGTGGTGGGTGGATCACATGACTTTAACTCAACAAAATAGACTTGAAATAAAGAAAACCAAAGCAACGAAACCCCACCAGAAAATAAGAAATTAAGAAATTAAATGACACCAACAAAGTTAGCTTAAGACCGCATACCTTTAGCAGTGTAGTTCCGGTAGCAGAAAGGACGAAAACGCCCCGATCCAAGAATAGGTCTGTTCACTAGTGCCGCAGGACCAAGCGGTAGGCGACAGAAGCCAAAAAGATAAATATTCAAACATATGAACGACGCAAAAAAAAATTATATAATAGAATATTAAATAAGAGGTCGTTATTAACCTGAACAAAAGAACTACCGAATAAACACAAATAAAAATAAAAAGTATGACAAGATAGAAACACGGCGAGGTGGGATGGCAAGAAAACTGTAAATACCTGAAAACAAGTTATAGTTTCGAGAGTATATTATGCATAGAGACTATAATCATATTTATTAAATCACGAGTAACAAGCAGAGGCTATTTTCTTAATTTTCTCACCAATATCAAAATTACCATTATAGGCAAGTTTTTTTCCGACCACAATTAAATTATAATTAAATGTTTAAGTTTTGGGTTTTTAGAAAACCTCGTAATTGTTTAGAGAAATGACCCTCGGACAACAGCTCCTAGTAGTTTTCGTCTTTTCCGATGGATGGTAGGCTCCAAGGCATGCAAGGCCGCAGGGCGTCTCCTGATGCTTTAATGCCAAACAACGCACGCTAAGAATACAGGAAGTGAACTCAATTTAGTATAATTTTAAAATTAACAAGAAGAGAATTGATTTGATTTTAAATAATAATGTTTAATTATGCAGTTTCATTTGCTACTCTCAAGGTTTCAAAATAGTTCTGCGTTTGATAATAATCGATATCACACCTTTGTTAAAATGAAAATGTATATTGTAATGGATATAATTACGATGTCATTACGTCACATGTAATAAGCCTATGATACAAATGTTTTTGGAGTAGCTTTTCTTTGTCACTAGATTTGAAAGAACAATAACAGCCATACATTTCGGTGTGTTGTGTTTACTCAGAGAGAACAGGCATCAAACAATCTGAGTTTTCCAAGCTGTTATATAACGCATTCAATAAACATAGCAACGATCACTTTTAACGTGTGTTTTATAGAATAACCGAAGTGGTGTTATATATAGCACGAGGTATTCTCATTCACCTTACGGCAACGGGGGTTCCTCATTTTATCCTAAAGTTGACCAATCCAGAGACACCTTCCATTTTCAGAGAAGGCGGGATCAGACGCCATTGAACAGAGCCTTCTCCTTGCAATAAAAGCACGTGTTCAAAAATCTGCAATGCAAATCTGTGCAATTAACAACGCCAGTGGAGTCCTACGAACTCATTCTTCTCTCTTCCTCACCCTAGCTGACTTTTTGCTCCTCTTCTAGTCACTGTTTTTCATGCAAAATATCGCCAACCCGACGAAGACAGCTCCATTCCTCTCTGCTTAATTTACAGAGACATACTAGCAGAGGAAGTAGATATTAATCTGTCCAGAAGGAGCTAAATGCAAACAATGCACAATAAATGCTAAAGGAGTACGAATAACAAGTAATGAAACGCGGCAGGATGGAACAAAGCTAGTTATAGACTTAATATGTTTAACTAAAGAAAAATTAAAATATATAATAACGTGAATCATATTCCGAATAATATAGCTACGGGTTAACGTTTGTCCATCATACATTCCCCAGCTTATGGGCTGTAAACCAGTCACAATAATACAGTAGACTCCCGATTATTCGCGGTTTTTGGTAGTACTTAATCTGAATGCTTATTTCATTGTACTGATATATGTTTGAAAATACAGACTATTTTAAACTACATACAGGCTTCTTATATCTTTGGCTGTATTGCAGATGTAACAAACATGGTTTCCAACTACACAATACTACCTTCAATAGTAGGCCTACTGCCATTAAAGAGGATATGGATGATACAAATGTTCAGTCCGATAACAGATTACCTAGTCTAATCTATCCTAACCTACCTGACCTAAACTATCAGACATCAACATTAAAATGCTTTTGAAGAATTTTAGTATCAGTAGTGGGGCTACACATACAATTATGATTTAATAAACAAACAAGAGTCGTCTGTAAAGGACTTTCTGTTTACTTCTTCATAAAAAATCAGTCAACTGTTCTTGTTTCTTTGTGTTAAAACAAAATTATCGTCTCAAAAAGTAATAAAAAGGAAACGAAGACCCCTGATAATCTGCAACGTGGATAATCGAGAGTTTAGTGTATCTTTACACAATTAGACTTAACCAGCTTTTGAGATCTAAACCAACCACAGCCATCGCCATACAATTATATAGCATTACTCTAGCACTCTAGCATTGCTCTATGTCACTCGTGTTTTCTTTAGCTATTAAGGAAACCCAAGATACGAAATTTGTCTTATAAAATTGACAGCTATAGTTTTTTACTTATGTATCATAATATCGACAAGTATAAATTTTAGATATGACAAAGCTATGAGCTGATATTTTAACAAGAACATTTTACACGAGGAAATAGGTGGGAATTTTTTTATACACTACATAGTACTTCCCGCTACCTAAAGCTATTTTTCTTATTTTGTCCTCCGTGAAATGAGTGTAGATTTTTCGTGTGTGGTAGGGAACATACATACGAGTATTTTAGTACAACGAAACCTTGGCACGAAAATGCGTTATGGGTTTAAATAGAGAAACATGTTGCACAATGTTGAATGCAAAATATAGTTAGGACTATTATTGGGACTGTAAGAAAAAGATAAATTATTAAAAGATAAATATTTAGTATGTTCATTGTAAGACATGTTTAACAGCAATTATTGGAAATGTAAGCCATTGACCTGGTTCCATAGCTTACACCCATAACGACGCATTTCCGTCCAAGGTTCGTTGTACTAAAATACTCGTATGGATGTTCCCTACCACCGCAAGGAAATCTGCACTCCTTTCATGGACACCCTGTGTATCGCGTGGTGAAGTCTGAACAGCTGTAACCAGATTTGGAGGTTAGATTTCCTATTTCCCTTTTGCTGAAATTGAAGGAATTCAACTCTTTTTAAGAGTTGTACAAGACAAAAGGTAAAATTTGCAATTAAATATTTTACACAACTACCATGAAAGTCCCTCTATCCTACGGCTGGAACGATAGGATACTCCGTAAACATGTAACTCGCACGGTAAAGTAGTCTTACTGGTTTTCTTGCTACTTACTTTAACAGCTAACATACTATTTCGTGTTTTCATTGTATCTCTTTAGGTTAGTTACTTGTTAACTCATTTATAAATCTCTAAAGGTGGAAACACCGATGTCTGTTCGTTTCACTGTATAACCGGTGTTTTAAAACAACTTTTCAATCATTTAACTTTTAATGTGTCGTGAGGATCGAGGACATGCTATAGGCCATACAAAAATATAATAAATTACAGATACAATTAAATTAAAATCAATACTTAAATACAAATTAATACAAATACAGCAGAACAATTATAAACGTAAGCATTTATAAATTAACATGAACACTTTTGCACTATAGTCGGATGTTAACAGAGGATTTGAAAATTCCTTTAGGTTATAAAAGGGATTCTTTGCTAGCCAACGTTGCAAACCTGCTTTAAATCGGTTGAAGTGCAAGTCATGTGCCCCTTATGGTGATTTGAACACTGCAACGGCAATGAAGCTAAACCATGTCTTTGACTTGCTCACTCTTAACATTTGGGTCAGAAAGATTATACTTTGTGTGGTAACTATGTAATTTAGACCTAATAATATAATATCCTTTTTTTTTACTTTTAATAAGCGGTTTAATTTATATACATTTATAACGGTTAAATTTAGTTATCCAATGAAAGATTGGAGTATGTAGAAAGCAGTCGAATAAAATGTATAAATGTAAGGGCACAAAGGAAGAACAACTGTTTGTTATCAAAGCGGTTGTGATCGTTGTGTCAATTTCGAAATAATGCAGAGTGTGTAATGGCGTAGGTGTCCTGCAAACAGACGAAGTGCTAATCAATGGCCATGTTGACACATTCAACGGATCAAATGTTGGTTCTATATTTCTGTCTAACCACCTTCCATACTTCCTGTGTAGAAATGTTTATTTTCGCTTTCCCTACCTCTGAGATAAATCAAAATTTGTATTCGACACAAATTTCTGCGATCTCTACATTATTAGTACAGCGAAACCTCCGTTGTGGTCCTTAGCAGATTGTATTGTTATACGAGAGTTGTTATTGTATTTACCACATAAGAGAAATGGGAGTTATAATGTTTCATATAAGTACGAGCTTATTACAATTACTATGAGATAACGAATTGCAAAGCAACCAAAGCTAACGTTCTTGTCCTTTCTGTTTTTGTCATAAGCTAATAATTCGAATGGTGGTAATAATAATGCAGTTGTAGATTGAAATTCCTTCTGTTCAAAACTTGACAATAAACCAAACACGCGGGCTTTACTCCCTTTTCAGTGAACAGAAATTACTTGCCATAATAAATTCAGTGGTGTTGGTGACCTAACGACATTTTGATCCGCCACTGTCTACATGCTCGTGCACGCAGCAGTCATGACCCTTCACATAACAAGAGCCACGGCCTGGCAGTGAACAACATGTTTACATTAATACTTAGTACATAAGTATTATTATTATTAATATTATTATTATTAATATTATTATTGTTATATGGGTAACAGAACCAATTTAATCAACTTGTTCATTGGTTGCCTATTATTTTGTATATGAGTACGAACCATTGTGACACACACAATGTATTGTATAATTTGATACCATAATTATGTTAGTATTTGGCTTATGAGTAATAGAAACAATCTGGATAGCATAACAAATTATTGCTAGAACTTTGTACATGAGTAACGGAAGCATTGGGAAGAGCGTGTTTAATGAAGTATAGTATATCTGACCATTTATAAAAGTGCGATGTCCAAAGAGCCGAAGCATTTTGAATGACTCTAGAGGACAGCCAATCAGATAAAAGAGGTGGACATGAAAATAACCCCCGGAAACTTAATGACGAGAAATCCAATGCAATGTTTGTTCATAGCAACTCCTTCAAATGACTCTCAAGTCATTACAGTAAAAGCAAGAAATGAGGATGTCTATTAACAGGATGTATGTAATGTACACTGAAAAGCATCCAGATCTCGCGGCTTCATATGAAACATACCGAAATATCTTCAATAATAAATTCAACATTTCATTCTTTTTATCCTCACTGCGATACCTGCTCAATATGTGACAAGTTTCATGCTGAAGTGAAAATCTTGAAGATTTTGTTGTTATAAAATGTGGGGTTTTCTACTGCCCCAATTAAATTTCCGAGTGCTGAATTCTGTACTTTGTGTTCTAGTTCCATTAATAAAACTAAATTCCGTGGCGTTACATCCCTGAAGGGACTAGACCTACCACCCGACCGCTCCGTCATTGACCATAGGCAGCTGGCAGGATTGGGAGCCATGTGGTCAGCACGGTGATACCCACGGCTGTTAATGGTGGCTACTTCTCTATCGATTAGCTCCTCGGTGTGTATCACAAGGCTGAGTGCACCTCGTTCCAGACCTCCCTACCTCAGAAAAATCTGAGGACTGAACCCGGGCCTGCGGATCTACAACCAGCGACGCTAACCACAAGACCAGGCACGCGGTCCTAGTTCCATTAATAGCCACTTAAATTCAAGTTCATTAAGTGATAATAATGATGACAACTATGTAACTGTTGCATTCCAATAATACGGCTTCTGAATTTTCAAGGACAGAGCACATTTTGTTCCTGTAAAGAATGACCTTACAACTAAAGAGCGCTTATGTAGCCCAGACCGCGAGAAAAAATAATGTAAAGTTAATGCTGATGAAGTGACAATTTTAATATTAAGTGCATGCTTTCATGTTTTTGGTTGGAAATGTTTAAAACGCTCTCCTGTAAAATCAAGAAACTGGACAAAACACGATCTTTCCCTGTGGTCTTCATATTTTAGTAATTTATTATGTCAGTGTATACGAGGATGAATAGAATTGAAAGATGCACAGCTATATTACTATTTCGGTATGCATTGCGCTGATATTTACTAATTTCAGTCCAAAAACAAGTTCATATAGAAAAATAATATTCATATTTCAACTACTATGAATACAATTTTTACGCAAGTTTGTAAATGTAATTTAAATAAAATACGTTGTGCCAACAAAATGCAATGTCATTCGTGATGTAGTTTTCTGTCTGAGTAGATGCACTGCTTCTCACAATACAAAATCATTTTAGTTAAATTTTAATTAGCACGAATTGCTAGTAGTATATATTTATGAATAACGGAACCATTGTGACCGCATTTTGGTTTATTAAATTGTCTATGTGCAAAAGGATGGATCGTGAACAGCATAACTACTGTAGTATTTTAGTTTTCGAGGGACGGAACTCTTCTTAACAGTAGTATTTAGTATTTGAGAAACGACTTAGTTTGTTACACGAATTAGAAATTAAAATATTTATAACTGTAGTTTACTCTGTATAGTGTATTGCTTCGCTTACATCCCCGTAGTGTAAAACGAAGTTCACGGGTGAGCTCAAATTAGTGTTCTTCCCGAGAGATGGAGAGCTTTAATATTTGAATATTTAAACGTAACCTGGCAGCATCCACCTTGTTCCTCGAGATGAAGTAATCTGTCCAAATTATAACATCAACTCCCATTCTCTCTATTTATAATTAACATACTTTATGAAACTTTAAATATGATGTTCAAAGCGACGCATAGCGAAGGGGAAATTCTATTCCATGCATTTTATGCAGACAGGTATAGACATAACTTATATTAAAATCACTAACTACTAATATTACAAATAAAATGACATGTATACGTCAGAAAGTTTTCAAGACCTGAAATGCTGCAGACAGAAATACAGTAATTGCAGTACTAACACAAACATTTCATTTCTCTAATTCAGACCTTTCCCCATCGTTCTTTTTCTCTATTCCCTCTCCCTCTAGTTTTCAGTTCCGTTCCTCCATCTTACATCCTCCAGACATTTCCACACAGTAACAGAACTTGCTTTTCGTTAACCGAGAGAAATGCTGTATTGAATCCTGTAATTACCTCATGTTCATTATTTGTTAACTTATTAAAAAAGAACAACTCTCCTAAGTTCAAGTGTTTATATGATTTAACACAAAGTATAACATCAAAGAAAGTAAAACAAGAAAACAACTGCAATAACGAAAGAAACAATTATGAATGTAATTGACACATTTTCACGAGAGGTCGTGATTTTATTACGAAGTTAATCCTGAATTTATCTTGAGAGAATCAGAACCTCGAGTTATATTTATTGTGACTATTTAGCGAATACTCACAGAGTTAAGCATGTTATGAATAATTAAAAAAAACATTAAAATGAAAAAACTACGCTTTCTGTGTCACTATAAACGGGATATTAAGCTTACGACAAAACAACCGATACATTGTAATACATCGAACGTAGCGCCATTCTCGATAGTCGTTCTTCATGCGATTTTTTACCAGTGGATGTATTTTTTAGTTTTTAGATCTTACTGCTGAAACAAAATCGTGTTAATATTGCATTTATTACTATACGAGATTTAAAATGTTTCACCACACGTATAAATAATCATACATTATAGATATCTGCTTTCGCTCATAGGCAGCTTATTAATTATACCATGTCGCTGTGTTTAATTATTAATTGTGAAAATTGTGATAGATCAAAAAAGATACAGGTATGAAGACGTATCAGTGTTCAGTCTTCGTGAATTTACATAAAAAAACAAGTGAACTTAGGTGCGATAAAAATAAAACTATAAAATTATGAGGACAGACACTTGCGATTGGTTTAAATTCCACGTACATTCTTATATTGGATTGGTCTCTGATTCATGAGCTGAATGGTCAGTTATATCTCCACCGAAGCGATTTACATTTCAGGCCTAGGCCTATAATTACAGAACGGAATTTAACTAGATTTCTGTGCAGTTCACTCATGTTGGGACCACTCTGCTGCTTAGAAATTCTCAGATCCGTTCCAGTTATTCCTTTTCATTCTAGGGAGGATGCATGTGTATCCGATGTTAATTTTACTGTCCCTACTGTGTATAAGTAAATGTCTCGGGACTTGCAACCCCAATAAAAAAAATAAAATAAAAAAATATCCAAGGAGCTAAATACTAAAATGTCTCTACACTGAAATCTGCAGGGGGCTAAATAAATGTTTGGACTGGAGTGAAGTATTCCTCGGGAACTGAGTAGTCTTCAGCGTCCCTAGTTCAATTCCGTTCTGGACAAATTTTCCTCGAAAGTTGAACTTATTAGTGCATCGAAATTTACACAAATGTTTCTAGAGGATGGTAGGCCTATCTGACCTGTGCAATGCCGAGAAGAATACTTAACTGTTCGATTTTTTGTTTTCTAATTCGTGTATGAGGGGAGCAACGGTCGTGCCACGGGCTCCAGTTATTGAACTGATCCATGTCTTGGAGGGAATGTTTGTATTTCAAGTATGGCGTAATAGATACATGTATGGTTATTTATATACAGACTATCCCCTTTTTGTTCACGGCTAACCGCAAACTGCAACATCGAGAATAAAGCGACCAGTACGCTAGCGATGTCCTACGGTTATGGAAGGTTCCCTTTCGAGCGTCATAGAGTCCACTAGACACCGACTAGAGCAGTGATGGGCAAAGTATGGCCCGCGGGGCAGATGCGCCCCTCAGGCAAGTTCAATGCAATCCGCGAGAAGAAAGGGGAAAAATATATTTCTTACTCGATTGCTTTTCCTTCTATTGCATGACTCCATGCTGAAGTTTAATAGAACTTCAAGAATTTTAGCATTGAGCAAGCCTTGTATATGTTCATTATTTTAATTTACTGTGGACTGGAAACAGTAAAATCGGGAATTCAGCACAAATTAGTTGAGTTGCAAATTAACACTTCATTGCTGTTTCTTACTGTCTCAGAACTTGAATTATACAAGTCCATACCGAAATCAAGTCTCCTAGTTTGGATTTCATATGTCCAGAAAGTTATCGCCATGTTTACTACTTCATATGTGCGTGAGAAGGTGTTTTCTTCTTAGAAACTTCCAAATTTGTTTTGTCAGAAACAGATTCACTGACAGATGTTTGACTTCTCTACTGAGGCTCTGCTGGCTCCAGTTACAACTGGACTATGAAAACCTATCGGAAGTACAGTCGCAGTTCCACTCAGCTAAATAACAGACATAACAGTTCTGAAAATTGCTACATTTCGGCATTTCAATAAACGATTTGGGCACGCCTTGTGAAAATTTCCTGTCATTTACCCCGCTCTTATAAAGGTGTGACGTCCCATCCCTATGCCAATGCACTCCACTCGCTGCTCGTTGCCATATTCCCAGCATTCTCACACCCCTTGTTTTGTGACTTAGCAATCATGCCATCCTTCTCATACTACCATTACTGGCGGACCATGGATTTTCCCATAGACTTGATAATTCGCAAATCGAAATTCTCCTGCAACTAGAGACCTACCGTAATCCTGTGACGAGAGTTTCTCGAAGAATATTTTACAAGAAAAATTCCTCTGAAAATGGGATCTGAACCCACGACCTTTGGCTTTACGTATCGACGCTCTACCAACTGACCTAGCCAGAGTTCGATTCACAGTGCCAGATGGAATCTTTCTCCTATGACTATGGCTATGGCTAATATTCTCAGGTAATGTTCACCAGAATCAGTATTCCGTGGTTTCATGAACCCATATCAACATCAATATTTTTCCGAGTTTCTTCGTAACAATAGCCAAAACAAGATAGTATCTGAAGATATCTGAAATATACCGAAAAAAAAACTATAGGAACTTATTCGGGGAGATTAAAGACGATGATGGAAAAAATCTCAATGTGTTTAATTTTCTATTCATATTAGCATATTATTATTAGTTATTATCATCATCATCATCATCATCATCATGTGTTAGCAAAAGACGAATTAGCTTTGAAGACTGCTTAATATTTCGACGCGACATTGTTTTATTTTATAATAATGAAAGAAATAATAACTCTAATGGCCGGTTCCACCGACATTCTTTAAATATACCCAAACGAAGATTTTAGTAACGCGTCATTACTATATAACGTCTGCATTAAGTGGACACTGTTCCACCAACATTTATGTCGTTGAAATAAACACCCGTTTTGAAACGCGCGTTAGAAGGCAGGCAATCTTGGTACACAAGCTTCTCATAAACAGAGGAAAGAAATTCCCATACATTCACTGTCGCTAGTGCCAACATACAACGTTAAACCTGAGAGCACACACTGCACACGATTAGTAATTTTCATATTATATAATTCAAAATTATTAACACGTTGAGTGAGTACTTCTTTTATTTATCGAGATGCAAAAAATCTTATGTTATATTATTTTCATGCCAGATTCCTTCGCCGTTCAAAGTCACCTTTCCATTGGCAACGTTGGCTGCTATGTTTCACAGTAGCCAGCAGAAAATAAACAGTAGTAGGAGAACGCAATTATTGATAAAGTGGTCGCGCTCAAACGATACCCAGGCGGCTACAAAGGGAACGGCCCTCTTTTAAGTCTGACCCTCATCTGTAGTGATTATTAGGATCTACCCACCCCTAACATATGCGGTTGTCCCTGAAACTACCTGCCAACCAAGTCAGGCGTTGTTGCAATGTCATGTTATTTCCTCGAGACTTCAGTACATTTTAACAATTGTGCTTATTCTGCATTTCTTGTTAAATCTATATCTATATCTCCATACAATTTGTATGTTTGTATGTATGTATGGGGGAGAGGCGGGTTGGGAACTACCCTAAGCACTTAGGCCACTTGATACAACTTAGTGTTTGACATTTTATAATTGGGTAATTGGGAATGTGACACGAAGATTGGCGACGACTTTCTCTTATGGTTTACATTACTATACACTAAGAAACATTCATTTTTCGTGCTTTTCTTGAAATCGACTGGAACGATTTGACTTTGCATATAAGGTGCTTATATCAATATATAAAACTTTTATTTCAAACATTTTTTTCAAACAAATTCTCTGAAGAGTAGTTATAAGTCAGGTACGTTCATACAAAATCAGTCATGCCTGGTGAATAATAAATCTTTGAATCAGGCTGAATCAACTGACTATGCACTCCTTGCAATACGATCTTTTATTGTATATGAAGTGAGAAAGGTGTATTGCCCATGCTTAGAGTAACGAACGTTTTTGGAATGCATCAAATCAGATTTTATTTGGATTATCCTTCAGAGAACGACGTTCTCTTTATTTTTTACGACTTTTCCATGAATAGAATTTCGTTTTTCGTAATTTTTCAGAAAATGGTATTGACGATTTTGTTTAAATTTTCTGCATGAATTATATAATATACCTACCCTATTATATACGGTAGACCTACACTATGCATTATATTATGCTAACTGCATAAACTTACACTTGAATTTTTTTCCTAATAAACTCTGAAGGATAGTTATAAGTAGGGACCGGATTTTCAGGTTTTTAAGAACACTGTTTTAGGTTTTCCATTAGATGAAATAGTTTTTTTAGGCTTTTGTCCAAAATATCGTTTTCGGGTAGAATAATTGGTTTAATGAAATTGGATGTGCTACATAGGATTCAATACATAATACTTGTAAAGTTTAACTTAACAAAATTGACTTAAATTTGTGTAAACTTGCTTTAGGACAATATTATACAATTGAAGAAAGAAAGCATAAACAATCAAAAGAAGCAGTGAAAATAAGATTGCCTCACATTTCCTGGTTACAGTATATCACTAAATATCTTTCAAGATTCTCAACTGTGAAGTGCTTCCTGTTATCTCTTAGAATACATTTGAAGACAGAAAATGTCCTTTCAACCTCACATGACGTCAACAATGGTTGTTCGTACGAATATTTTAAAAGGAATCCGCCGGTACTCTTACACTTCCCCTCTTGATACTGTCATCTTAGACGACAAGTTGAACGAAACGCTGGTGGTATTAATTTCAACCCGACAAAAATTGTCTCTCCGCAAAATATCGATTTATCAACTGGCAAACAAAAAAGCCAAAAAAGTAGCCTAAATTAGATATTTTAGGTTTTATATCCCGTTTAGGTACATTTAGGTTTTTATACCTCATTTAGGTATTTTTAGGTGCCACAGAATTAATGTGGGTGAATCCTATGGACATGATTCGAAAAAGTGTATGATCGCTTTTTGGTTTGGAAGTAAGGAAAAAAATAGGTAAAAACCTAAGAATCCGGTCCCTAGTTATAAGCTACTCATTTCATACACAAATTTGCCTCACGAATAATGCGATTTTCGAGACTACTGAACTACCTAGCATTTCCTGAAAAAGTCTTTATTTTTCACCCATTTTTTTCATATCTGAAGTATATAATAATACCAGCGTACAATAATAATAATAATAATAATAATAATAATAATAATAATAATAAGTAAAACTAAAATATACCGTCTTTATATTAATGATATACTAAAGTAAAGTAAAGTGTTCCCTATTACAGGCCATGGAGGCCCAGAGAGTTCCAGGAGGTTGAGGCTCCCAGATTTTTAGACATTCGACACAGGAAGGTGGTAAGGTTGTCAGCTTTACGCACCGGCCGTCTTTACCCCCAGGATTGCTCCTGGTACTCATTTCGTTGGAGGTTGAGTCGATTAATGATACACTATCAGCATAAATAACAAACCAACCAAACCATTTTTATTTGTAGGTAGGCCTAAGTGTTCCTTGTAAAATTAATGCATCTCAGCGGTATTTATTGTGGAACTTCTAAATATCTTATGACTCTAGGATTCCCTCGGATATAACTTACTAACATGCATTTGGGTTCTTAATGCGTAATATTACATTTTCACAGTTGGTTTCTAAAGCAGTTGTAACACATATAATAATCATTATGCTATACACAGTTACTTATTTATTGTGACTATTTCATACTTTTGGAAATCAGCTCCACTGTGGCAACAACGCACATCAAGGCTTTGGCACGTGCTGCTCATTTTACTTGCCTCCTTTTCGGCTATTGTTCCCCAAGATGTTTATGGAGGGTTGGTCGGGTTGGGATTGGGGCACTGTATTAGACGGTTGCCGCCTGGGGTTGCTTTGGTAGAGGCTACTTTTTTTTTTATAATATTAATGTTATTAATTCAGATGCAAGTTATGATGTTGCACTCGCACTATTAACCTATTATAACTTTACCATAATTTATTATAAGCTAACCTGTAACCCTTTCGACTGCGATTGGTATAAAAAATGTATCCAACATAAAATGTGAATTGGGCCTAGGCTATAAGCCTACTGCTAGTGTAATATTATTACAATATATTATACCATATAATATTATTGAAAACTATTACAATGTGATAAATGCACAGCCAGCTCTTACCTTAATTTTATAGTCATAAGTAGAGACGAGACTTTCATGCAAATGCATGTTTTTATGGGAACTTAGGACATAGCTCAAACTGAGTACTTACCCATGTCATTACTTTCTGGTTCCAAATATGCATACTTTTTCCGTGCATGTTTGCATGTTTTGACCTTTTTGGAGGAAAAAACATGCATAAAGCATATTTAGGGCATTTTTGGCTAAATCATGCATATAATATACATTATATTCAGTTTAAATGCATGTTTTCTGGGTTTTCAAGAAAGTGACATCGTAGCAAAGTTTCCCTATCTTCGATTTTTATTACCCATTTTTACAGACGTTTGTGAAGTGGTGCGAGATGTGCGAAAAGGAATTTGACCTTGCCTTTGTCCACCCCCATCTATTTCCGGCCCACACTTGGGGTGCATTGTACTTTGTCGGGGCTCGGGAAACCTGCAGTATCTTTACAGTGTGTCCAGTGGTTAGTGTGATTGTCTGTTCTGTGATTTTACTATGCCTCCAGCTAAAAGTTCCAAAAGCGATGTATTATAATTTCAGAGAAAGTGTACAAAAAAATTTCATATTGGGCCATAAATGTTAGTGCATATTTTAGTGTATTTTTCCCTTGATAGTGCATGTTTCATGGTTTGATAATGCATGAATGCATGCATATTTCGCAATTTTATAGTGCATGAAAGTCTCGTCTCTAGTCATAAGAGATAGAAAATAACCTTTTCTTGGATAAACACGGGAATAATACACACACAACACACTCAAAAAGATTTGAGTTAATTTATTGAGAAGTAATCCAATAGAGATACTATAATCAATTTCACCTATCGTCAACCTACTAGTAATAATACAAGCTAGAAACACAAGTATACATCGGCACTTCCGATGGCATGTAGGCGTAAATATGAGCGAAATACTTTATGATACTGTTGTATGTTGTGCAGCTGCAAAACACATTTTATTTTGTAACATTCGCCTGCTTCAATGTTACAGAGTCAACTGATCATGTCGTTTGAGGGACTAGTTTGTCTTGTGGAATTTGAGAAAAACCCAGATTCTACTTTTGTGTTCATGCTGAATGTGGGAGCAGGAGGGTCATATTTTGCTACCTGACTGTTCTACCCTAGCAAAGGAAATAAATTAATCACTCCCTTGTATTAATGTTATTCTTCAGAAACTATAATTAATGTATTAGTATACTGGGTTTATTGTTTCATGTGGATAATACTGCAAACACCTTCGGCCATCTTGTTTTCAAGCAAACGCGAGATTTAACGCAAGGAATTTCTGTTTTTAAGTTAACGCGAGTATTAACGGGCGTGATGGACTAACCAGGCTCGGTGGAACGTAAACATGATACAAGCAGGAGAAAACGACGCGTTTTAGCCGTAACGAAGGTTGGTGGTACTCTCCATAAGCCACTTAAAGTTATATTATGAGAATGTTCAGAATTGACCTTAAAATGTGATTACGATTTCATAATGAATGATTGTACCTATATTAAATAATTCTGTCTTTCCATTCGTCTTAATCGATTTAATCTATATTTTATTTTCAATTCCATTTCCTTTACATAAAAAATTATTCGCAATGCGTTGTAGAATCGGACACATAATAATCATCAAAATTAGTCGTTGGTCTTAACCATTAAATGAAATACCGGTACGAATTTTTATATGAGCTCCTTGGGGAGCCGTAAAGTCACCAAATTATTGAACTACATTTCCAACAAAGCATCTCCCAGGGCACGGAAATAACCCAGCTCCTTATACTGCGACCATAGCCGCAAATGTAATGTAGGTGTTAAAAATGTTCTCCGAACTGTTTTTCAACCTCATCGGTAGGTTTTGTGTACATTTCGTCTGTTTCTTTGTAAAGCTGGCACATTAATACCGGCACGTAATTAAAGATCCCGACTCATATTCAGTATGGAAACCACATTAAATAACATAAATGAGCACGTGTTGCAAATAATATCAACTGTCCACCCTCATTGTCAAAATTATACCTTTCAGAGAGATCCGTTATGTCTTCAAAAGATTATGGATTTGATAATAAAATTTCTCACGTCTTGTCACGAGTCGACTTTCTAGAAACGAAGTATCCACTGTAATATGGTGAATCTGAAGCGGGGATCCCAAATGACTGATCTAATGTTCTTGCATCTACTTCTCTTCCATATCCGTAATACACGCTCCCAGCACGAGTTACCACAGTTCCAGTCAACAAGAGAAGGGTTGTGCTCAATACTCTCCAGAGCGATGTCACAAAGCAGGAATAACCAGAGCTGCTCTTTGTTGACTGCATGGAGTTTGGTTACTATTACTAATGAACTGCTCAAATACAGAACAAGTAATATCCCCAGACATTTTTAACAACTATAGTCACCAGCGACCGCAATAATTGACACATTAATACTGAATAACTGGTACAAGAAGTGAAGTAACTAAAATACATACATTAACTTGAAATTTAGTAAGAGGACGAAACATTAAATATAAATAGGAATTTAGGTGTAATTTTGAAATCATGACCAAACTATGAATACTTTAACATTATATATATAATTTTAATGGTGATAATTCCAAAAAAGAGATAACACATCCTTCAGCCATTTAATAAGTTATATGTCTCCTTTGATATTTAACACACGTCTTAGATGTAACAACGCTGAGCAATCCAAAATAAGATGGAAGTGCCACACCCAGACGTTTCCCCTGAGAAATTGGCAAAATGTTCCACAGAGAATACTTCAGTTTATGTCAGTTCCTAGTAAAGTAAGATAATTCGATAGTCAGTACTGCCCTTCAATGTTGCTATTTCAACAAAGTGTTTAATTTAAAAATTTGACGTTATTTGATTTGGAAAAAAACCTGGTTACATAACTTATTTTTCACATAAGGAATGACAGAAATGTTCATTTAGCCATTTAGGAAAAAATGGATTTTTTTTATTATAGTGTCAAAAATGAAGCACACCCTAAAGTATACCTTTTTAAAATGTTATGTCGTTTGGATGCATGGAACAGGAGCTGCTGACACCATTTTTAAATCTCAGTTCGCTGCATGAAAACTTTAATATTAGTTTTCTTAACTTCAATTTGCATGTCATTTTGCCACATTCAAAATATATCTTTTCCCACAATAACGAGATTCAGCTATGAAATCTTTTCACAATGTACTTTACAATGTGTGCAATAAAATGTTTACTTTTTCAATGTTTAGTATAATCCCACGGAGGTTTTTGTAATCTTCTTGGTAAAATATTTTGTTAAACAAAAAGTATAAACAATATAAAAATGTCATTAGTAAATTTGTAAAGAAAGCATAAAAAACCCACATAAAAATCAGGTTCATATTTTAATATCTTTCTGTGCAGGTAGAGTTGAATATTCATTAAAAGAATCATTTAAATTAATTGGTGTCTCAAAAACTAATTGAGATATTAGAATGACATTTTGAACTTCATTTTAAGTTTACATTACAATTAACAGTGCAAATTTCAAGTTTCGAGGACAAGCGGTTCTCAACACTTCCTCATGTGAGATGTTACTATTTTGAAATAGCTTCGTACAATATTAAATTGATAATGCAAATTTTTCCCGCTAAGTTATTATTTTCACATTTTGCAATCTTACTGAAAAATTTAATTACGACTAACCAGCTGATATTTACACAGGAATACCGGGTGTTCCGCTTATAAGTACACTAAAAGAAATACAGTAGCTATAATTTCTAAACTAGTACCAATCTATAGATGAAACTAATTGCTACAAAAAGCTAATACTGGTAATTTTTGTTACTTTATGTTGCATAAACTACAGCATGGCATCCATTAGTGGCACAGGAAACGTCAACCTCGAACCATGTGTTATGGAGCATCTGAGGTATCATAGCACTAATTATTTTTGTAAGACTGCCAAATCACGTACTGGTGTACTGTAGACATCGTCCTTCAAAACCCCACAAAAATCAGGTGGTAGTAGGTCCGGTAATCTGGCAGGCCATGAGATGTATGGTGATCCTCTTCCGATAGAGAGCTGTTCATCTAAGAATGTCCGAACAAAGTTGGCAAGTGTGGTGGAGCCCCATCTTGCTGGAAAACTGTTCCTACTGGGAGTTGAGGCAGAGTATACAGATACAAAATATGTGGTTGCAATGACCGCCTTCTTAGAAAAATAATAATAATATTAATAATAATAATAATAATAATAATAATAATAATAATAATAATAAAAACACCGATGATTGTGCCACACATGATCCCATACCAAACATTCCATTTAGGGGAATCCTGTTAGTTCAATTACGATACGCGGATTCTCCAACCCCCAGATGCGACAATTGTATAGAGCTCGCCGTCAAACAAAGCATGACGACGTCGCAGACAAGAGGCGGCGGAAATTCGAATGCAAGCGAAACGTGCTGAGTTGAAAACATTGACGGTATCACGCTGGTATCCACTTGGTTAACTAAAGCGCATGAAGCCGAGGACTATATTCTCACTGTGGACTTTAGCACTCCACGCATGCGCACTGCCCACAGCAAGTTCGAATTTTAACGGTCGCGAAACTTTCAGATTCCAGGCGATCTTTATATCTGTTGACTTCTCTACTAACGTTCAAGATTGCCTCATCTGAAATCTTCCTATGAAATAAATTGTGCATGCGCGTGATGAGTGACTCGACTAAAATCGACAACAACAATGGATTAAAACTTTCCAACCTCCTCTTTAAATTGGTGCAAACCTTAACCCATTTGGACGCACAGTTTTGAGATTATGACTTTCTTTTATTATACCTATAAGCGGAAAACACTGTATAATTACAGGGTCATAACCATCATCAGATATCAATACTATACAAAGTATTTTTGATCTCAAGCCCCTCAATTGACTTAAGTTCCAGACATTCTATACACGATCTACCGGATGTTCACCATCATGGTTGGAGTTTCAATACAAATGAATTAACGGAAGCAAATGGATCACTACACTTGGCTTTCTTTCTTCTTTCCCGGTCGATGTCATTATGTTTCCTCTCCGTGGAGCCTACGTTTCCTTCCCAGTGGTCATCAAAATC
Organism: Ectobius pallidus; assembly: GCA_964059195.1. Lineage (NCBI taxonomy): Eukaryota > Metazoa > Arthropoda > Insecta > Blattodea > Ectobiidae > Ectobius > Ectobius pallidus. The sequence goes on from CAXKWD010000011.1 coordinate 53,957,545, forward strand.
CTATATTTTCCATTAAATTATCACTCACATAAAATACATTTCTGTCTACTCTTACCAATATACTTTATACAGTATTAAGCAAATAGCTTTCTGTAAAAAACAAATGCAGCTTATTAGTCATCCTGTAAATTGAAGGATATAACTATTTCTGCAAAAGAATGACAATCAATCACGTTCAGGGGACTCCTAAAATACTAATGACGGCAATAATCTATTATAAAGAAAACACTTATTTTGCATTTGAGATCTTTATTTGTTTCACATCATTTGAGGTTAATATTCATGTATATGTTCCTTTCTTTTCCTCTTTATACCCTCAAATGTCTACGTCATAGGTACTCAAATAATACATCTGTTCATATCGTACTAGCTTAAAATGCCCGGCGTCGCCCGGGTTTTGTATTTTTCGTGGAATTCAAAATTATACTATGGAGAACTTTTGTTTTCCAAGCTGTAAGTCCTTATACAGGCCTACGTATACGAGTTTCAAGCGAAGGACGACTTATTCCCTCAGAAAACACTTCATATTGTTTTTATCGTTCATACAGGAGTTAGAACTTTGCAACCCATTGCTTTTACACAACATGCCTGTTAGGTTTTGACATAAGACGAGACAGAAATTCCGGTAACGACATTTTACTGTATTTGCGGGATATTTTATCTCCCGTTTTCATGTTGACATACAACCATTTCAGGGCTAAAATAAGAAGAAAATCAATATCACTTTCACACATTCTTCCCCAACAATCTGAGACATAATTTACTGTGCACATAGGACTAAAACTGTTCCATCCTCCTTTTGTCTCCTTTTAAATGCTTTCAATAAACATCCCTATTTCTCAACTAACAAAAAAAACCTACAACGATGAAAAACACATCAGTGGACAGAATTTTCTTTACAGACATCTGATATACGCTTAGCATACTCGCTACCCATCGTTGGGAAGAACTCAGACTGATTTAACTGGAGGCGCCCACCCCACAATACCCTTTTATTCTAAATAGCAGATCCCCGCGGCTTCGCCCACGATAATTAAGCGGAAGATTAAAAATTAAGAGCAAAATAATTAAAATATTATATTTAGGCCTATTAACACTTTGCACGAGAAACATTCATAGGTCTAAACTAAACGATTGATAGGCCTAATTAATGAAATCAGCTAAAATCCGGCTTTGAAGTGAATTCCACGTTTACAAAGCGCAGCATGGGAAAAATAACCTTAGATTCGAGTTCCCTGGCCCAGAAAACCCCTGCATAGTGAGTTTCGTCCAAATCGAACAATGTTAACATATTGACATTATAAATTGTGTTTTGTAAATAATTAAAATAGTTTTGATACGACACTCCCAAACTTTATAAAAGAAACTTGCTATGCTGATGTAGGAAAGTTAGGTATAGTCAATAGTTGAGGTCCTTTTATCCCAAGTTCTCAGGAAAAGTTGTATGGAGTGATGTAACATCATATAGTGCATTGCCGTACAAGAGAGCTAAGAGCATAATTGGAAAATTCCAATATTCTACATATATATATATATATATTTCTGATTTCCATGGATTTATGGCAACATGTTTGTTCCTCTATTTTGACTTTCTCGACACATAGTTTCGTCTTTCTCGACATTTGGTCTCAGTTTTCATCTGTCTCAGCTTTCTGATCTCTCTAGCTGTTTTATTTCTGAGTTGACTTTCGATCTGTTTGCTCGTCATTCTCAGTTTTCTGTATTTGTCTCTTTGTACCATCTTTCTGAATTTTCTATCTCCGATGATGAAAACAAGAACTATGACTCCCAAGCTGTTATACCATCTTTCTTTATATTCCCTCTTGCCGTTCCGGATGTTATCAAACTTCCTATCTCATCGGCCTCTGCTGGGGAGAGTCAAGCTATTCCAGCAGCGCCAACACCAACCACGGCCCGCCAGAGGCCAACCCAAATTGCAGACTGTCCACGCGCATGCACGTGGGGGCTCTCAGCCCACACCCTGGCTACCTCAGTCTCTCCGCGCCACAGGATCGCCCTTTACGACACGGTGGGCGAAGCCGCGGATCTGGTGGATCCTGGTGCGCCAGGACGCCTACCTGAAGTACGTAGGACGCCCTATATGGGTCCGGGCCGTATTCATGGCCCGAACTTCTGTCTCCCGCTCTCACACGCGTCCTTTCACAAACAATGGATCGGGTGGAGGTGTGAGGCCCTAGGTTGCTCCCAGAAGTACTAAACAACCCTTCACCTTTAGTCCCATCCCAAGGGACGGTACTTCAGTCTCCCCGCCTGCATCCATCATCCTTTGCCACGATGCCATGGATCGGGTAGACAAATGAAGGCCACTAATATACGCCTTCCTTTAGTACAAAGAACGCACCCTGTACGTAGATGAGGACGAACCCCCACTGCGCACAGGCCCCACCATACCACGCCCGACACCAAAAACGTGGCAGGGGGGCGAACGTGTGCGCTAGCTGTCGCCTAGGTAGTCCCCCAGAGGTACAGGTCCTACCCCCCCAAAACTATTTTTCCGGAACTTCAAAGTTAACTGCTGGGGTCATTCCTTTTGCCCAGATACCTGGGATGGGGCAATGATATCCCAGCAACTGTGCACCCTGAAGTACTAATGCACAGCCCCCTTGCTGTCCGGAAGGAGGTATTTGGCAACCCACCTCCTTATTTCCTCCAACTCCGCTCGCCCTTGCACGGAGCGCACAATCCGCAACCTGTGGATCCGCCCGATGGCCTCAGGGGAATGGCAACCTCAAGATAGCCCCATACATGCCGACCCTTAATTATGGCACTGAAGCTACCCCAAGGTCGGGGCACCCCAACCTTCCAATATTCTACATTTTTTTTGGCCCGCCACCACCCACGGAGATCCACGACCATAGGCCATACTCCGCTCCCAACAACTGTTCGGCGCTTGGTGTTCTGGTATCCAATATTCTACAAGAAGAAGATATGGGCCATCAGTCTTGATTTTCAGAGCCCTCGACCCTAGGCCACACTCTTTGTACGATCTGTTTGCATTTTCAATCTCTTTGGATTCATGTCTTTCTGTACAACCTTGGTAGCTGGCAAATGTTATTTCTTCTCGATTAGTCTTTCTGGACATAATTTCAGCTTTCTGTTCTTTCTAGCTGACTTTCGTTCTGAGTTTCATTCGATCTCTATGTGTTTATGTATCTCAATTTTGTCCCACTCTTGTGGGTACTTATCTTTCTGCAAGAAGAAGAAGAAGAAGATGTGGGCCATATATTTGATTTTCGAGTTCCCCGACCAGAGGCCATACTCGATGGTAGTTCTGAATGTATCATTTCATCTGTTATTTCTTTGAGCCTTCTGAACTTGGTAGCTTTTAGGCAATCGAGTCGAGTTTAAAGGGTACCAACCATAAAAAAGCTGTGACTATTTTCATCGTGGTGGCGATAAGTACATTGATTACATTGCGCAAATAACTGCACTGCACTTAAATCCTAAGTAAATGAAGAAATAAAAATGAAGCGATGACACAGCCATGCTGAAATGGTAAATTCAATATCAAATGAGATTACCTTATATTCTACGCCTGCAATAATATATATCTAACAAAAGGTACAGGGTTTATTATAAAGACGCACGTGGCCCGCGAAGTCGCAGGTAGGTTAGGTAACCGGTAGCAGGTGCAGGAAATCTATACTTCATTCAGTGATTTGCCTCTTAGGGCGGTATTGCACTATCCAAGTTATTTGGTCAAATCGTATTGAAAAAAGAAAATGGCCGTCCGTTGCTTCAAGGAAACCGTATTGGATGATCATTTGAAGACTTTCTGCATATCGTTACAAAGATTTCCCGGCGTTCATATCATTGGAGTCCAAAATGGCGGCTAAACGTATACTGTTTTGAGAAGTAAACGGCACCAAAGTAGTTGGATTGATACCACATTTCTTCAAGCAGGCCTATAAATGAATATTCAATAATTAATCCACATTTGGAAAATGAGGTACTACACGCTACAATAGTAATATTGTGATATAAAAAAGCCTTGCAAGCTAAACTCATCTCACATAACCTACAATATAAAAAATGATTCTGCCTGATTTCCCTGTCATTTAGATATTAGATTAGCATTTTCACTGTTTAAGCTACATTTCGATAGCGATATGACACAAGTTATAAATATTGGCATATTATAAAATGGTATTGCAAGTAACTCGTGCCATGATCAATATAATCTTCAAATGGAAAAAAAATTGGCCTAATTTCCTTGTCATTTAGATATTTATTTAACTTATTGTATGAAACACAATACAGATACATCAAATGATTACCCGAATGAGCAAGTGCTACAAAAACATCTATATAAAAGTAATAAACGAATATATATATTAATGATTTAACCTTCAAAACTCAAGCTTTCCCTATAACCTTGTAAACAGAAAAGTTTGTTTTGGTCAAAGCTGTTGGATGTAGTGTGATAGTAGCGAATCCTGGATTTAAATATCGCCTGATAAGATCTTGCTTAAGTTCTTGTCAAATGACTTGGATAGTGGAATACCGGCCTTAAGAGAGCAACTCTGGTGAAAATTACCACTCTCGGCAGCATTGTAAAGCTAATATCATCAGTCCAAGTACCGATCAATTTTAAATATTTTTATGAATTATCATTTTAATCACGAATTTTAACTTTAAGGATTTTATCAAAATCCAGTATGGTATACTGCTACTTTAACATACTTATTAGTTATTACATTTTAGAACTTTTCATATATTGATTAATCTGGCATAACTTATGTTAAGTTTCAGAATATAAATAGTACAGAATGAAAGTAATACGAAGAAAAACAAACAAATTGTATCATATTTCATAGATCAACTATCAAACTATAGAATTACAATAGAGGTAAATTATGGCAATAGTCTTCTTAAAAAAAGTATCGTGTATAAAATATTTAGTTTTATTTATTCTAGATGAATGTTTACTATGGGAAAACATACAGAATACACTGAAAATAAAATTCCACTATGAATATTATATATTTAAAGGAATAATTTCACTTGCCTATCGAAAGAACCTGTATTACTCATTAAAACACTGCCATCTATCATATATGGCTCCTTTTGAAATATTATAAAAAATAAACTTGACATTAATTCAAAATAGAGCAGTTATTAATTAGCAGGGTTATTCTTTATACACAGCAAATGAAGAACCGTACATCATACGTATAGGCTATTCATCAATGCCTCTAAAAGTAGTTGTAAAATAAGACTCACTTTCATATATTTAAAAAATTTATACAACCTGAATTTATATATTCTGGAAGAAGTGTTTCTATGTGATTATCGTAGTTATTTTACAAGGAAACATGAAAATATACACAGCCAGAAGGTATGGTCTACTAGATACGAAATAGAAGGAGTAAAATATCATTTAAGTAATAGTTTTAATGAATTCTCTTTCGAAATTCAACAGTCAATCATTTTTAAATTATATAAAGACAATATTTATCTCTTGCTATGGAACAAGTATAAATAATGTTCTTTTAAAGATGTGGAAATATATCTATTTGTGCAATGTTAACAAATTAGATTAAATTACTTTGTCATCAGTTTGTATCTGTTTGTGAATATGGCCAAATTGAATTTATATGGGCTTTATCAATCAGCCTTGGCCCATAAAGTTATTTTATTAATAAAATCAATAAGTAGCAATGCAGATATAATACGAAAGAACAAAATGTAAACTCCGTTTAACAAAAGCAATTCATTTAATGACGAAATCTATTTCTCTGGAATGTTACGCTTCCTCTATCTTCTACTGTAATATTTATTTTATTACGACATGTACTGGTAAATAATTCTAAAAATTGAAGTAGTGCTAAGAAAAAACACAAAATATAAGCTTGAAATATTGCTGATCCCCCTCAAGTATGCTGTATGCGAGAGGGGCGCTAATGAGCTGCAGACAATCCACCACTCCATTTTCATTAATGGAACAGTCGGAACACTCACTGTGATTGTGATTGCAAATATCCAAGTTTATTAATTTCAAGTCAATAAAGCCCTAAAAATGAACGAATACATCAAATTCTGGGAAGCTATGTTAATAAATACACGGTCCACCAGCTACGGCAAACGCGCTTCATAAAAATTATAATCCTGTAAAAAGCCAACAGGAACGAACGCATTAAATGTACGCTTTTTGTGTGAAAGCGTAGGAAGGAAGCGCTCGAAACCTATTAACAAAGTAAAACACAAGGTAATCCTCTCCTGTGCATTGCTTCATTTCTGTATATGATATTCTTGCCTTTGTAGCCCTATTAAGAGATGTATTTCATATTAAGGAGGTTTTCTTTAAATTCTTCCTCCGAAAAATTGCATTTGTTTTAATGTTTGTTCGTTATGGTTATTTAACAGTAATTATTAAGACCCCGAAATTATGCTCAATCGGAAGACGAAATATCCGTGTAAATATGCTATAAAATTACTCAAATGTGTTCTGGAACTAATGAAGTGTGCTTTATCATTTAAGTAATTCTATTACTTTACGTTCTCTTGATAGCTAAATTACATCATAAAAGAAACAAGGTCAACGGGACAAATCTTAGTAAACTGGCAACTAATAATAGAAACGTCGCTCTAATATTATATCATCAGTTCCCAAAATATCCGACTATGTAGCCTACTGTGAATTATTTATTGCAGTGTCGTTTCACGAAACATTCACTTGAGCAAACATGCTATAAATGTTCAACAAACAGAGATATGCACAATATTTAAAATATGTCAGAAATGTGGATTTACAAATGTGACAAACCAATAGACTAGTACCAAGCAAACACGATGCAATAACGCAAAACTGGCAAAATATTCAACAATGTTCAAAATGAAATCATGAATTATCTGTGATTTCTTTGATGTCTTGTACACATTTTAACACTAGCATTTATAGAGTGCATTATTAAAATATGATTTTTCATAAACTTCCGGGCCCTAATTATGAATTATGTATTGTTATTTGACATGCCTGCATGGTCTAGACTACTGGATTCCCACTGCGGCCTGCGGAGTCAGTTTGAAATATAATTATATTAATTTATTACACTTTATTATTATTATTATTATTATTATTATTATTATTATTATATTGTTCCCGAGAAGAAATAAATGATCAAAGATGGGAATAATAGAATTAAGGGCTCAGTTTTAGTCGACGTTTAGCCCTCAAACCTCTTGAAGTTGGAAATCCCTGGTGTAGATGTTAGCATTGTTGGCTAAGGAACACCACGAGAAAACTGCCCGTCCCCAATTTTCTATAGTAAATTTCACATGAAGCCACCGAGATTGAGTCCTAACAGTAAACGGTGAACCCAACGGTGGAAGAGGAGTGGCAATAACTTACCTGTAATTGCATGGGAGATGATGTGTCTGCTTTTTTGACGCACGCCTTACAAGCTTCAACTTGACCAATACATTACTACATTCTCTTAGTATTTTTAATGATAGGCCTACTAGAGGTGTACATATTCTGATTTTAGCTTGCCTGCCCCTTTGAAATTCTGCAACCAGTCACAGCTTTTAACTTGCTTGACTTGAAAGCAAGCCAGATTACAACGATGATAAGAAATACTGTCGCTATGAGTCATAAGCTCTTCATAACTTGGTGGGTTGCTCAGGACCTAAGGAAACTGCAAGGCCTGGCGGAAAGAATTTGAAACTGGGTATAGCAGTGCACTGGTAAGTCGTGCAGTTACGTAGTTTAGGAACTTCAGATGTATTTAGAGAATTTTACCCTGAAGGAAGCCGAGGAGAAACTAAAATGTGGACAGTTTTAATTAATTATCAATGAACAAAAGTACTAGTCCGGCATGGGAAAAATTTTCAAACATTTTCGAGAAAACATAATAAAATCATTAATAACAATAACAAAAATCCCTTTAGGCAAGCCTACAAGCTGAGGTAGATGTCGAAGTGCTTTTGTTTTAATTTACTGTCGCTGCTTAGCACTCTTCTTCTTTAGCCTTGGCATGACAAACCCGCAATAATAACTGCAAAATAGAGGAAAGAGAACTTTTTAAAACATTCAAATCTCGCCTTATATGAAAACTATCAAGAAACTAGTTATTGATTTGTAGAGTACTCATCAAGAGCTTTTCAACGATACCCCACAAGACGTAGTTTCGAAAATTTCGAATTTCCATCCCCATACCCCCACCCCCACTCGTACTCCCAAAACCCCCGAATCGTTGGTGTCACTGTGAACTCCATAAGGAGTACTCTAATTTATTCAATCAAAGTTTCCCTCTATACTTCATAGGGGCCGAGATATAAATGTTTTATAATTTCAACCCCCTCCCCCGACCACCCCCTTAGGCCAATTTTGCACATTAACGAACTTGTCTGAAGTATTGGGCCTAGAAATAAGATAATAAAATTTGATTCAAATATCTTGAAAATTACGGCCGCTAGCGTGTAAAGATATATATGCATATATAAATATATATATATATATATATATATATATATATATATATATATATATACATATACATATACTGTATATAAATATAAATATCACAATTTTTTTAACAGGCGGTGGTTTCGTACTTAGGGAGGCATGAAACGTAACGATATGAACGAATTTTTTGAAAGTCATTAGGTAGATTTTTCTTCGAAATCTACCTAATAATAAAAATAATAATTGTGTTAAGACGCTAAAACGATTTTTAATACTTTATCCACCTTTTATTTATCTGCATGGTGAATTTCTTCTACCAGCATGTAGAAAAGCAAGAAAGTATTACCTACACTCAGCAACTACAGTTGTTTTGCTGATAGGAATGTCGCAAGCTTATTCTGACTTGCCTAGGCTGGGATTGACCTGACCCATCGGGCTTAAAGAAACCTGCCTGCTTCCTAGCGATGACGCTGGCAACTTGCTTGCCTGGCGTTCAAGCGGGTTTGGGCAAGCTAAAATCGAGATTTGTACACCTCTGAGGCCTACTATTGTTAGAATCTGTGGTAGTGTTTTGGAGGATTCCTTATACGTATTACACAATCATTTATATACCACATAGAGTTCTTACGCTTGGTTTCAATCAATTCAATTCAAGTAATTGTATAATGTATGCTTTTTCTTTGTTCTGGATCAGTATGTTCACCTGGGTTGCCAGACAGATGACTTTAGATTAATGAAGTATTTCTCTCTCAATGCAGATGATATGAAACTGAACTTTTTAAACTAACCGAAAAATATTATCTGGTTGTTCAGGAGTAACTTTGAAAATGCTTGTGAAAATTAATACTCTATCGTCATAGGAAATTAAATCCTACATGTTGTTTTCACATAAAAATATGGCGCATGTTCAGTATAAACCAGTGTCTCAACTATTAACTTTATATAACTGACTCTACCAGATTCCTCACCGGCTCTACACTTTTCAACGGTTGGAGCCATGGTTTTGTTATTAATACTCATATTATGGCAAGTGCGCAAGCAGTGAGTAATACCCCACAAAACGGGAGAGAAGAGAGGATAGTGGAGTGTTACTGACAGCTCCACATCATTTCACATCCAGAAATGCTAGAGAGAGAGGAACAAATAGAAATATTTATTTCTTGCCACCCAAGAGCTCGATGATAACCTTAGCAAACTTCGACAAACTCACAAAGAGACCCCACGCTCTTTATACCTCTGATATAATTTTACTTTGGTGAAATTAGTGTACACTTCTTGGGGCTTATACATTACCGAACTTTCGTTTTACAAAATTTTAAATAATATTATGACTGGACAGATTTTTATTCAGTTTTGCACAATCTTTATACTTGAGAGTATATTTATAAGTCACATTAAATTGTGCACACAGTCAGCGGTTAATCTTTAAAAACACTTTAACTGCGCACAGGAAACTTATGTGGGAATACTCGAAATGCACACAAGTTACATATCTGGAAATCCTTGAAATGCGCATAGGACAAATTAAAGTCTTGATATTGCTGAGAATAACACCTGTCAAAACATACGTTAATGTTTAATGTAGTAATACGCAACATTTATAAAACAATTCATCTACTTATTTGTGCGATTCAAAACTACAATAACAGAATTAAAAGCCATTCCTTCATACATACAAGATAATACGTAATTGTACACTATCAGAGTGCAAGCAACTATTTTTATAATTAAAAACTTTAATAACAAACCAGATATGATACTGAGGTCCATCCTTAAAATGTTATCTCAAACTTAAGGTAAAAATATAGCAATTGATAATACTAATTTAAGTTGATACCATGTTTTTAAATGGACGGTTTTTTAAATTTACGGGCATAGTTAAGTGCGTATAGCGGTAAGGAAAATTACACCATCCAACATGATATTTTTAATGATTCTGTAGTATTTTTTATGCTGATTCCAGATCTGCAATCAATTTTTCCTTATCACGTACAGTTCTTTTGCAAATTAAGTGAACTCTTTTTTTATTTAAACGTAAATTTCACAAATGTCTATTATGCATACTTCGGCATAAGGCTTGGCGATGTAGACAAAAGCTGGGCACCGAACAAGGTTTGTCGTACATGTATTGTGGGACTGAAACTGTGGAAAACTGGTGCGAAAAAATCCCAATAGTTTGGAGGGAGCCACAGAATCATGTTAACGTTTCTTATTTTTGTATGGTTAACGTTCAAGGTCATAACGCAAAACGTAAGAACGATATACAATATCCGAAGATTCCTTCGGCCTTGCGATCAGTTACACATTGTGAATCTCTCTCTATCCAAGATCCACCTCCTGTTCTTGAAGATGTACCATAGGGCAGCAGCTCAGAAAATGAAAGCGATAATGCTGGTGATTGTAAGCCGGAAGAACATTCTGCACCAAAATTATTTATTCAAAATGAATTTAATGATTTAACTCGTGACTTGAACCTGGCAGAGAATGCAACCCAATTGTTGGATCGAGATTGAAAGAAAAAAATCTTCTACTACCCGGAGTTTCGTTTTCTTGGTATAGGACCAGAGAGAAGGAATTAATAAAATCCTTTAAAGAAGAAAATTCTCTGGTTTGTTATAGTGATACTGAGGTTTTATTGAATTTCTTTAACGTCACAATCCAAATAAGTGGAGGTTATTCATAGACTCGTTCAAAAGTAGCCTCAAAGGTATATTTTTACATAATGGAAACTTGTTTTGGCAATACCCGTTGCACATTCAGTATATCTCAAGGAGACGAATGAAAATATCAAAACGCTGCTAAAATACGTGAACTATGAAAAACAATCTTGGACAATTTGTGGAGATTTAAAAGTAGTTTCCATGTTACTTGGTCAATAATCTGGCTACACAAAAATGACATGTCTCATTTGTGAATGGGACAGCGGAGCCAAATACAAGCATTGGAAGAAGACAGAGTTCCCCAAAAGAAAAACCCTCCAATCCGGTTCACAGAACATAATATTTGTACCACTTTTTCAACGAGCAAGATACTATTACCGCCTCTGCACATCAAACTTCGATTAATGAAGCTCTTCCAAAAGAAGTTGACTGCTTCCAGTACCTGGTAAAAAAATTTCCGAAAGTATCTTAAATGAGAAACTGAAAGAAGGGATCTTTGTGGGACCGCAGATCACAAAGATAACGAAAGACAATTTGTTTGAAAGTACAATGACTTTGTGGAAAAAAAGACCTGGGTTTCGTTTAAAGAAGTTGTGGCCAACAATTTTGGCAACAACAAATATCCAAAGTACAAAACCATAGTTAATAAATGTTGCAGTTTATGAAATTAGGATGTCATCCAGAAAGTAAGTTCCGATCGCCGATAAAGAAAACAAAACCACCAATAAGCAAAAAATATTTATTGCAATATTTACAGATATTCACTGGCTACTTCTCTACGTGGTCGACACTGTTATTGAGGCATTTATCGTACCGCTGCACCAATATTTGTATGCCCATGTCATAGGACTCTACTGCCAACGTCTGGAGCCATGAAATCACTGCAGTCTGTACCTCACCGTCGTTGTGGAAACGTTTTTCCTGCCAGAAATCGCTTCATGAGACAGAAGAGATGGAAGTCACTTGGCACGAGGTCGTGGCTGTACGTTGGATGGTCGATGATCTCCCATCAAAGCTGAAGCAACTGATTCCGTGTGGCGTTGGCTGTACGAGGCCGTGCATTGTAGTGCAAAGGCACAATGTCTCTTGTCAGCATTCCACGTCTCTTGTTTTGGATCGCCCTCCTCAGATGTTTCATCCCAAGTGACAACATTGTCGAGAAACTCATCACCTTTCTCTGCGTACCAGTGGAGGCAGAGTTCTATGATACGTGCATACAATTGTTGGTACACCGCTGAGATAGATGCCTCGATAACGGTGCCGACTATGTAGAGAAGTGGCCAATGAATCTCTGTAAATATAGCAATAAATATTTCTTACTTATTAATGTTTTTGTTTTCTTTGCTGGCGATCGGAACTTACTTTCTGGATGACCCTCATAACATGTGAAGTGAAGATTCACCTCAGCGATGTCAGTGAAGAACAAGGACCTAAAGGACATGGAAAAGAGATACCAGGAAAGATGGCGGACTACTGTTTTATGCTTACGAAGAAAGAGAAGTTTAAACCCACGTCAGAAAGATTATATAAATTGTCATATATGTGTTGCGTTTTCATCACATTTATAGCCTTTTAAGTGAGTATGTGGTATATCATTGTTCATTGTAATGCAGTGCAATGTAATTTTATAGAGGTTACAAAATACACAATTTTTAAATCAAACTCAAACAATATTTTTCCCTGTTCAAAAATTCCAATTAAAAATTGAATTATATGAAAACCTTACGTGGTACAGTAAAGTAAAACCATATTTGAAATCAGCATGAAAAATACTTAAAAAATTTCTTTTGTATTAGGAGACAGTCATTAACCCTGCTGTTTATTCCCATTTAATCCATATCTCACAACAGATTCAAGGAATGCGAATACTCTTTAGAAAGATATCTGGAATGAAATCTCTAAGATTTCGAATTAATAACATTACTCTTGACAGTTTGTACATCATATGTTAAATACGGGAATTCCCCTCTCACTGATTGTCGATAAGCACACCAAAGAATTTTGTTTAAGAACTTCCCGCTTCATGTGTCGATTTAAAAAAAAAAAAAAAAAATCCCCTTAAGCTCCAGAAACCCTAAGGATTTATAAAGCCTTTAAAATGAGCAAATTTTTGCCAGCTATAATTATTACCACCAACCTCTTTTCATCATTTGTTTTCATGGAGTCTTTGTAATATCTTCGAAAAGTAGTACTATAAAAAAAATATTTTAAGCTTTCTTGTAGTCAAAACTTTATCTTGGGAAACTACAATATCAATAGATGAAATCATTTGTCAATTTATCTTCATTACCGCAACATGTTCAGTAATATCCAGCCAGGATTATGTTTAAAATTGAATTGCAGTTCCATGAATTAGACAGGCGCTTTATTAATTTCAGGGTGAGTAGAATTTTATTGACCAGAGTGTAATTAAAGTGCGACGTTATGGGTTCTGCGCAGGCGTGGAACGTGATTACCTTGAGCCAAGTAATGAGAAGGACTGATACCGAGATGGGAGGCTGATGCTAATTAAGCCAGTGCGGTCATTGTCCCAGTCCATCACTGCGGGTTTTAACCTCAAATTGTTTTTCTCTCACTTCCGACGTACATTCAGGTAATTTTAGGGCATTTAGAGACTTACTTAATTAACCCTATGATTACTAAATGTGACAGAAAATGTTTTAATTTAGGGCAAAATTAATGTAGTCTTACGAGTGAAGTGGGGCCACCGGCGTGGTCTTGTGGTTAGCGTCGCTGACTACAGATCCGTCGGCCCGGGTTCGATTCCCGGTACCTCCTCGGATTTTTCTGAGGTAGGGAGGTCTGGTAGGGGTGCACTCAGCCTCGTGATTCCAAATTGAGGAGCTACTTGATAGAGAAGTAGCGGCTCCGGTCCAGAAAACCACCATTAACGGCCGTGGGTGTCGGCATGCTGACCACATGCCCCCCAATCCTGCCATCTGCCTACGGGAGATGATGCAGCGGTCGGGTGGTAGGCCAAGTCCCTCCAGGGATGTAGCGCCACGGAGTTTTACGAGTGAAGTGGCGAAGGCGGTAACTTTGCGGACTCATTCAGAACGTCGCTGGTTCGAATCCCGTGGCCAGCAAATTCTAGTATGTCTTTAGGGTTCTTCTCGCAAAGGTGAATGACGGATTGGACTTAACCCGAATATTCCGTGTCGTATGTACAGCTTGTTGCGCAAAGGATGAGCCGACTCTTGTTCGTTAAAAATTAAAGTTCTATGGAGGGGTTCACAAATGCAAACTAACATCTAGCTATAACTGTGGTCTGTTCGTTGACAAAAGTCTCACCTTCTGTAGGCCTACCTAAGATTGAGGGTTCGCTTCTCATTAATACGATAGATTAATAATCAATGTTAAGCTAGCTTGAACTTAAGGAAAAAATCTCAAATAAACAAACAGATTTTATTTTCTTTAACACTAAGCAATCAGATGTCATAAGGTACACGAAATAAAAGTTTTTTTGTTAAGATTAGGCTAGTATCTTGTTCGCTTGCCAGACATATGACAGAAACCTGTAATTCAAATATTTAAGAATTCGTTGAAAATCGAACTGAGAAAGTGCTGGCCACTCCTTTCATAGGTCAGCTATGTAACGACTGTAGCCATTTTGCTTGCCGATATAATAACCATAATATTTGGCTATGAATTCAAAATTGACTCAAGTGGATTTTATGTTACTCTATGATATTCTTATTTAATTCTTCATAAATCTAGTGTATCCAGAATTTACTCTCCATTAGATTTAATGTACACAAAATACAGTAAATTTCAATGGTTTAGTTACGTTTTATCTTGTGCATGCAGGCGATGACGAGACGATCATGCGCAGTATTCTGCATCTGGAACTTTCTGGCCCATCCTTTATTGCAGACTGCTGTACTCTCCAGTACACGGAAACTTTCTGATGCTTCTGGTTTCCTCTAGTGTTTTTCTTTGTTTAATGTTGGCAATGCATCTCCTTATTTTTGTTTCACCCAGCTCTGGGTGAGAAAATCTCTTATTGGTTTGAATTAAAGTCCGAACACATTGGCCTATGAAGAGTGCTCAGGCAGAGGTTGAGGCGAATGGGGCTTGAAGGCGTGTCACAACAAATGCCTTGACCAGCATTTGGATGAGCCCGACTCGTAATGCTTTTATTCCAAAAGCCTGGTAGTCAAACATTAACCGATGGTCACAGGTCGGTTTCAGGTGCAGGAGCAAGAGAGGGAGGCGAATTAAGACAAACATTAAGTGTAGGGTTCATGAAATTATCGTGTAAATACTGTCTTCTATATTATAGATAGTCATTTGAAGCGAACAAATGACATGGACAACGAACATAAAATCATTTCCCTTATCGAACAAGGTTAATATTAATTCTAAAATGATTATTTTCTCTCTACGAATCTAGAGACTTTTAACCGTATCCGCCATCGCGAAAAAGCAGAGAAGCAAGGTGGGCAATGGGCATGGTGGAGACGGTTTAGAATACCCTTACCAACATGATCCAAGCGTACGTGTTTGTGTTGCCATGTTGATCGCAGACCTGAGTTTAGCTCCAAGTCCTGCCTGAGTAGATATAGTCAAAACATGTAATCTTTCCCCCCAAGGGAACTGGACTATGAGCCCCATGAACGTGAACGTAAAACAGTTGAAAAAGAAAAAGAATGTAAATTACTGTTTTTGACTCGCTTCCAAAGTACGCGCGGGGTGAATCATTAACTCTACATTACCAAACTTGGGCACAAGGCTTACTGCACCGGTCGTGTATCTTATGAATCGACCTGTATTGGTTAAATATATACTTATCTACAAGATCACATACGTACATAAATCCCGGAAGTCAGGGAATCCAGGTACGCTAATTGTTGTATGCATGGACACTTTTTGCTCATGCTGGACAAAATTGTAAGTAATATTAATAGACTTAATATTGTAAACAATGTCCACTGACGCAATAAGCATAAAGGTACATTTTGCACATAGTCTTGGTTTCAATTACAAGGCAATTTTACCTCATGGTGGGTGATAGGAAAATTCCAAAAATCTCCGCTCCCACATCATCAGGATATCCGGTATATCTAATGGATATATAGGCTACCTTCTCTTCGTTAAATTCAGCAGCGAGCCCAATATTCCCTTCTATTAAAATATTCACTAGAAAGCCATTAGCACAACAATTATAACTGTAGGGTCATTCCACACAAAATTTTAAAGGATATTATGTCAGTGGGGTCACAGATTTTGCACATTCTAGCATGTGAATGTTTAAGTAATGGAAAGTGATGTGGTCATGTGTGAAAGTAATACGTTTAGCTGTAGTGATGGATGAAATATTAGTTGCGGTATGATGCAAGTGTTAATTTAAAATTATGAAAAGTACATGCTTCACGGCAGCAAAATAAAACATAATTATATCATTATAAAAACAGATGTACATATTTCGAATAATGTATATATTTTTAAGAATTTTTGTCTAGACCAGTGATGGGTAAAGTACGGCCGCGGCCGCAGGCCACATGTGGTCCTCAGAAAGGTTCAATGCGGCCCGCGTGAGGAAAGAAGGAGAAATATATATTTCTTACTAGATTGCTTTCCCATCTATTTCGTGGCTCTATGATGAATTTTAACAGAATTTCGAGAATTTTAGAATTGAACAAGCATTGGATATTCCCATTATTCCATATACTGTGGACTGCAAAAAGTAAAACCGGGCATTCAGCAAAGTAACACTAAATGGTTGTTTCTTAATGTCTCAAAACTTGAATTCTACAAGTCCTTACCGAATTCAAGTTTACAGATTTTGATTTCTCGTGCCCAGAGTGTTATCGCCATGTTTGAAACTTCACATGAACTTCTTTGGAACTTCTAAAAAGTTGTGTCAAACAGACCGAGCGACAGATGTTTGACTTCGCTCCTGAGGCTCTTCTTGCTCCAGTTGCCACTGGACTACGAAAGCCTATCGGAAGTGCAGTCGCAGTTCCACTCAGCTTATACTTCATATAATTTAAGCAACTGACAAAATAGTTATGAAAATTGCACTATTTCAGCCACCTTGTGAAATTTTTCTTCGTTTGGCCCGATCCCATAGAAGTTTGCACATCACTGGTCTAGAGTAACCGTGAAAACTGGGGACACGTTCAAGTATTCATATTGAGAAATGGGACGGTTGATTATTTAAGATGTTTTGTTTACCGCGAGATAAAGACTTGCTTATAATGTCATTTAAATTTCATGACTGTATCTTGAAAACATACGAGTTATTCAGCCGTGCGTTTTGAGCTTCGGGTTCAAAATAGCGTGTGATGTTGCGGAGGGAAGCTTGTTCAACCTTCGTGATTGCAGGAGGTCAGCTACAAAACAATCATGGCGGCGAGTGTATTGCAGGCGAAAATATCATGACAGAGTGAGTATATTTTAATCTGTTACAAGCCCATTATGTAACAGTAAACTTTGTATTGAAGAATTTCTTTTGCATTCATATCTTCGAAAAGGCATTTTGAACTATTGTAAACCCACGAAAAAATAACACAAATAGGAGTTCAAACCCCACATCATAAAAATAAGGTTCTAACACTCTGTTCATAATTTGAACGAAAATACGTAAACATAAAAAAGATAGACTATAAAGTTCAGCATTTCGTCTGTTTGTATGTTTTTTTCGCAGTCAGGATTAAACGCGTAGTTCAATTTTCTTCCAATTACACAAGAATGTTTCTTGAAGTCATTAAATCGAAATATATGTAAGGATTTTTTTTTTACGTTTCAAGATGGTGGCCGTTTTAACTGATGAAAAGCAGATCTCAGGTTTATTTTTCTTTTCTTTTCCTTTTGGAGGTCCACTGTTCACAGGGGTCTAATGTTTGCATAATTCAACCTTTAGCCATTTCCCCTGTTTTTCAGTAAATTTATTTGTCACGCGTTTGTCTGTTCCAAGAAGTCGTTAAATTTTATTTACTATACGAAACAAAAATGATCACCCGAATGAGCAAGTCCTCGTGTTTGGGTTCAGTTCCGTTTTAAGGATTCTCTTACATGTAATGTTCAACTTCTTTCAATGCTACTAGTCAAAACTCTTCATGCTGTAAGAATTTGAAGACTACTTTCACTTTCGAATATGGAATATTATCAATTTTTTTTATGCTAACTCTAATGGTTTATTATTGTTTTGACGCGAGGTATTCTGTTCACAGAACCACTAGTAGGAATGTTTCTCATATTTTAAAGCTGAATTAAAGATAAAACGATAACACATGGATAGTAAAGAAAATTTCCACAATGTCACACTCACGAATGTACCGTCTACCTTGGTCTGGCAACTGAATTGGTAAATATCAGAGTTGGGCACATGTTCTTTTGCCCTAGGATCCAGAAAAATATAATGGATTACAATAGAATTTTTTTCTTCGTAACGTTGGAAAAAGGCGAGAGAAGGGAAAGGCATTCAGAGGTGGGAGTTCAATTTTGACAGATGTCATTCCCCCCCCCCCCCCGCCAGTCATGATACCTTAGTTAGCGCCATGTGACTCCCTTGAAGACTGGCGTACGAATGAAACATCATCCCTTCAAATTAATATATTTCGATAACAGACTCGTCCAGACTGCTGGATATTTTTCCCAGCAGGGTCAGGTAAAATAATATTAATAATAATAATAATAATAATAATAATAATAATAATAATAATAATAATAATAATAATAATAATAATAATCTGGCTGGTGTAACTGCGCGCGCGCAGTATGAAAGTGCGTGAGAGAGAGGGAGAAATTGAGTTAGTGGGTGTACGTGAGTGAAAGAGAAATTGAGTGAGGAATGGGAGAGAGGAAAGAAAAATCATTTCCAGGCAGTGTCTCTAATTTCTAAATGTAGTCATTTATATGAATTAGTCATGGTTTATTCCTGGTGACACTACAGCCAAAGCATTCTAAGAAAGAATCCTGACGTAAACGAAAACAAGTATCCCTATGTATGCATTAACACTATGATATAATATATATATATATATAAATACATAAATATATAAATAAAGTTGCTATTTATATATCAAAATATGGTATTATCGGAAGCTAGCTTCTGAACTTGACGACCACGCATATGCTGCAAGCTAAGTAGTTATGAGATCGAACGCAATGTACTCAAGTTTGCCTCGTCACTCAGACACTCGCAGACAAAAGTTCCAACGCTGAGAAACTGTTAAGTTAATGGCAGTTTCTATTGTTGAGCTTTGTTGCCTTTGTGATGGCAGGTGATGTGTTCTATGCACTCGCTCCATCCTTTTCTCTCATTCCACGCTCTTCTCTCACCAATTTGATTCGTATCCCGTAACTTCCAAGATTTCTCATTCTGCTTACTATTAAGCTTTTCCACTCTTCTCACATTATACACAGAGATTCATTAAATAATGTCTTCTATGCTTCGCTCAATTCGATACGAATCCCTAGATTTATAGACAAATCTCTCTGTTTAACAGTAAAACACCTTGAAAAATATTCTGTGCTTATAAGTGGCAGCCTGATTTTTTTAGTGAAACGAAATTGCTGATTTCGGTGTGTTAACTTCCTTCTAGTTTGGTAGATATTTCGCGAAAGAGGAATAGTAAATGCTTCGTACATGTGCATGTGTGTATATACATATATATCTTATATATTATATATAAGGTGTCACCACAACATGGCGCGGATAGAGGATTGCGTTTAGAGGATACGGCCTCCAGATATGGAGGGTAGCTGCGAATATGTTGCGGACAGACGACATGAGGTAGTCCTCCAGCGCTGCCTGATTTATGGATCCTATCAGTGTAAAATTACTTTCCGGAAGTAAAATAGTAAGTAGGGTTTGCGAGGGCTCGTTGGATAGGGTTGAACGGCGGGCCCATGTAAGCACGGCAATGAACCTCCGGGTCACATAAAATAGATAACACTTCTTTAGCTTGTTTAGGAATTATCTACTGGCATCGAATACGTAAGTTTTAATACATTTGCAACTGAAAAATTGTATCTCTTACTTAGGTCCACAATAATACCTAATAGGCTATAGCAGTGAAAAATACAACCAAAATTATGATAAAGCATTATAACATTTTTCAATTTAACCTAAGTTTTATTGTTTATAATCACTTTGCCCATGTGACAGCTTTAATGAGAGACGTTTTAAATAGCCATTTGCAAATAGAGGCGTCAACCACATTCCATGGTATAGTCCATGGAATCCATTGAATGCTGTAAAGTGAAAACCAATCATCTCTGTAATCGAAGTAGTAAGGGTGGAGGTTTAAATCAAAATGGCCGCCAACCGACGCCGCCCCCAGCGTCGCGACGCCATGACGTCATGGGTATCATATGAAAGCCCGCGTTGTGCCCTTTCGTCCTATGGGGTTCCGACGTCTCCGACGCCGCCCCCCGACGCCTGAGTTGTGCCCTTTGTACCGGCGACGCCATGACGTCATGGGAGTGGATTCGAATAATGTAATTACGCCCTTTGGCTCTGTGCTATTCCCGATTCATCCAGACTCCTTGTTTAGGATTTAGGCCCTATGGTTAGTATTCCCGTTACGCAACAGGAACAGTCTCTATACTTAAGCCCTTTGATCCGTCACAGTCCCGTGATGTCATGGTAGTCGATTCGAATAATGTAATTAAGCCCTTTGGCTCTGTGCTGTTCCCGATTCATCCAGACGCCCTAGTTGTGCCCTTTTGGCAAAAATACGTCATGGGTGTCATATGAAAGCGTGAGATGTGCCCTTTCGTCCTGTGGTGTTCCGACGCCGCCCCGACGCCCTAGTTGTGCCCTTTTGGCAAAAACACGTCATGGGTGTTATATGAAAGCGTGAGATGTGCCCTTTCGTCCTGTGGTGTTCCGACGCCGCCCCGACGCCCTAGTTGTGCCCTTTTGACAAAAATACGTCATGGGTGTCATATGAAAGCGTGAGATGTGCCCTTTCATCCTGAGGTGTTCCGACGCCGCCCCGACTCCCTAGTTGTGCCATTTTGACAAAAATACGTCATGGGTCGTTTCGAACAATTGAGTTACGCCTTTTAACACTATGTTATCCATATTCATCCCAAATGTTGTAATTAGGCCCTTTGGACCAAGGAGAGGTTAAAGACGTTATGGTAATCGATTCGAACAATTGAGTTACGCCTTTTAACACTATGTTATCCATATTCATCCCAAATGTTGTAATTAGGCCCTTTGGACCAAGGAGAGGTTAAAGACGTCATGGTAGTCGATTCGAACAATTGAGTTACGCCTTTTAACACTATGTTATCCATATTCATCCCAAATGTTGTAATTAGGCCCTTTGGACCAAGGAGGGGTTATTGACGTCATGGTAGTCGATTCGAACAAATGAGTTACGCCTTTTACCACTCTGCTATCCCCACATTCATCCTGACAGCTGTAACTAAGCCCTTTGGATCAAGTAGACTTTAAGGACGTCATGGTAGTCGTTTCGAACAATTTAGTTACGTCCTTTCGCACTATGTTATCCATATTCATCCCAAAGGCTGTAATTAGGCCCTATGGACCAAGGAAACGTTCTTGACGTCATGGGAGTCGTTTCGAACAATGTAATTATGCCCTTTCGCACTATGCTATCCAAATTCATCCCTACGGTTGTAATTAAGCCCTCATGACCAAAGGGAATGTTGTCAGGTCACGGGAATCGTTTCTAACAAAAAAAAAAGTTACGCTCTTTCGCACTATGCTATTCCCCGATTCATTCATTCATACACCTTTTACCATTTAAGCTCTTTGGTAGAAAATGTGTACGCATAGAGGCGCTGTTATGCAATTAAGAGGCAGGAGGTAAATAACATGTGTTCCTACTATACTTACAGATACTGTAAGAGGGACCTATGAAAACAACATGCCTGTAGAGCGCATTCCCTAACAATGTTTTGTTATTAAAAGATAAATAAGTTTATACTTGCATAACCTTTTATATTTCATCTTCTATACAGCATCTATTCTCCTTCCAGATGAACAGTGTTATTATTAACTATATGTAAATGACTGTGTGTAATGATTAGGAAAACGGTTAAGGTTAAATTTCATTTCAGACCGTCACAACCTTTTTATTGTGTATCATAAGATTGTCACGCTCCTGTGAAATAATGTGTATAAACAAAGGGCTTCACAGTAGTAGTGCTGCATGTTTTATTTCAACATACTGGGTTTACAAACACGATGACAGAATGGAATTTCATCACAAGGAAGTGATTGAAACACACACACACACACACATCCGCGTCAGTACTTGTTATGTGTAATCAATACGACATGTATAAAAGAGTTTTAACATGTGATCTCATACACTCTATATTTCCTAAGTGTCTATAGCTCTACGTGTGATTGAAAGTGATAGTGATTCAACTGCTTCTCCTTCCAGAAAAAAAACCATTAGCATCAGAGGTATGTTTTATTTAACTTCAGGTTTGTTTAAAAAACACGTAATGAATATTGTCTATTATCCATGACTTTAAACTTAAAACAATTTGTTGTGCACATTTTGCTTCAGGAAAAGTATGGAATTTACAGACAGTAATACATTTAGGTAGAATATTTAAATTTGGACAATTGAAATCAAATAGATCGTAGACCTCAACAGACGGAATAATGTTGTGTAGAAATTGTTTCTTCTGACAACCTTTCACAAATACATGATCACAATTGTTGAAAATGTTTCTTACAATATTTTCCATGTGACCATAATCTACAAATCCATGATCGTATTTTAATCCATGATGAAAATGTTCTAAGTAATGTTTTGTCATATCGTTTACAACACGGTCTTCAGGGCTGTTGAATAATAGATGTACACTGTTTTCACATTTCAAATCACAAGAAAAAATTCTTTTACAAAAAATTGACCTGTTGATTGTTCGACAAAACCCTGTACGTCTGCAACTCGGCCACCCTCTACGATCAAAAGAAAACAATATATCCCTAACATAATTCATACGGTTTGGTCAGTATAAAGTACATAAATCATAACCTTTTGTTCTTTTTTCTTTAACATCTAAAGTAATATTGAACACTACTGGTTGTGAGATTGAAACACACCTTGCCCCATAAGTAGTGTTATTGAATTTCTCAATTATAGATACCATCTGAAAAGAAAAAAGGTATTTAATATAACATTTTTATACACTATGTCAACAATAAACTCTAGCTGATAATGACTAACAACTTAGTAACAAAATAGTAAAACATCGAAACTGATAGAAATAGGAAAACAAACTAACATGACGTTACTTACTTCGTTAATTGTAAAAGAAAAGACAAAGTCTATGTTAGAAGAACAGATACTGATGCTGCCGACAAGTATGTAGTCTACAGTATTCACAGAACGAACGATGAAACAGTGTTTAATGATGGGACAATAAAGTCAACCTTTTTATAGCGATATTAAGTAACTGTTTCCCCCTCTTCGAACTTACATTCGTTTCTTGTTTGAAATAGATAGACTTAGATGCAGGAATGCGATTTCCTAGGATAGCGTCATAACATATTTTCTCTAACCATTTCATCATATACTAGAAATAGATTTAACCCTCTTTCTCTTCAGAATAACAATATAACTCAGTCGTCAAATGGTGAAACTATGTTATATTCTCCTCTCGTACCCTACAGCTATCTATAAATATAATAGTGAAAGTATTTGCTATCTTAAAGTAATCTTCGAAACCCATGTAGATCAACATGTACAAAATTAATTTGAAAATGTCGACATGTATACTTAAGTCGCTATGAAAACTAAATGCTTTATACAAATCATGGTTGAAAAAGGACAAAGCATGCCTTTTCATACTGTATAAAACACAACTTGTGATTAAAAATTATACTATTATTACTAACATGTACCAAATTAATTTTAAAATATCGACATGTAAACTTAAGTCGCTATGAAAACTAAATTATTTATACAAATGTCTTACATGTACAGTACAACTGCTATGAAAACTAAAATATTTATACAGCTCTTGGTTGAAAATCTGACAATAAAGTAATCTTCGAAACCCATGTAGATCAACATGTACAAAATTAATTTGAAAATGTCGACATGTATACTTAAGTCGCTATGAAAACTAAATGATTTATACAAATCATGGTTGAAAACGGACAAAGCATGCCTTTTCATGCTGTATAAAAACACAACTTGTGATTAAAAACTATACTATTATTACTAACATGTACCAAATTAATTTTAAAATATCGACATGTAAACTTAAGTCGCTATGAAAACTAAATTATTTATGCAAATGTCTTACATGTACAGTACAACTGCTATGAAAACTAAAATATTTATACAGCTCTTGGTTGAAAATCTGACAATACGTGCCATTTCATACTGTATAAAACACAACTTGTGATTAAAACAAAAACTGTTTTCCTTTAGGATGTTGTAACAAAGACCTTGAGATGTCGTTAAGTAAGTAAGTAGACAAGTATGACAAACACAGCAAATACGTTACGACATTGTACACGTAAGTCTTTATGAAAACTAAATTATTTATACAAGTCATGGTTGAAAACTGACAAAGCGTGTCTTTTCATACTGTATAAAACAAATCTTGTGTTAAAAAAAAAACAGTATAAAGTATTTAAATGTAGAAAATATTACTAACATGTACCAAATTAATTTTAAAATATCGACATGTAAACTTAAGTCGCTATGAAAACTAAATTATTTATACAAATGTCTTACATGTACAGTACAACTGCTATGAAAACTAAAATATTTATACAGCTCTTGGTTGAAAATCTGACAATACGTGCCATTTCATACTGTATAAAACACAACTTGTGATTAAAACAAAAACTGTTTTCCCTTTAGGATGTTGTAACAAAGACCTTGAGATGTCGTTAAGTAAGTAAGTAGACAAGTATGTCAAACACAGCAAATACGTTACGACATTGTACACGTAAGTCTTTATGAAAACTAAATTATTTATGCAAGTCATGGTTGAAAGCTGACAAAGCGTGTCTTTTCATACTGTATAAAACAAATCTTGTGTTAAAAAAAACAGTATAAAGTATTTAAATGTAAAAAATATTACTAACATGTACCAAATGATTTTTGAAAATGTCGTCCTTGTACACGTAATTCGCTATGAAAACGAACTTATTTATACAACTCCTGGTTAAAAACCGAGGGAAACGATTCTGCATTACCTTTGTTATTCACATAGTTTGGAGAATGACATTACACATCGTTATGAAACTAACTTATTTATACAAGTCATGGATGAAAACCGACAAAGCGTACCTTTTCATACTGTATAAAACACAACTGGTGATTGAAAATGTACAACTTTATTCAGATGTAGAAAATATTAGTGCTTTCACAGCACAACTTGTGATTAAAAAAACTCAAGCGTGTCTTTTCGTAGTGTATAAAACACAACTTGTGATTGAAAAGTACAATTGTATTCACATGTCAGAAATAATAATGTTATAACAACACAACATGTCCTAGATTAATTGAAAATGGCATACATGTACACATCACTTGCTATGAAAACTAAAATAATTATACAACTCAAGGTTGAAAACTGATTGAAAAGGTACAACTTTATTCAGATGTAGAAAATATTAGTGCTTTCTCAACACAACGTGTGATAAAAAACTTTACAATATTATTAAATGTACCAAATTAATTTTGAAAATGTCTACCTTCTACACTTCCATCGTTATGAAACTAACTTATTTATACAAGTCATGGATGAAAACCAACAAAGCGTACCTTTTCATACTGTATAAAACACAACTGGTGATTGAAAATGTACAACTTTATTCAGATGTAGAAAATATTAGTGCTTTCACAGCACAACTTGTGATTAAAAAACTCAAGCGTGTCTTTTCGTAGTGTATAAAACACAACTTGTGATTGAAAACGTACAACTGTATTCAGATGTTGTAAATACTAATGTTATTTCAACCCAACATGTGCTAAATTACTTTGAAAATGTCATACATTTACACTTCACTTGTTATGAAAACTAAAATATTTATCCAACTCACGGTTGAAAACTTACAATGCTTGGCTTTTCATCTGTATAAAACACAACTTGTGATTAAAATCGCTATGAAAACTATAATGTTTATACAAGAATTGACAAAGCGTGTCTTTTCATAATGTATAAACACACAACTTGGAATTGAAAATGTACAATTTTATTTTATAACGAGAAACTACAGAAAACAGATGGCTCAGATACACTTAAAGCGTGAACCCAACTTAGAGTGTAAGATTTATTATATCACAGCTTTGGTTAGGCTATGTTAGGTTAGGAAAGGTTGGGTTAGGGTATGTTCACAGCTTTGGTTAGGTTAGGATAGGTTAAGAAATGTTAGGTTACGATATGTTAGGTTACGGTATGTTAGGTTATCTCGGAGGAAAGAAAAAAAAAACTCGTCGCATAACCCAACTTATAGTGTACGATTTATTATATCACCGCTTTGGTTAGGTTAGGTTAGGAAAGGTTAGGTTATGTTACGGTATGTTTGGTTAGGTTAGGAAAGGTTAGGTTATGTTACGGTATGTTTGGTTAGGTTAGGAAAGGTTAGGTTAGTTAGGATCACCGCTTTGGTTAAGTTAGGTTAGGTTTGGAAAGGTTAGGTTAGGTTACGACATGTTAGGTTAGGTTAGGAAGGGTTAAGTTAGGTTAGGTTACGGTATGTTAGGTTAGGTTATCTCGGCTGAGGAAATTAAAAAACTCGTCGCGCGCGACGAGTTTTTTCTTCAATTTCCTCCGAGATAACCTAACCTAACATACCGTAACCTAACCTAACTTAACCCTTCCTAACCTAACCTAACATGTCGTAACCTAACCTAACCTTTCCAAACCTAACCTAACTTAACCAAAGCGGTGATCCTAACTAACCTAACCTTTCCTAACCTAACCAAACATACCGTAACATAACCTAACCTTTCCTAACCTAACCAAACATACCGTAACATAACCTAACCTTTCCTAACCTAACCTAACCAAAGCGGTGATATAATAAATCGTACACTATAAGTTGGGTTATGCGACGAGTTTTTTTTTCTTTCCTCCGAGATAACCTAACATACCGTAACCTAACATATCGTAACCTAACATTTCTTAACCTATCCTAACCTAACCAAAGCTGTGAACATACCCTAACCCAACCTTTCCTAACCTAACATAGCCTAACCAAAGCTGTGATATAATAAATCTTACACTCTAAGTTGGGTTCACGCTTTAAGTGTATCTGAGCCATCTGTTTTCTGTAGTTTCTCGTTATAAAATAAAATTGTACATTTTCAATTCCAAGTTGTGTGTTTATACATTATGAAAAGACACGCTTTGTCAATTCTTGTATAAACATTATAGTTTTCATAGCGATTTTAATCACAAGTTGTGTTTTATACAGATGAAAAGCCAAGCATTGTAAGTTTTCAACCGTGAGTTGGATAAATATTTTAGTTTTCATAACAAGTGAAGTGTAAATGTATGACATTTTCAAAGTAATTTAGCACATGTTGGGTTGAAATAACATTAGTATTTACAACATCTGAATACAGTTGTACGTTTTCAATCACAAGTTGTGTTTTATACACTACGAAAAGACACGCTTGAGTTTTTTAATCACAAGTTGTGCTGTGAAAGCACTAATATTTTCTACATCTGAATAAAGTTGTACATTTTCAATCACCAGTTGTGTTTTATACAGTATGAAAAGGTACGCTTTGTTGGTTTTCATCCATGACTTGTATAAATAAGTTAGTTTCATAACGATGGAAGTGTAGAAGGTAGACATTTTCAAAATTAATTTGGTACATTTAATAATATTGTAAAGTTTTTTATCACACGTTGTGTTGAGAAAGCACTAATATTTTCTACATCTGAATAAAGTTGTACCTTTTCAATCAGTTTTCAACCTTGAGTTGTATAATTATTTTAGTTTTCATAGCAAGTGATGTGTACATGTATGCCATTTTCAATTAATCTAGGACATGTTGTGTTGTTATAACATTATTATTTCTGACATGTGAATACAATTGTACTTTTCAATCACAAGTTGTGTTTTATACACTACGAAAAGACACGCTTGAGTTTTTTTAATCACAAGTTGTGCTGTGAAAGCACTAATATTTTCTACATCTGAATAAAGTTGTACATTTTCAATCACCAGTTGTGTTTTATACAGTATGAAAAGGTACGCTTTGTCGGTTTTCATCCATGACTTGTATAAATAAGTTAGTTTCATAACGATGTGTAATGTCATTCTCCAAACTATGTGAATAACAAAGGTAATGCAGAATCGTTTCCCTCGGTTTTTAACCAGGAGTTGTATAAATAAGTTCGTTTTCATAGCGAATTACGTGTACAAGGACGACATTTTCAAAAATCATTTGGTACATGTTAGTAATATTTTTTACATTTAAATACTTTATACTGTTTTTTTTAACACAAGATTTGTTTTATACAGTATGAAAAGACACGCTTTGTCAGCTTTCAACCATGACTTGCATAAATAATTTAGTTTTCATAAAGACTTACGTGTACAATGTCGTAACGTATTTGCTGTGTTTGACATACTTGTCTACTTACTTACTTAACGACATCTCAAGGTCTTTGTTACAACATCCTAAAGGGAAAACAGTTTTTGTTTTAATCACAAGTTGTGTTTTATACAGTATGAAATGGCACGTATTGTCAGATTTTCAACCAAGAGCTGTATAAATATTTTAGTTTTCATAGCAGTTGTACTGTACATGTAAGACATTTGTATAAATAATTTAGTTTTCATAGCGACTTAAGTTTACATGTCGATATTTTAAAATTAATTTGGTACATGTTAGTAATATTTTCTACATTTAAATACTTTATACTGTTTTTTTTTTAACACAAGATTTGTTTTATACAGTATGAAAAGACACGCTTTGTCAGTTTTCAACCATGACTTGTATAAATAATTTAGTTTTCATAAAGACTTACGTGTACAATGTCGTAACGTATTTGCTGTGTTTGTCATACTTGTCTACTTACTTACTTAACGACATCTCAAGGTCTTTGTTACAACATCCTAAAGGAAAACAGTTTTTGTTTTAATCACAAGTTGTGTTTTATACAGTATGAAATGGCACGTATTGTCAGATTTTCAACCAAGAGCTGTATAAATATTTTAGTTTTCATAGCAGTTGTACTGTACATGTAAGACATTTGCATAAATAATTTAGTTTTCATAGCGACTTAAGTTTACATGTCGATATTTTAAAATTAATTTGGTACATGTTAGTAATAATAGTATAGTTTTTAATCACAAGTTGTGTTTTTATACAGCATGAAAAGGCATGCTTTGTCCGTTTTCAACCATGATTTGTATAAATCATTTAGTTTTCATAGCGACTTAAGTATACATGTCGACATTTTCAAATTAATTTTGTACATGTTGATCTACATGGGTTTCGAAGATTACTTTATTGTCAGATTTTCAACCAAGAGCTGTATAAATATTTTAGTTTTCATAGCAGTTGTACTGTACATGTAAGACATTTGTATAAATAATTTAGTTTTCATAGCGACTTAAGTTTACATGTCGATATTTTAAAATTAATTTGGTACATGTTAGTAATAATAGTATAATTTTTAATCACAAGTTGTGTTTTATACAGTATGAAAAGGCATGCTTTGTCCTTTTTCAACCATGATTTGTATAAAGCATTTAGTTTTCATAGCGACTTAAGTATACATGTCGACATTTTCAAATTAATTTTGTACATGTTGATCTACATGGGTTTCGAAGATTACTTTAAGATAGCAAATACTTTCACTATTATATTTATAGATAGCTGTAGGGTACGAGAGGAGAATATAACATAGTTTCACCATTTGACGACTGAGTTATATTGTTATTCTGAAGAGAAAGAGGGTTAAATCTATTTCTAGTATATGATGAAATGGTTAGAGAAAATATGTTATGACGCTATCCTAGGAAATCGCATTCCTGCATCTAAGTCTATCTATTTCAAACAAGAAACGAATGTAAGTTCGAAGAGGGGGAAACAGTTACTTAATATCGCTATAAAAAGGTTGACTTTATTGTCCCATCATTAAACACTGTTTCATCGTTCGTTCTGTGAATACTGTAGACTACATACTTGTCGGCAGCATCAGTATCTGTTCTTCTAACATAGACTTTGTCTTTTCTTTTACAATTAACGAAGTAAGTAACGTCATGTTAGTTTGTTTTCCTATTTCTATCAGTTTCGATGTTTTACTATTTTGTTACTAAGTTGTTAGTCATTATCAGCTAGAGTTTATTGTTGACATAGTGTATAAAAATGTTATATTAAATACCTTTTTTCTTTTCAGATGGTATCTATAATTGAGAAATTCAATAACACTACTTATGGGGCAAGGTGTGTTTCAATCTCACAACCAGTAGTGTTCAATATTACTTTAGATGTTAAAGAAAAAAGAACAAAAGGTTATGATTTATGTACTTTATACTGACCAAACCGTATGAATTATGTTAGGGATATATTGTTTTCTTTTGATCGTAGAGGGTGGCCGAGTTGCAGACGTACAGGGTTTTGTCGAACAATCAACAGGTCAATTTTTTGTAAAAGAATTTTTTCTTGTGATTTGAAATGTGAAAACAGTGTACATCTATTATTCAACAGCCCTGAAGACCGTGTTGTAAACGATATGACAAAACATTACTTAGAACATTTTCATCATGGATTAAAATACGATCATGGATTTGTAGATTATGGTCACATGGAAAATATTGTAAGAAACATTTTCAACAATTGTGATCATGTATTTGTGAAAGGTTGTCAGAAGAAACAATTTCTACACAACATTATTCCGTCTGTTGAGGTCTACGATCTATTTGATTTCAATTGTCCAAATTTAAATATTCTACCTAAATGTATTACTGTCTGTAAATTCCATACTTTTCCTGAAGCAAAATGTGCACAACAAATTGTTTTAAGTTTAAAGTCATGGATAATAGACAATATTCATTACGTGTTTTTTAAACAAACCTGAAGTTAAATAAAACATACCTCTGATGCTAATGGTTTTTTTTCTGGAAGGAGAAGCAGTTGAATCACTATCACTTTCAATCACACGTAGAGCTATAGACACTTAGGAAATATAGAGTGTATGAGATCACATGTTAAAACTCTTTTATACATGTCGTATTGATTACACATAACAAGTACTGACGCGGATGTGTGTGTGTGTGTGTGTTTCAATCACTTCCTTGTGATGAAATTCCATTCTGTCATCGTGTTTGTAAACCCAGTATGTTGAAATAAAACATGCAGCACTACTACTGTGAAGCCCTTTGTTTATACACATTATTTCACAGGAGCGTGACAATCTTATGATACACAATAAAAAGGTTGTGACGGTCTGAAATGAAATTTAACCTTAACCGTTTTCCTAATCATTACACACAGTCATTTACATATAGTTAATAATAACACTGTTCATCTGGAAGGAGAATAGATGCTGTATAGAAGATGAAATATAAAAGGTTATGCAAGTATAAACTTATTTATCTTTTAATAACAAAACATTGTTAGGGAATGCGCTCTACAGGCATGTTGTTTTCATAGGTCCCTCTTACAGTATCTGTAAGTATAGTAGGAACACATGTTATTTACCTCCTGCCTCTTAATTGCATAACAGCGCCTCTATGCGTACACATTTTCTACCAAAGAGCTTAAATGGTAAAAGGTGTATGAATGAATGAATCGGGGAATAGCATAGTGCGAAAGAGCGTAACTTTTTTTTTTGTTAGAAACGATTCCCGTGACCTGACAACATTCCCTTTGGTCATGAGGGCTTAATTACAACCGTAGGGATGAATTTGGATAGCATAGTGCGAAAGGGCATAATTACATTGTTCGAAACGACTCCCATGACGTCAAGAACGTTTCCTTGGTCCATAGGGCCTAATTACAGCCTTTGGGATGAATATGGATAACATAGTGCGAAAGGACGTAACTAAATTGTTCGAAACGACTACCATGACGTCCTTAAAGTCTACTTGATCCAAAGGGCTTAGTTACAGCTGTCAGGATGAATGTGGGGATAGCAGAGTGGTAAAAGGCGTAACTCATTTGTTCGAATCGACTACCATGACGTCAATAACCCCTCCTTGGTCCAAAGGGCCTAATTACAACATTTGGGATGAATATGGATAACATAGTGTTAAAAGGCGTAACTCAATTGTTCGAATCGACTACCATGACGTCTTTAACCTCTCCTTGGTCCAAAGGGCCTAATTACAACATTTGGGATGAATATGGATAACATAGTGTTAAAAGGCGTAACTCAATTGTTCGAATCGATTACCATAACGTCTTTAACCTCTCCTTGGTCCAAAGGGCCTAATTACAACATTTGGGATGAATATGGATAACATAGTGTTAAAAGGCGTAACTCAATTGTTCGAAACGACCCATGACGTATTTTTGTCAAAATGGCACAACTAGGGAGTCGGGGCGGCGTCGGAACACCTCAGGATGAAAGGGCACATCTCACGCTTTCATATGACACCCATGACGTATTTTTGTCAAAAGGGCACAACTAGGGCGTCGGGGCGGCGTCGGAACACCACAGGACGAAAGGGCACATCTCACGCTTTCATATAACACCCATGACGTGTTTTTGCCAAAAGGGCACAACTAGGGCGTCGGGGCGGCGTCGGAACACCACAGGACGAAAGGGCACATCTCACGCTTTCATATGACACCCATGACGTATTTTTGCCAAAAGGGCACAACTAGGGCGTCTGGATGAATCGGGAACAGCACAGAGCCAAAGGGCTTAATTACATTATTCGAATCGACTACCATGACATCACGGGACTGTGACGGATCAAAGGGCTTAAGTATAGAGACTGTTCCTGTTGCGTAACGGGAATACTAACCATAGGGCCTAAATCCTAAACAAGGAGTCTGGATGAATCGGGAATAGCACAGAGCCAAAGGGCGTAATTACATTATTCGAATCCACTCCCATGACGTCATGGCGTCGCCGGTACAAAGGGCACAACTCAGGCGTCGGGGGGCGGCGTCGGAGACGTCGGAACCCCATAGGACGAAAGGGCACAACGCGGGCTTTCATATGATACCCATGACGTCATGGCGTCGCGACGCTGGGGGCGGCGTCGGTTGGCGGCCATTTTGATTTAAACCTCCACCCTTACTACTAATCGATCATAAAGTATCTAGAACTTCTCAACAGTCATAGATACAGCATAAAAGCAGATCATGCTACTAATAGAATGAAAAATAAATTACTTGTACATAAAATAACAGTTATGAATTAAATCGTATTTTCTACACATTTCTCAATATTTATCCTGGAGGAGTCGTATTTCGTGAACTCCATCAAATTTCAAGAATATTTCGTGGGTATAGTTTGCATAGTAGAGATATTTTAAGCATCTTTAAAGATAAATATAGCCAAGGAAAGCTGTTTTATAAAATGTCGCTCTGATCCCTGTCCCTACTTATAATTTAGGAACACTTTTTAACATGAAAAGTTTTGCCAGAAAGACATTTCATAAATTCATATATTATTTTGACCATTATTCCCAAGTAACATATATTCATTGACTTATTTACATTACGTCATATTAACGCAACGTGTTGTTATATTATATTATAATAGGCCTATTAGGCTATAGATGAAGCCAGTGTCATACTGACTGCGCCACCCAGGTCAAAGGTAATTTGAAACTGCTGTGCTATACGCCTCCTGATTTGGATGTATCGCTCCACCCAAGTTCCTACTAATGTTCCCATGTCAGATTAATTATGTCAGACGCAAGGAAATAGCCTATCGTAAGAAAATGAGAAAGAATGAAATCGGATTCCAGTGTGCTGAATGTGATTATGTAGTACACCGTGCCTGAAGTAACTACTGCACTCCTACATTTAAAAGCGTTGGCTGTAATGGACAAGAAGCCAACATGTGTTTTCTGTTTTGAGGCGACGCGACGCACATTTCCATTGAAAGCATTACGGTGTTATGCATAATCTCCACTGCTTTCTCTATCTACGCTACATAATCACAAAAGGTATTTTCCAAACAATCGTCTATAAAGCCTAATAGCACAGTATAAGTATTAATACAGTAAGGAAACTGTGTGTTAAAAGTGTTAAAACTTGTTAGCTGGGCGACACTAGCGCTCCATGCGGCGGTTGAGTAAAACTGCATTCTCACCATATAAAATAACTTGGGAAAATGCATAAACACATAACAAAATATGTTATAATAAGAGAAAAAAATCTTCTTTCAAAACTGAATTTTAAATTTAAGAAACAATGAAGCATGTATTATATTTTAGTTAAGATCAGGCACAATTTTTAAATGCCACTTACCTGTGACGGATAGTTAACTTGCACTGCAGTTCCTAGGGCTATTCTTATTACAAGTTTTAATAACTTCAAGATGATTCTTGGAAAACCAATTATAACTCATTTTTATTTTTAAAAGTAGCCTAATATTACATTAGAATAGAAATGTCATCATTTTACAAAAATAATACAATATTACATAAGATACAATACAAAATTCAAATAAAAATATAGGTTTCTATCAATATTTCTCAATTTCTAATACTCCAAAACTGCTTTTAGTATACAGTCGGTACAGCAATTTACATTTAAATATTTTACAGTTTTTGTTAGTAGGTCTTCTCGCCGACTATTGATGACCCATTTTTTACACCTGAAATCATTACAACAATTGAAGGTAGATCGAAGCCGTAAGATACAGAAACAAAATACAATCTCAACAATGAAGTTGAGGACGAGCAGTGTGACAAACCTATATTCAAAGGTCACTCTTTAATATAATTTATAACTTAAACGTTGATTTTAATGGTGGGACAAACCTTGGACTAGATACGCTTCTTAACAGTAGCCTATTTTAGGTAAGCCTATTGCTTGCCTAGGTTTGGATAATGATGTCATGTTAGTTTACTGTCGCAAACACCTTAATGGCACATGTATCCGAGAATTTATGATGTAAGATTATGTTTTCGTCATCTTTACGCCTACATCGTGTTCGAGAAAATAAATATCGTACCGCCTGTAAAATCGGCTATGTGCACTTTTTTACGAAATTGAGTTATGTGCACTGATATTCCTTAGCATTGATCCTTACAACCGGGCATGTGGATCTTTGATTGTCAGGTTTGTGCAAGCAAAGAAAAAAAATCGGCTACATGCTGCAAAATGGCCATGTGCATTAGAGCTCACATAGCCATTCTTGACTGCCAACACGGCACACATGTTTGTATACATAACCGGCCCTGACATATACATTACAATGCACATAGGAAATAAGCTGCACCGCAGCAAATATTGTGTTATCTTAAGCGATCACAATACAACATCCTAAATATTGTTATCTTTAACCGTGATATAGACTGTTGACATTTTCATTTCATTAGTATCTATTGTTAGAAATTACAACATAATTAAAGATAAAAATATTACATTAAAGTAAATGTAAACATAACCACACCAGAACATGTGTCAAGAGTAAGCCAGCAGGCATACAATAAATATTACGTATTTTTCTTCTTACCTTTCTGGATCTTTTGGGAAAGTGAAGAAATGCAATTCAGGATTTCTTCCTTTATTGTTACTGCAATTTATAGCAGAACAATAACATCCTTTCCAAACACGCATTGCTATAAAAATTCAAGACTCCTATTTATTTCCATTCTTCCCGCAGTAGTGATTGTAGTATTACTCATTGGCCGGTAGGATCGCATGGAATCTGCGCGCGCATGTCCGTATGGCAGAAAAACGGACTGAGTTTCTTTACTGTATTAATACGTATACTGTGCTAATAGCCTACGCTTGATACTAACAAAGCTTGTGAGACAGGCTACTAATACCTCTGCATTGGTTCACAGCAGTCATCCTTTTTCGGGATAAATCTCTTCCTATAGGCTAACGCTTTCCATATAGAAAATTGCATATTTTATACAAATGTTTATTGATTTATAATGTTTTGATTTCTGTTATGAATCCTCAACGAGTTTATTACTCCTTCATTAGTTTCATTTATTACTTAATTGTATATTCGAATGTAACTCCATGGCGCCACATCCGCTGCCGTTATCGATGGAGTACTGGACCGGAGTAGGCCTAGCTCCTCAGCTGTTACCACCTCGTTTCAGGATCCGGATCTGTAGTCAATAAAATATTAATTTCCAAGACAAAAGAAGAAGTAATGATGCTTTACCTCTCAAGTTTTAGAAGGTGAACCATAATTTAAGTTTATAATACCAATATTTTATTTAAATTATTAAAACTAACTAGGACTAATTTATTTTCAACTTTTTGCCGTATTTGTATATTTTCTTCCAATCGGAAGCATTTGTTAATAAGTTTCTTGAATGTAAAATGTATTTTTTTATTAGTAGCTAACTGGTTGTCCGCAAAGGCGGTCAGTTGGATATTACATTTGTATATTAGTTTCGATTCATTTCATTGCTTATAGCTGATATAATATGTACCATTTATATGGCATAATCAATAACTGGCCTTAGTAAAAAGAACTAAGAGAATGAATATATGCATTTGTGAACCACAGATTGTCACTGTTCGACATTACATGAGAATATTATAGGAGAAAAATTCCTCTGACACTGGGATTAGAACCCAGGATCTTCGGCTATCCGTTCCTCTGTCCACCAACTGAGTTTAGCCAGATTTCGCTTCACAGCGCCAGATGGAACCTCTCTCTTAAGATTGATTACCCTTAATGGTCTACATCACTGACAGACAAGTTATGTCATATGCAGTAGCCTACTGTGAGGCACTCTAGTTAGTGATTTTTGTGACCGGGCTTCCACCTATATATGACACTGCCAGGGTAAGGAAAAATAAGTTTTCCGTTCACCTTCAGCGCAAAATTCTGAGTATTTCAGAAAATAAAAATACCTCTAACTAAAAAATTGATGCTTTTATGGCCTTTGAAAATTTATTTCTCAAAATGTGTAATTTACGGCAATTAATCTCCAAACTTTGCTCCGAAATTTAGTTTCACAATACTGCGATAGGCCCACCATGCTCAAAGTTTATCCTACATTAGCAGAATATCATCTACAATATAGAACGTGTTTATGTTGCTCAAATTTGATGGTTTTGTCACGAAAAGTAACAAAGAAAGCTTTAGGGGAATGAAATTATGAAGGGTTTCTAAAAATGTAGACTTCTTTTCAAAGTGAAAATTTTATGGTGAGTAGTACTGTTTTATGTTTGTTCTGATCAGGGAAGTTTTCATGAATTAAAACAATAGACAGAATCAAAATCTAAAAATCAACATCTTACACTCTGTTAGCTTTTTTTTTTTTTTTTTTTTTTACTGTTACGCTGTAACTTATTTACTGACATATGCCTGGGTTTCCGTGGCACGTTCATATTATTATTTATATATTACATTTACATTACTATATTTATGTAGACTTTAGCGACCTCACTATAAATGTTGGCACACTTACAATCTAGCCAGGAAACACTTAACTCAGATTCTTATATTATTACAAGAGTTTAAGTTAAGTAAATCTTCTACTGGTATTGGCAGATAAAGTAGTAGTTTGTGTGCCAGAGACACAGTCATGCTAGTGTGTGAATTACTATAAAGCCTAATGTAACATAGACGAGCATGATGGATATTATAGTAGAATCAGCATGTGTGGCTGGTAACAGATGGAAAGTCTCGACCTTATGACATAGATGCCGGCCTAATTACTTCTCCTAATTGCTCTACCTTAATTAGCACCACTCCAGAGTATCTGCATCCCCTGCCAGAATCAGCTTGTCTCCTGCATCTCTGAGCACATCATGTGGCTGAGTCGAGAATAACACGTTCGTATTTAGATAACAATTATGTGAACCACGGGATCATTTCGTCAGAATCGTTCAAAGTGGCAGGCCTTACTGACATTGAATCTTACTTTGGCTCTTATGTCGATTTTTGAACTGGCATCATCTATTTCGAAGGGCTTTCATATCAACGCTGACTAGGACATGAGGGGGGGGGGCATCTCGACGCTCATCATCCTAGAAGAACACAGACACATACGACAATGATCAAGGATATTGCAACAAGACATTCACATTAGCGAGTGGGGAAAACACTTAGATTGTCCACCCATCCCGAATGTTAGTCTTTGACGTTAACAACGCCTCTTTCGCTTTACGATGATTATTGAACTCATGAATCAGTGACCAGTCCGGTTAAGAATGTATGGGACTGTAGAGGCTATTCGCTGTACAATTCATCAGTTATATGACTCACAACTTTTAACAAGCCTAGATGATTTGAAAGAGGCATTAAACAATCGATCTCTCCCTGGAATAGTAAATAAAATTAATTTTCGGTACGTGTAAAATGATCAAGGAAGGAATATCATGATGGAAAAAAGCAACACTGATGTCAAAGGATTTAAATTTTTGGAAGAATTAAAGATTTCCATAGTTCACTGTAGCCAGTTTATCTTTTTGGACGAGACATGGATCAATGTTAACCATACAAAAGGAAAAAATGGATGCGTGAAGAATCTGATGGAGAGTTTGATTCATCGCTGTGCATTCCCTTAAGTAGGTATAAAGGCCAAATATTCATAGGCCTGCATGCTGGATCGGAGTGCTGATTTGTCCCAAATGGTTTGCTGTTATTCAGATCGAAGAGAACAAACAATTATCACGAAGAAATGTATGGAAACGTTTCTAAAAACTTGTTTGTGAACAAGCTCCTTCCGAAAACGCCTCAAAATTCAATCATCGTAAAGGACAATGCACCATACCATTCAGTCAAACTAAATAAAGCTCCAATTTCCTCCTCTTTAAAATCAGTTATGGAGGAATGGCTACGTCAACGCAACTGTGATTACGATCCTCGTTCTACTAAGGTCATTTTATATGAAATTAGTAAAGGCGTTAAAGACAAACTCAGGACTATCAAACTGATACAACTGCTGCAAAACATGGGCACACAATTTTACGTCTCTCGCCATATCACTGCCAGTACATATAGGGGCAAATAAATAATGACGTAGCAAAACAAAACAAAGAATTCAAGTGTAACAATAAGGAAACTATGTTTAAAGCCGTAGTAGAAAAAGTGAACATGGAGAAGGGCTTGTGAACCTGTTTGTTGGAAAAGAGACGGCTTCATGGACGAGATGTCGGGCAGTTTGGTTAGACTCAGATGGCTGTGAGAGTGAGAGCACAGAGTATGGAGATTATTCCCTCCTCAGCCCTCAAGACAGAGCGCTGTCCAGCCCACCACAATCCGCCACTGTGAGTAAGGATGACATCTCCCCCGTACAGCTTCGCCATAACAAGAGGGTGACTAGCTCCTTCTCTTTTCAACATATATTTCTCTCTCTCTCTCTCTCCCTCTCTCTAAGTTATTCCAAATACCCTATATTTCGGCATGAGTGTGTGTGAACTACTAATGTGTCTCGTTCTTTGGGTTTGTGTTGACTCGGAGGTGGCTCTATCGGCATTGACTGATCACTGATCACTGATCAATATCAGCGTTCATTGAGTAATGGGCCATAAGAGGAGTACGCTGTCTCGTTTGCCGAGCGATAGTATCTTAAGAACTGGCAGTCTGGCGACACTGTACTTCGTGGTGCGCATGGTAGTTGTGCGTTCATAGATATGCGTTTATTGTCTGCAAAACTTATACCGCTTTAACGAAGTTAACCGAAGCGATACGAATGCTGAGAACTCGTCTTCACTTCAGCTTCATATAGCACTAAACCATCAGGATAATCATTCGAATGCTTTTTATACGATTCTTGATATCTCGAGAACTTTCAAGTTTTCAATAATTCCTATTTTTTCATTCGAGATCTCCCATCACTATGTTAAACTAAGAGAAAGAAGAAGTACACATTTATTCTCAATGTCTTTTATTGTGCCTAGTCTTTCGGTTCTTCCGTCATCAGGGCGTCATTTTACTCTGCCAAATACGATGCTCTGACGATCGTTCTGTGTAACCGAAAAGCCTAGGTACAATAAAAGAATTTGAGAATAATGGTATTATCAGTTTCTATGACAACTTCGAAGCGATGGAACTTCAAAATTTTTACCTTCAAACAGATGTTAAAAATAACAACGGAGATAATGGGATTTATGGTAGGAAGAGTTATTGTGCTAACGAGCTAAATCACAATTAATAATATATCGATGAGAAGAGATTCGAACTCTGGAAGAAGTTAGGAGGTAATGGTTGGCACATTATTAATATGATTACTCATGGAACATGCATAGAGAGCTTCGAGCTGGCATAGAACTGGAATCAGCAAATTTATGCGAGTTTCCAATTTCCATAGAATTGAGTAGGACGAGGCCCGCAGCTAATTTCGCAAAGCCAGAGCTACAAGAGAAACTTGGTCACATTGGATTATTACACTAGACAGGACGCAAACTGCATCACCATATGAAAACAGAAGCATTTCAGTTTCTCGTAACATCTTTCAAAGTAGCAGATTACCATCCCGATATTATGTTTATGTTTCACCAATAACTAATTTTCGAAATTACAACATGTTTATATATTTTGTTTCTATTCATTCTATGAAAAGATAAAAGATGTTTCACCTACAACAAAAATTTGAAATTAAAGGAAAGTAACGACAATAAATATTTTTTTCAAATAAAACTGTTTTATTACTGATATTGTTATTTAACAATAAACATCAATTATAAATTAAAAAGCATATCAAGAAATCTTTAAATTACATTAATTTTAAAAGTCAACAATTGACTAAGATGAAAAATGATTTCCCAATATCGGATACCATCCGATATTAGGCTAAACTATTAATGCATCTGTTGTACTACTCAGGTTAGCTATTGAATCACTCATTGCATGTCACTGACTTAGGCATTTGCACATTACTTTCATCCTTAGTAAACAGGAAATGGATTCAGT
This sequence comes from Ectobius pallidus, assembly GCA_964059195.1. Taxonomy (NCBI): domain Eukaryota; kingdom Metazoa; phylum Arthropoda; class Insecta; order Blattodea; family Ectobiidae; genus Ectobius; species Ectobius pallidus. Next base: position 53,998,585 of record CAXKWD010000011.1, read on the forward strand.
GTCTTCCTCTTGATCATCATCACCAGGGCCCGGATTCTGATGACCTAAAATTGTTTGAAAAATGACCTATAAAATGACCATAAAATTTTAAGAAAATGACTTAATAATTATAAAAAATGACCTAAAAACTTATATTTTATTTATAAAAAATTATTATTTTACACACAAAGTTATAGGTACTAATTTCTATATAATTGTAAAAACTGTAAATAACTGTAATGTTGTGAATGTTCTTTTCTCACGGAAATTTATACTGGCACTGAGGTACTGGCGAGTCAAACTTCGGCATTTCCTTTTGCTGTCTGCCGGATTATATTATTGTTTATACTTACATTACATTACACTTACACTTACACTTACATTACACTTCAAAGAAGGCACCGCTGTCGACGAAAAAAGTTAATACACTCAAAAATGCATGAAAATGACTTAATAAGGAAGAAAATGACACAAAAATGACAAAATAATGACGTAAAAATGAAATAAATGCCCTAAAAACATAAAATGGCATAAAATGACAAAAAATGACCTAATAAAAATGCATTTCTATAATATAGAGGCCATGATTAGGATTTATCCACAAGTTGGCAATGTGTATGCAGCATCAATAAAAAGATGACATGTCATTAGAATCCGGGCACTGATCATCACCATAACTGTCTGAAGTCTCCTCGGAATTTATAAAAGGCTGTAGCTTCCAAAAAGATAGACCTGGATGTCGCCGAAACAATTCTTTGTAATTTTTTACAGATGCTTTCCCTGAATTTTCAGAGAAAGTGTGCTTCAATTTATTTCTTATGGCTAGTTGCCACGCAAGCAATAATAAGCCTATCGTTCCTTTGTATTTAAAGAATTACTCGCAAATTCGTTTTCTATACTTTCTGGTAGAACATATCTTTGTCCCAATTTTTGTAACACAGGGTACAGAGTACCTGTATGATTAGCATAGTTATTCAAAGTTGACCATGATACTTTAAAAGTTTAGAGCTTTAAAATAGCACTTTCATTTTTTCTCACTGTTTCCACGTCTTTTATCATTAATACTAACGGTCACGTCTTATTTTTGTTTCTATTTCTGAATGATTAATTAAGATTTAATTGTGGTTTTGAATAATGTATTTATATACTCAGATTATTTCTTTTTCAAACTCCTCTATGGTAATTTCCTTCCCTGATAAGAAATTTGATTATCTTATACGGAGGAATTTGAAATCCATACTTAACATGACTTTCGAAGATCGTAATTAGCAGGGCCCGGATTCTGATGACCTAAAATTGTTTGAAAAATGACCTATAAAATGACCCTGAATTTTAAAGAAAATTATTTAATAATTATAAAAATAACCTAAAAACTGTTATTTTGTTTATAAAAAATTATTATTGTATACACAAAGTTATAGACTAGTTTGTAAATAATTGTAAAAACCGTAAATAACTGTAATGTTGTGAATGTTCTTTTCTCACGGAAATTTATACTGGCTCTGAGGCACTGGTGAGTAAAAATTCGGCATTTCCTTTTGTGGTCTACCGGATTATATTGTTGTTTATTGAGGGTAAACAGTAGTTTGCACTCTCAAATCCAAGCAGGTTGCAGGCTCTGGTGCCAAGTCAATCTAATAACAATAGTAATATGACACAAAATTTTGGCATTTCTTTGATTCTCATTTCCGACTGAGACATGTCAACACTTATAAAGCCGAATTTTTCCTTCTTGCATTAAACAAACAACACTTCAAAGACAGCACCGCTAGCGACGAAAAAAGTTTATACACTGAATGTAAATACATGAAAATGACTAAATAAGGAAGCAAATGATACGAAAATGACAAAATAATGACCTAAAATTGAAATAAATGCCCTAAAAACATAAAATTGCATAAAATGACAAAAATGACCCAATAAAAATGCATTTCTATAATCTAGAGACCATGATTAGGATTTATCCACAAGTTGGCAATGTCTATGCAGCATCAATAAAAAGATGACATGTCATTAGAATCCATAATCGCCGCGCGCAATTTACCTATACCCAAAACTTACGTCGCGCGCAGTTGACCTATTCGCACAACGGACCTCTGCGCGCAGTCGGGCACTTTAAAACAGTTAGAAATTTATCTTGCTCGCAGTCGGGGTCCTCCGGTTTAAAGTTGCCGATTTCTACTACCTTAATTTCATGTTCTGAAAGACTGATATCCTCAGGATAAGGAGGCTGATAATTAGTTATCCTTCCAAGCAAAAGGCACAACGATTCTTTCAGTAGAGTAAGGTATACCTCCTCATGAGACTAAAAATCATTCAGATAAAGCTGAAACGATATTTCCCAAACCCACATTATTATTATTATTATTATTATTATTATTATTACGACAGCCCATAGCTACATTGTGAATAAATGAAACTGATTTTCGATTTGGCTACTCCAGTCCTTGAGTCAGTTATAATATAAGCACAAAAAGTGAATGGCCGAATAGCAGCCTAGTTTTAGTAACCAAGATATATTTTAAAGCTTTTACATCTTATAATGTCACACCGTTCAATATAATTATGTTTTTATTATGCTGATAACTGTAATTTTTAGGTCGACTATTTACGAGTGTATTAGCTGATGTACTAGCAATCATTTTCTTTTAAATCAGGATATCGATGAATTGTGCGTAGTCTAATACAAGTATTTTGCATCCAGTTCCTTAGCTCTTTTTTAAACAAGCGTCACTTTATATTTTCGCAATATACCCGTATTATCAACGTACAATAATTGAACAATTGCGATGTTCATTTAGCACTGGTTTTGGTGATATGCACATACGATGGAACGATATTAAACTTCTTTTGTATGGAACCTTAATCCTTAACCATGGGCATGAAGTCTGTGTGACCGCAGTAAAAACAAACAACTGCTACTGTCTGGAAATCAACTCTACAAGTGTGTGGTTTACACTGCCTGCCCTTCTTAAAACCCTTTATCATCCTACACGTATCGCTTACTCATCAGTGTTAGTGGAACCGTGCTAGAAAACAGTTTATTTTTGTAGCGGTCCGCGAGACCTCCCATTCAGGTTACGTAAGTGTTCTCAGTTTACTATTTTGCGAATAACAATGAGCGTATGGCCGGAGTCATAACAAACTGTTTGATCGAGAGTTTTAAGACTATGTGATGACAGTAAATAGTTACGATGAAATTATTCCGGCGAAATTTGGCAGTGAATGTTTTAAGAGAATGATTATCTGTCTCATTTTTAAGAGAAAATGTTGTAAGTTAAGCGACTGCAATTTTGAATACAACCACTTATTATGGTGAACTGTGATTAATAACTGGTTGGGAGTGATATGAATGACAATACTAAATATATTAACTATTCATTTGAAAAATATTAACGAATCTTTGAAACTGTGCATTTCGTTGCATTTGTTATGGAGTAACTGAAATGTTTGTGTACTAATAATGTTTCGGCAAATAGAGTTAGGAATCAATTTGCTTTAATAATAATTAAAATTCACATTTTCGAGTTTTTTCATTGTTAAGAGCCTATTTACTCTGAGCGGTCATTCAGACCTCACGTCCACGTTAATGTAACAGAATAATCACGTCCATTGTTGAGAGTTAAACTGAATATACGTGTACCTACCATTACTACTGGTATCATCGCCCGGCAGCGTCAAATACTGTACTACCAATTAAAATCTATATCAGGTTAAGTACAGTGGCTCAAGAAAACGTGGTACATGGCGTCGGAAAGACAGGGAGACGAAACCTGACCCATTCTTGTAATTAGACAGCAAACATGCAGTGAGGGAGATGAGCGGCGCTCCCGCAAATTCAAATATGATTGCACACTGGCTTAAGCCCTGGCAGCAGCAAAAGCAATTAACTCAAGCTTCAAGAAAGTCAACCAACAAAATCATGTTCGCTAACAACCTCCCGAGCCTGCTTCATGCACGAAGTGAATGAAGATGGTATCTTATTTGATGAGTAATTTATACAATATATTTTATTATATTTCCCCCTGCCGGGGGAACCTTGAGGGGATCTTATACCTAGGTATTAGTCATTGCTAATTGCTTTTTGTCAAATTACATTACCAAGTACTGTACATCACCCAATCATTTAAGCCTAAGAGCAGGCTTGACCACGATTATTTATTCAACCGCTAACAGGTGGCTTTTTAAATAAATTTTGTTAGACCATACTATAGGCTAATAAGCTTATTATATCTTAATGGCATCCATTAAAGTACAGATTTCCATTAACCCTTTCAGAGCGAATTTTATATGTTAATATAATTAACTCTCATGTGAAATCATCTGTGTGCTCTTGAGTTTAAAATCTATAAGGATAATTTTAATAAATCAGATAAATTTTATGAAAGAGAATCTTAACACGGGAGTAAATATCCTCACATCGCACATAAAACATTCCTCGAGTAGTCTTATATAATTATACGTCAGTAGAAGTGAAAAGGTCAGAGCATTGGTGTGGTATCGATCAATGTCGAACACGGAAAAGTCTTTGAAATCTTGAGAGCAGCAAATGGAACTGCGTAGTAAACAACCTGTATTTACAGTAAAATCAATTCCGTCGCTTTGCTCGTTTCATAAACATACTCGTATCAAAATAAATGTCTTTATAGGCCCGTTGCATAATGTAATATTATAACACCAATTTAATAACAGATTAAAGTTAGAAAAAAATGTTTGCTTTGTGATATGATTAAAGTTACACTGTAATTTATAGAAGAGGATTTAGGAATTATAATATGTCGCCTAACGTAAAAGATTTGAGACTTGATATAAAAAAATCGGTGTAATTATTATTTCACAGGATTCGGAATCCGTTTTAGATCACCGGTATTCCTTCAAATTTTATTTTCTTACAGGTTATAATAAAAAATACCCATTCATAATTTACGGAGTGACCTATGAAAATCATACCTTCTTAAGTCCATTCTGCTGCTAGAAGATATTTCAATGCTTAATTATTGAATAAACATATAAATCAATATTATTATCCTGATATCAGTTTCAGGGTCCCCGGCTGAAAACTCGCTTTAAAAGAAAACAAAATAAAACGTGGGTGCGCACGCAAAGATAATACAATTCACCCACTTTTCTGCTACTTGTACCTGGTCTTCAATCAAACTGACTTAAGTGAATGTGCAATCATTGAGAGTACATACATGTTTTCGGAACCGCCTGCATAATAATAAAGCGACGTTTCACTTCATTAGTTTTCAATTTACCAAAATGTGTTGCTTTTACCTTGTTTCTTTAAGTAGTGTAATGTAATTTATATAAATTCTACTTTTTTGTAAATTATAATGTAATTCAGCTAACAAGAGAAGGTCAAGTGTTAAAATGCTTAAATGATAGAGCACATTTTAGAGATTTTAGAGCATATTTGCATGCATTGACTATCGAGCCTTGGGGAACAGAGACTTCGTCATGAGATGACACTACTGAGTAATTGATATTTCCAAGTGGACAAGTTGGTGGAAATATTCCATGAACGAGACAGTCATAGGCCTACTTGCTGCTTACCTCAGCAAGGCAGAACTCGATACGTTGAATTCAATACCAATGGAAAAGAAAGGAAAGGATAAGTTGAAATACTGAGAAGCAGAGAAAATCTGTGTACGCGAATATCCCACCAGGGGCGTGTCGTGTCAAAGACTGCTACTCCATGCAACATCATTTATTCAAAGCCAGTCAACGAATGTCCTCAAGAAACGTGGCTAGTAAAATAACTATAATTAAGGCCTAATATGCTATGCCCTGGGCAAAAATGTTTTCATTATTGTCACCCCAAACACTTGGGCGCTTGGCTAAGATAATACATGTAGCAGTAATTTTAAAACTATTCTTGGTAAACTACGGTTTATTATTATTATTATTATTATTATTATTATTATTATTATTATTAAAATAAGACAATTCCATAAGAAATAATTTTCGTTCTTTATTAAAACAATGTTCTGTATTGAATTGATTAGTAGGCCTATTCTTTTCTTGGGATGAATATCCATTAGTGATATATATATATATATATATATATATATATAAGCTCCGTAGCTCTACATTCGTAGAAGGACTAGGCCTACCATCTAACCGCTGCATTATCTACCACAGGCAGATGGCAGGATTGAGGGCATGTGGTCAGCATGATGATTCCCACCGAAGTTAACGACGGTTTGCGTGACCGGAGCCACTATTTCTTAACCAAATAGCTCCTCAGTGCATCCCGTTCCACACCTCGCAACCTCAGAAAAATCCGAGGAGGTGCCGAGAATTGAATCCGGGTCTGTTAACCCATAGCCAACACAGCTCGTAACCATGAGAAGACGCTGCGGTCAATTATAGCGCACATACATAATGACGTGTAGGCTACATAGGCCTAATATATACACACATTATTATTAATATTATTTTTCTTCTGAATGTCACTGAATTTCATTCCAAAAAGGACTGGATTGGATGTACGAGTATAATTCAGATCATTTCAGATATTATAGTAGGTTTTCGCCTTTATAAGATAACTCGCTCCACGCTTGCATCTGGACAAGATATGGGTTAGACAACAGGTACGAATACGTACTTGTCGCTTATATCTGAAAAAAATTCTTGGCCACTTCTCACTTCCATCTCTCCCATAAACAGAGGAAATAGCACAAATAAATAATGGTAATAATAACCAGGTGCACTGCAATAACATTTATAAGAAAAATAATCCTACTCAACCTTTAAACATTATAATTGCCCCACATAAACGCGTTTAACACACCAAGCATTAAAGAGATAACTTTTTGAAATACAGGTACCATGCTAGAGCTTGCCTGGAGTAATACAACTACAAGGCTTGTAATGAGCAACACACCTCCATTAATTAAACTCCTCATACTTTTTGTTTTGTGTTACATGCATTTTTAAAATAATTATGTAGGTTGACAAATTTTTATGAAAATAGATTTTCTAACACACAAGAAAACTCCGTGGTTCTACATCGCTGCATCTTCTACCACAGGCAGATGAAAGGATTGAGGGCAAGTGGTCAGCCCGTTAACGATGATTTCCGTGACCGGAAACAATCAAGTAGCTCCTCGGTTTGTATTACGAGGCTGAGTGCAACCCGTTCCAAACCTCCCTACCTCAGAAAAACCCAAGGAGCTACCGGGGCTCTAACCCGGGCCTGTGGATCCGTAGCCAGCGGCGCTAACCATGAGACCAAAAAGCATAATTACCAAACTCGTTTTGAAATATTCGTAATTATGTCGTGTCAATTAAACAAGATAACAACTAAAATGATTTAAACATTGAAAAATCGCTAGAAAAAAAGTTAAATGATCGATAAAATTCACAGTTTAATGTATAAATTTTTCATGTACTTTAGCGTCAAAATGACTATTTTTGTACGCACACTTTCATTTTTCATTGCCTGTTTCCATATCTATCTAGTTTCTTTTAATATGTGCCTATTTTGAACACTCGTGGTATAATAAATACACAATAATGTATGCATTCAATGAAAGTTTATTTACACGATTGGTCCTATTAGTATTGAAATTCCGCAACACTATTATTATGCAATTTATATTGACCTAACGCCTTCAGAGAGAAAACTATGGGATATATTCCATTGTTAGGGAAGACAACTCGACCCTGGTTGAGTAATGACGGAGCTATGTTATTAGTTCCAGCTCGGGCACACAATGCATAAGTAAAGCAGTTGTCTCACTTACCAGGCAAGAAGAGAAATCCCACAGCGAGCAATAGCAGACGTGGCACAGCATCCAATATGCGTCCGTCCATTGTCAAACTCCTGCAATAGATAACGACAACCATCATGATTAGCCATATTTAGGCCTACTATATGTGAACTGTTTATATGCCTCATTACCAGGGCCCGGATTCTGATGACCTAAAATTGTTTGAAAAATGACCTATAAAATGACCCTAAATTTTAAAGAAAATGACTTAATAATTATAAAAAATGATCTAAAAACTGACATTTTATTTACAAAAAAATTATTATTGTACACACAAAGTTATAGACTAGTTTGTACATAACTAGAAAATAGCCCTTGGCCTTGCCACGGTTAAAATGATGCTTAAATACGAAACTTATAGGCCTACGTCTATAGACCGTCCCAACCTTAAAAGACAGTATTGGTCTTATGCAGCGCACTGATGCCAGATCTACTCACATCACAAGACCAGGCACATGATGTGAAAAAGCTCTTAGATAGGCGTGAAAACCTCGAAATTTGTTTGTTGTATATAATAATTACTGTAAATCGTGCCCTGCAGATAGAACAACGGTACACCCTCCTTCCCTTATTTTCAACCCCCATGAGTAATATGTTCTCTATAAGCCCAAAAATCTACATTCTTTGACTAATATCTGCAAACTGTTACACATGTTACACATGTACCCTATAGAATGGAGTAAAAATTCTACGAGACAATCATTCTCGAAAAAAAGCACCCCTTGCGAAATTTTCATTCCCTACTATGTGATTTTTTACAAGTCTACATTCTTTGAACGATGTTTACCAAACTTTACACACAGACCCTATAAAAACAAGAGAAAAAATAGGCGAAGTTAATTTTGTAAGAAGCCACCCCTTAAATGTTTCTACCCCTATTATATCACCAAAATTTAGATCTACATTCTTGACCTGTTTTTAATAGACTTTATACACAGAACGTATAGAATCAGGAGAAAATGGTAGGAAAACTAATTTTAGAACAAACCATATTTTAGATGTTTCACCCCTATTTTGTGATATATATTTATACCTACAACCTTTGACCAATTTTTATCAGACTTTATACAAAGAACCTATTGAACCAAGAGAAATTTTAACCAAAGTTAATTTGGAAGAAATCACTCCTTAAATATCGCAACCCATATTATATAAATTTTATTTAAATCTACATTCTCTGACCAATTTTTACCAGACTTTACACAGAGCTAATAGAACCGAGAGAGAAATTTAGGTAAAACTAAATTTGGAAAAAAAAATCACTTAAATGTTTTAATCCCTATTAAATGACGTTTAAATCTACATTATTTAGCTCATTTTACCAGACTTGACACACAGATAAGCAAGACTAATAGGAATTTCTGTCTCTTCTTATCTCAATCGCACCATCCATGGTCTTTAGAAGTAATGGGGTGCAAAATCCCAAGTCCTTGGATGTGATAAGTCGTTCTTCCTCTACGGCCTAGATTTTGAAAATTAAGAGGGCTCCCTCTAAAATTGACTTCGAAGTATAAGCAAAATACAAAACCAGGTGACGCCGGGTCCTTTAAGCTAATAATTTATAAATGTTAAATTTATTATTAAATTTCATTTATATAATATTATTTACTATTGTTGTTGTTATTGCTATTATTATTACAATTATTATGTTATAATAATCAAATTTTAAAGAATATAATTAGATTAGGAAAGTAAAAGTTAAAATACATTACCTTCCTTTAGGCCTGTTCACTATCCTCAGGGAGTGGTATTATTCCTTCTCAAAGGACCTTTCGTGTTTTCTTTTCTTATTCTATACAGTACACTTTCTGAACACCGTGTAGCTTCTGCTGACTCTTTAATTGGCTGGGTAACGTTCATTTTCTTCAAGAAATAATTAAGTATATTTAATACTATAATTCGCTCTTTACTGCGCAATTTGCAAACACTGCGATTTCTAGTTTCTCTATTCATAATTAATATCAAATAAAAATAAATATAAAATTTAATTTTTAAAATCACAAAAACCACACCATAAGTTAAACTTCACTACACAGATCACATTATAACACTGAGCTCTGAAGAAGATACGATCATCTGAGAAACATATGAGTAAACAAAATCTGTACAGCGTTGAGTCAGAACTGCCTGATTGTCGAGCTCGGGAAAACTGTGATAATTTATTAATGCTACATGATATAGAGCTCTGGTTTGTTTTAAATACTTTCTCAGACATCTATAAACATTTCTTCTCGCTTAGTCACCAATGTAAAATAAAAAACAAAGTAGGTTACTCGCTAACTAACTTTTTTGTGTTAACATCCGAAAATTTTCAAGCAGCACTTCATAAAAAAAAATATAGCTTTCTTCTTATGTAAAATTTATTGCCAAGGGAAAGAGAGTATTTTCTATAAACATCAGGCAATCCAAAAAAAAATTCTTAGTCGGTTTCGATTATTGGTTTCTTGTCTATCACGTGATAAGTTATTCATCTGAAAAAATATAGATTTCCGCCAAATTAACGTAATTGTGAAAAATAGGCCTCATATTAATTATTTATGACTTCACAATTGACATCATGAGATAGAGCGGAAAATTCTCTATAAGACCTCTCAATCACATTATTACATTTATCACTTTGGAAAAATGGCAACATTGTCGGGATAGAAAAGGACGAAGCTAATTGCAGAACGTACGAGTGCAAGTGAGATGCAAATACTACATTTAACTCAATACTGTTTTTTAAGGTTGGGACGATCTATAGAATCCTGTAGGCACTGACAATACATTCACAAAAGTCAGCGCTGGCTTCATCAATTTTTATTTAAAATATCCCATCATATACTATCGCTTTTTCCTTTAGAATATAATTCGTTCCTACCAGTACGTAGATTTCAGAAATTAATTATATCGTAAGTTTTATGCAGTCCCAAAGCCACCTGTAAACACTGATAATACGTATTGTTTCTCAACTGTTTGAGGACAGATGAATATGATGTGAATTTTATTTGATCAATTCAGTGCAATTTTCAGAAATTATATGTACAGGGTGTCCGGGAAAGACCTGACGAAAAATAAATAATTATGTATCTGAAACTATTGCATTTATTGACGTGATGTTTTCACGGTTACAAAGAGAAACACGATGAGTTTTAATAAGCCTCTATGTGAGCATCATCTGTGGCCCGATACTCAATTTCGTGCCACACACGCGAAAGCATCTCCGGTGTGACTAGTGCTATTGCATCGTAGATTCGGCCACGCAAATCTGCATTATCGGCCACAGGCGTGCGATACACTTTGTTTTTCACAAAATCCCAGAGAAAGAAATCCAGTGGGGTCATGTCAGGTGACCTTGGTGGCCATGGTGTAGGTCCTTCTCTCCCAAGGACTGTGGATTTTGGCATTTGCAGTTGTCTTGCCGCCTCACGAATGGATTTCCTCGGGCTTCTTACAAAAGCAGCCCATACCCTTTCAATGTCATTGTCGTTTATGCGCGATTTCTTTGCCTTTCCCCGCTGTGACTCAACATTACCTATCTCCAGAAATTGCTTGTGCCAATGAAGGATGCTGTTTCGGGCGGGAGGATTTCGGCCATTGTCTGTTTGGAAACGACGTTGTAGCCTACGCACAACTTGCATTCCCAGTTCTCAGAATAAGACTGACTACACACGCTGCGCAGAAAAAGCTCGTGCAACAACAATGTGCATGCTCATGCGCATTACGGGATGCTACAAAACAAAACTTTTTCAGTTTGTCTTTCTAACTGTGAAAATACTGAGGTACAGAGAGGCCATTTTATGCGGAAACGTTTTAACAGCGTTGCCCCTGCTCACACTTTCCCCGCTGTTGTGCTTGCACCGGCGGGGACCGTGTTCCGTTACTACCGGCAAATCAAGACTTTAGAACCAATACAAAATAGAATAACTCAACCAATTTATTATCAAAATAGGCCTACATGTAGAGGCTTATTACTCACCATTTATTTGAGATACTGTTGAAATTTCAGCAGTCTGGTTGCTTTGTGGGCTGACCCCTTGGATATGTTAGTTTCCTGCGCCAAACGTTTCAGTGATTTTCTAGGACTTACTTCTAATCGCACCCGAATATCCTCAAGTTTCTCTACTGTAAAAACGTGCCTTTTACGCTTCTTCGGTATGTCACAAACTGAACCTGTTGTACGCCACTTTTTCATCAACTTCGAAAGACACGATTTTGTAGGGATAGTACAGTCAGGATATTTACGAGAAAATCTCCGAACACGCCTTCTATGGGTATTTCTCAATAAGTTCGCTGTTCAACCGTATACATTTTTGGTTTTATGTCTTATGTAACACACGACAACAATAGACAAGCGTCTCACTACAAAACACCGAAGCAACTAACCGCTTGTATGCTTTGTACAACTGCGATGCAATGCGATGCAAGCGCGGCAATGCGGCAGTGATGCGAGGTTTCCTCATAAAATGGACTCACTGTAGTAACTGTGATAGTTTCTGATATATAATTATTTCTTTTTCTTCAGGTCTTTCCCGGACACGGTGTATAATGTTTCAAGGGAAGGAATGGTTTGTTTGGATTTTTATTATCAGCGATATTTCAAGGGTTAAACCAACAATATTTTACAGCATGTGCCCGCGGTTTCGCCCGCCATTATTAATTGACTCCAGGATTTTTAAAACATTTATACTGACAGCTTATTAAAAATGCTTGTGGTTCAGAGCTATGAAAATTGTAAGTAAAAATAAAGTTAGAATATTTATTCATTGTGTTCATTTCACTTAGGCCTTATATAATAAAGAAACGGTATTATATTTGTATAATATTGTGAAAGTTTACACTGCGAGAGACGAACATCGCCGAGTATACCCGATGAACTCACGAAGCAGGCGAGTGAGCACGCTATTTAGGGCCGTTGAATTGTATAAGAGTAGATTGTAAAAACTGTAAATAACTGTAATGTTGTGATTGTTTTTTTCTCACGGAAATTTATACTGGCACTGAGGTACTGGCGAGTCAAAATTCGCCATTTCCTTTTGTGGTCTGCCGGATTATACTCGTAGTGTTGTTTAATTGAGGGTAAACAGTAGTTTGCACTCTCAAATCCAAGCAGGTGGCAGATTCTGGTGCCAAGTCAATCTAATAACAATAGGAATATAATACAAAATTTTGGTGTTTCTTTGATTCTCATTTCCGACTGAGACATGTCAACACTTTAACGCCGAATTTTTCCTTCTTTCATTAAACAAACAACACATCAAAGACAGCACTGCTAGCGACGAAAAAAAAGTTAATACAATCAATGTAAATACATGAAAATGACTAAATAAGGAAGCAAATTACACAAAAATGACAAAATAATGACCTAAAGTTGAAATAAATGCCCTAAAAATATAAAACTGCATAAAATGACAAAAAATGACCTAATAAAAATGCATTTCTATGATCTAGAGGCCATGAATAGGATTTATCCATAAGTTGGCAATGTCTATGAAGCATCAATAAAAAGATGACATGTCATTAGAATCCGGGCCCTGCTCATTACCCATACAAACAATTACGGCAACTCAAAAAGTTGTCAACGTGACAGTTACATTTCCACAAAGCTTCAACTTTTATGCTGGTTGTGTTAATTTTATTGATATAGAAATTGTCGTGAAATCAAAGTCTGCCTTAGCATTTTTAATCTTCATTACTCTATAATAGGTTTGTTCCCAAAGTAAATGCATGACTGCTTGAGAATTTTTGTCTAGTCTATAACTTATTCGTGATTTTGCACTTTGGGAACGGTTAGAAGAATTTCGAATCGATAGTTTCTGCGTTTAATCGATATGATATTCGAACAGAATACGTATTCCCCTTAACATGTTATACATGCAATATGCATCGCCAATATAAACTATATTTTGGCAAACTTTTAATTATTTCCCATCATTCGTACATATAAGTAGCCTATGCTTATAAATCAGGCGCAAGTTTATTGGAGGGAGGAGGCAGGGTTGTGGTTACTGTGCATGTCTCTGATAGCAATTCATGGTAGACCCTGCAAACTTTTCTTCTAATACATAAACTCCCCGTGAGAACACATGGAACAGAAACCTGAAACCCAGAATCACGAATTTTCGGTTTGGGAACGCGTGTGGAGAAAGAGCGCATGCGCGAACGATGTGTTCATTGTTTGTGAATGCTTTGGGAACAAACCTAATATTTCAACGCTGAGAATCAGGTGTTCGCATGATAATGCTACGCTTCTATTTGATGTGGGTGACGCGGGAATATAATTCCGCTCATTGGTTGATTTGATACTTTTGGATAGAAAATTACAAATACAATTTAGTGTGTACAATACAATTGGATGGAAAATTTAGGATGAAATTGTGTGCGAAGGAGTCGGTGATATCATAAGATCCGATTTGATGAATCGTAGAAATCTGGACCAGACATTTAATCGTGGGTCATCATCCATGGTGCAGAGGCATGCGAAAATGAAAACAGCCACAACTCATCAGAGTTTTGCCTCGAAAATTCTTAAATAGCCTACTGTCAATATTCTGTTTATTTTTAAACCCAATATAGCAAGAGATAGCCTATGCATAAATTTAGAAATAAGTTACTGTAGGATATCATTATCATACTTGAAATGGAACTTTATCACTTATATTAAACATATATATCCCGGAAGAGGGACAATAGGAATTCTAAACTCGTCATTATGAAGCAGCCGGTCTCCTTAGCCGTGGTAGCTGAGGCATACTCCTTGGAGCCGCGGTGAAGGAGGCTGTGAATTCGAGTCCCGCCTCTGGCATGGGTGTTTGTGTGTAATACAGAAAAACAAGATAAACAAACTGTAAAACATGGTAACCAAACGGTAAAGAAGACAAATAATTAAGGAAAATTGGCCTATGGCCGGCTAAATTAAAAAATAAGCAGAAATATAATGATCAAAACAAAAGCACTTATAGACAAATCACTAGCGGAAAGTGTAATGTAATATTGAGTGGAAACATGGAAAGTAAATAATAAACCAAAAGCAAAATACGAGCCACTAAAATGGATTACTGGAGAACAGCAAGATAATGTAAAAAAATAAAGGAATACTGCCACAAAAAATTAATGAATGTAGACAAAGATGTAAAAATTATTGAAAGGAAAGGATTAAGATGGTACAGGAACTTGAAAAGGAGGGCTGATGGAAGATTCCCCAAGGTGGTGACGAACTGGGAACGTGATGGAAGAAGAAGGAAAGATGGATGATGTAAGAGGGAGATCGCTAGCGAGAAGCGTACAAGATGAAAAAGCGAAAGATATAAATGGCAGAGGAGTAAAATTAGTTTAAAATATACTGTCCATTTCTAGTAGCCTACCATTCAAAATTGGGGTGCACATTAGATTCGATGGCGCATTTCTGTAGTTGGGCGTTAACTTTGATCACTTACGTAAAAATGCATTGCTGAAATTCTCGACTTCGTTATATTTATCGTTGGCCTATTATGGCTATGCACAAACGCGGGCTGAAGTTAACGTAATATTTGGACACTCGAGCTTAACACCAAGTTACGGGGTTCCATGCTGCGGTGTCTATTGTCCCACACTCTCCTCCCTCAACCTTTATACCTACCTTTATTCATCTCGGAATCAAAAATCCACTATTATTTAAAATAAAATGAAATATCCTACCACTGAAGCGCTTTGCATTCGCCAACAAACTTTTTTTTTCTTTCTTTAACTTTCAAAAATGGGGTACGCATGAGATTCTAGTAAATACGGTATAATAATAACAATAATAATAACAACAACAATAATAATAATAATAATAATAATAATAATATATTATTATTATTGAAAATATATTGTACACTGATGTTGAGTGAAACCACAGGTTTATGGAAAAACCTTATGAATAATAAATATCAATGACCTCTAGCTCCGTGTGAACGCGATGGCCCTATGTGGACATGTAACTTATAGCACTAATTCCACTACATTACAATTACAGCAACACGTTGTTGACACAGACAGTATTCACCTCGCGCCATGCTAGTCACGTGATCATTGCGGTGAGACGGGCTTCTGAATACATAAATGGCTTCGGGAATTGGAATCTGGGGCATGGTGCTAGCTGCTCTTCCCTCGTTCGTTAATTTCAATATTAAAATTACATCTCGGTGAAAAATAAGTATGTGCACTCTGTACTCAAAGAGTTTATTATCTTGTGGGCCAATTTATTTGTGTTCGAAATCCAACCGAGTTTACATCACAATTATAATAAGAGCAATTTCTTATTTTATAAAGTAAAGTAAAATTAACCCTGTACAGGCCATGAAAGCTTTTAGGCTTCCAGCAGGATGAGGATCCCAGATTTTTAGACATTCGGTACCATTAAGGTAGTAAGGTTTTCGGTCTTATGCACCGGACGTTACCTCCAGGATATCTTTTGGTACTCGTTTCCGTAAGAGGCTGATTCGACCTCGGGCCATAGTTGCCATCAGAAGGATTAGGTTAATTAAAAAATCTCATCGACCTCATGAATAAACGAACCCACAACCTTCCTAATTTTGTACAAAAACATACATAAATAAAAATGAATAGCTGACGAGTGGAACAAACGAGAAACATGAAATAAATTAGAGGTAAAGAAATAAAGAAATAAAGGAAATAGCATTTATATTAAATACATAGGCCTATGCTATACTATTCTGTATACAGACCAATACAAATTAGCTAATAGCTACTGCCTTTCCTCATGGTACTATTGATTAGTCGGAGTTAAACAAATTTATAAAGAATATTTTCTATCACTAGAGTAGGCTATGACAAATGTGCGAGTATGCTGTAATGAACATTTTAAAGTGAATTCGCGTGTAAGTTTAGTACATTCTGGTACGTTTCAACATGCCAACGTGTCACTCTGTTCCAATTAAACCAGTCAAAACTAGAGTTCATTAAATTAAGCTGTCATTGCGTTACTGTCAGCAACATATAAACCACAACTAACCTCCTGCATATGGAGTTCTTCGTAATGTTTTGGTTTTGGAACATCGGATTTACTTTCCTTCCATACGTGGGCAATAGTCTGGGACGTGATATTAAGTGAGGTTGGGAGTGCAGAAGAAATATACGTGATTATGAATCCTATTATTAATATATCAGTGAAGTAGTATTAACTAAATAGAATATCTAGCTCATATTCCTCTATTTCGATTTGAACCAATAACGTATAAGAATGAGTATGGATTTAACCAATCGAAGATCTGGTTCGCTCAATCTTTATTGAAATTTGCTTTATCATGTCCTACAAGAGTGACAAAAGACAACTTTGTATTCTAATCAGGTCTACCGGAGAATCTCTGTGTACTGACTTATGCATGCATCACTGCTGTCGCGGTACGTAAAGATTTATTCTGAAAATTAAATACATCCGTTCAGGAATCAGCACAATAATATTTTTTATGTTAACTTCGTTTGACGTTCTACACTACATTAGCCTACTCTTTTTTTTCAAATATTGCACGCTATGGCAATGACATAATTGAAATTTTTTAAATAGTTATTACATAGTTTAGTTTTTCGATCTTTGCAGGACATAGGTAGAACCGTTTTCTCCTTCCGAGAGTAATCTGTGGAGATTTTTCAGTAGAACTCAATCCACAGCGTGTGACTGCGGTTTTTTTCTGATGTATTGAGGAAAAAGTCTTCTCTTGGATGAATTCTTTGGAGAGAACTTATAAAGGCTTCAGGGGCCCATGTTGTGCATTCGAGGGGAAGCAGTTAAAATGCTAATAATGTCCATAAATGAAAGCTTATGAATATTTAATTTTAAAGCATTATTTTAACCAAATTTGTGAAGATGTCAAGGAAGAGGATGCTTCTCGAGAGAAAAATAAAAGAATAAGAAAAATTTAGTTACAATGCTGATCCTCCCAGGCCCATGTAATGCAACAAAGGGTTACGGGAGTGTAATTAAGCGTTTCATATCACAAAAGAGAAAACACGTGGACAAGGGCCGGCCAACCCTTATACTTCCACCACTGGGGACGTTGGACTTGGATACTATGCTCCTCAGTACAAAGCATACAATCTACACCAGGGGTTTCCAACTGCCGGCTGTGAGACCTATTCTTTCGTCCCACGATGTCAGCTTGAAAAATATATTAATCTAATACACTTTTTATCAAATTATATTGTTCCTGAAAGAACGAATATTTAAAAAAAATTGTTCGCCGCTTTTAAGCATTCATAGATTGGGGAAACATATTTAATCAATATTTTAATATAAAGAAAGAAGGTTTTGCATGATGGTGGCTAGGTAACTTGAGATTGCACAATACAAGAGCAATTGTATCTAAAGGAATCTTTCGCAACACGAGCGAATTTATCTGATGAAACTCGTAACCTCGAGTTGGATTTATTAAGACTATTTCACGAATAAAATGCAATAGATTACATCAATATAATTACTTTCTTCTTGTTAGTTTAAAATGAAATCATTAATATTGTCAGCTGTCAGATCACGGCATATTAAATCAATGAACAGCCTCCATTATGGAATATTAATCAATGCTACCAACGTAGGCTATATTGACAAAATACCGTAGTGAACCACTACCAACGTATAGACAAAATGCCGTAGTTAACATCAAAATCAAGATACGAAATAAAGACATATTTTAATTAAGAAACGTAATTTATTTCTAAAATATCACTGTTTACTTGGATGTGCATTGGTTAAAAACAAAATTTTCAAAGTTGAAAGTTGACGGAATCTGCTGGTTTTCGGTAATGGAAACTGAAGTGGATTGGATTGGACCTGTTATTTTTATTAATTCTTGCTCCTGTATTCCAATCTGCTGTAGAACGGCCTGAATGATTTGTAATTCTTTGCTTCTTTGTGTCCAAACCAGCTTTTTGAGCATACACTTTTGTCTAATTTGCCACTTCATTTTCGCCCACGGGACAGTTTTTGTACCATACGCCTGTTTTCTTGTAAGAGTTATTAGGGGTGATGAAAAAGCGATGGATTTTTATTTTGTTAGTCTTTTTTTTCAACTAATAGTTTGTACAGTCTGACTGGGCATTGACTTATGTTATTTTGGTTTGGTGTAAGGCACTTTGTGTCAGAGAGTTTTTGGTTCCCGCCCTGGCAAGTTTTTGAAAATGTAGGGTTATAGGCAATTCTACCCGTTGGATTCCCATCGTTACCTACTTCTTCTTGAAAGTAGTGCTTACGACATTTTACACCTTCTCCTCCACGCCATGCAAACTCTAGCGATGCAATAAGAAAAAACTTTATCTGCAAGCAGTCAGGAGTATTTTCGTTTCATAAATCCACCATTAACTTATATTCGTGTGACTGCAAGCAGTAGCACTAACCTTTCTTTTCTCCGGAATGTTCTGAAGTTGTTTCCTTTTAACATCTCTCGCGTCTCTCGCACATTGGTCTGAGAATGGATTAAAATTTATATTATGTTCTTTAAAATATTTCTCTTGAAGAAAGCCGTAGATTACGTGGAAAAATAGGGAGTGTAGAAGAAACATAATTCTTTTTTGTGTGTAAGTTTCATTGTGTTCAATAAATAATTGTTGAAGAAAAAAACGTGGTGCATTACTTTCTGGGCGACCCTCGTATTTCCATTTCGGTGGATACTTCGCGAATTATGCTCTTTATAAACTATAAAGTTTACTGCTTTATACAGGCTCAGTATAGCAATGAGAAATGCAACCAAATTTCTTACAAAACACTACATGGCAATGAAAATAATTTTAGTTTCAGTTTTCAAAGATAAAATATAAATAATTTCAATATGCCTTATGTAATTATTTTCTTTTTTAATTTTTTGGATCATTGTGTCTGTGATAATTAAATTTTCATCCTAACGTAAGTTGTATTATTAATATAATCACTTCGTCCATGTAGTAGCCAGTAAGTGGCCATGAGGGAAGTTTTAAAGATTCCTCCAACAAGGAATCTTTTCAATACTGTAAACCAGTCATTGATGTAATCGATCATAAGTATCTATAACTTTCATCAGTAAGAGAGACAGCACACAAGGACATTCTACTGAGGGAATGAAAGATAAATTCTAAACACTAACAATTACAAAGGTAAATCATATTTTCGTATACATTTCTCAATGTCGTATTTCGGGCGTATTTACACATTTCGTGCAATCCAACAAATTTCTCTAATAGTTCGTGGGTGAAATTTGTCTAATAATAATATTTCTAGTATCTTCAAAGATAAATACAGATAAGGAAAACTGTTTTGCAAAATCTCGCGCTTAACGCTCTTACCAAAGTAACGCTCCTTACCTCCTTTAACCTTTTATGTTAGGTTTGTATTTGTTTTACCCTACATCCAACAGCTAGTTTGCATCGTCGTCCAGTACAACTGCGATGGACAATAGTGCTGTAATTATATGGTTTAACCTTTCCTTTATACATACTAATTGGTACACAGTTTTAAGATATGGTACATTAAATTCTGGATACGACTCACACCAATCTGTTGACGTTTTATGGTGTTATTCTCGCAATTTCTTTTTTCCGACTTTATATAATTAACTAAACTATAATACAACCAACATTCAGCTTTGTTTTACTGTGAACTTGATGCAATTTTGGAATGATATTTGTGTTGAACTGATGTATAGGATCAGGCAGGTTTTGTTCTCACTCTGATTAGTGGTCATGTGCGGGAGAACACGTGGGATTTCTCAACTCCCCGAGGAGCAAACCCATGTCCCGTACATCGATCCACTAATTACCATATCACACCGGAGTTCCAGTGATGCATACAGACTTCAACACCTGATTCCTAGAAACCGCGTGTGTGCGTGTTGCGGATAGGCTACTCTTTAACCATCTGCGAATATAAAACTCCTAAACAATTCTATCATTATTTTGGATATGAAGTCATCGCTAGATATTTATCACAATTTAAGTTCCCCATAGATTGTAAAAATATAATTTGATATTGTAAATAAAAGATAAATTGTGCCAGGCATTAGGTTTGTTCCCAAAGCATTCACAAACCATGAACACATCGTTCGCGCATGCGCTCTTTCTCCACACGCGTTCCCAAAGCGAAAATTCGTGATTCTGGTTTTCAGTTTTCTGTTCCATGTGTTCTCACGGGGAGTTTATGTATTAGAAGAAAAGTTTTCAGGGTCTACCATGAATTGCTATCAGAGACATGCGCAGTAACCAAACGCCTGACTCCTCCCCCCAATAATCTTGCGCCCGATTTATAAGCATAAGCTACTTATATATGTGAATAATGGAAGATAATTAAAAGTTTTCCAAAATATAGTTTATATTGGCGATGCATATTGTATGTGTAACATGTTAAAGGGAAATACATATACTATTCGCATATCATATCGATTAAACGCAGAAACTATCGATTCCAAATTCTTCTAACCGTTCCCAAAGTGCAAATTCACGGGTAAGTTATAGACTGGACATGCGCAGTACAGCAAATTCTCAAGCAGTCATGTGTTTGCTTTGGGAACAAACCTTTTGAAATCATTGAAAGATATGTACTACATACGTTGATCCTTGCACCGAAATCGTTAAATAATTTTAAAATTTTAAAAATTCTGACTCTGATAGCCTGGATCACTTAATAAAGAAAAACTTGTATGATCTTCTGTTTGCAACTTGTACCAAAATTTTCATCCATGAAATGTGAAGTAAGCCACTCCACATTTTCCTTTCTGAAACTAAAAGAGAAAAAAAACAATAATTTTTTTGGGCCTCCAGTTGCTCTCTGTACACATTTTGCTTATTAATTCTTGTAAAAACAAGTATTCCAGATAAGGCATTACAATTACTTCCAATCTTAAGCAAGGTCCTTACCACACTTGGAAATTTCACAGTATTTACTGGTTATGGTAAGGTGAATACTTGCTATTATTCATATATTTCACAGTTGCGTATTACTTGTCTAGTATGTAATGATTACTAATAAACAACAGTATTTACTGAAATATTTTATTCACTAAAATTTTACTTAAAAATTTACTTAAAAATTTGCTGTAACAGCATTTACTGTCTTTTATTCTCTCCGTCCGAGGCCAATATTGACTGCATAATCGTCTTACTCCACTAGGAACAGTAATAAAATGGAAACATGTGAAATAAGCTGAAAATAGTGTGTGTGGAACATTTTGCTGATTTCCCAAAAGAAATCTGGGAATATAACTTGTTTTGTATTGGAACTGTTCAAATCTCCTCAGATGAATAGCAAATGTTTCCTTTCAATTGACCAATTGTCAGTAGTCTTCTAGACTCAACATAAGTTAATGCAAGGGTTAATAGACATGCGTTTTAAAGTTTTTACTGTTGAGAGCTGGAGGTGGCGTGATGAACAGTTTATTCAAGTCGGCTTCTAGAATCAATATTCCACCTACTGTTTACTACAACTTCTCTAGAAGGGAACAGGAAAGTCCTAGAAAGCAACCTCTCCAATCTTCACCAATGCTTGAATTCCTTCTCAAGGGCTCTAGAGGGGGGCTCCGTAACATGCAATTCCTACCCCCCCCCCTTTCTGCTTCACCCGTGATTTTTGGGGCTTCACTTAATTGGAACACGCTGAGAGTTGAGAAACTGAGTTGTACACCAAGACAATTAATCTGATGCTAATAAGTTCACTCTCCTTCTCTCTCTTTCTCCCTCTCTCGTCCGTGCCTCTTCTAACACTGTTTACCTTCCCTTTCTCTCGATGAAAAATATTGACTGTTTTAAGGCAATCCTTTATCTACGTTACCTCGATCGTTAAAATGAGTAAGACTCTCCTACGTAACCACAATACACCTGATAACAAGCAAAGAGGAACCTGCGCTGCAACGTTCCCTTAAAAAAAAAGAGCTTATTAAAATCTCGTGCTGAAGCCAATCTGGGTGTTAAGGCCAGGGGTTTTCCTCACTCGCTAAGGCGGGATTGAATTTACGGAATACATTTCCCGAACGTTCCCTGTCCGTTGTCTGTGCATGTCTGTGTAGTCTTAAGAGGAGGACCTTCATTACGCTGATCACACACCAGTTCGAGTTCCTGTCTAGCGGTGTTGTACCTCGTTGAATGTACGATCTTCGTGGACATCTTTAAAATTCAATGCCGGGTTTCATCACAGACTGTGGAAGATTAGACCAATTGTAACACTTGGTCATATCACCATCCGTGTGACGGCAGACACACCTAGTAGTCAGCTCACGTGTCATTAGAGCTCTTCCAGACGGCACACCAGTGTACTTCGAGTTTGAATAAACCACAGTACCAAACCACCTTCGTTTCTGCAAGCTAGCAGAACTCTCCACGCTTCTGTATCACCATCGAGGTGTAGAGTAGATCGGGGTACCCGATTCGGATTCCGCGTTAAACGGCAGATCCAGGTTACTATAACCACAGATTCAGTTCTTAACCTTTAAGAGCTACTGTCGGAAGCTGTAAATCGTAACGAATGCCTGCGAATCGGGTTTGTACATAGAGCGATTCATGTGTTGTTTCAACTATCGATTATCCGGCTTAGTTCTCGCCTTGTCTGTCAGAATCCAGTCAACAATATATTCGATATATTAACTGAAATGAAGGTACTAGCGCATTATACGTTGTCATACAGTGGCGGTCATAACGCATGTGTCCGACAACTCCCAGTTTTCAATGCAGAAAATGCTGTATACCCCACAGGCTTCTAAACATATTCCTGAATATAACATTTTAAAAATAAAAATACTATAGAAAATATATTATATAAATTTAAAATTCTATAAACCATTAATAATTTTATCAGTGTAGTCTACCAAGAGACTATTTACTATACCACTCATATTCCGCGTGTTTGATATTGACCAATAACGTTTAGCAGTTCCTCGGATAAAGACCAACCACGATAGTTTATCTTATAAAATGGTTGCTATTAATATGAGGATGATGTTTTATTGATAAAATCGTCTGCTCGGTACTGGACATGTAAGCATCAGTGTGCAGTCATTAATACGTCACACGCTGCCATTTAAGCATCACGATTATTTTATACAACATAACTTGTTTGGAAACTGAAATAATAGAAATGTACATTGATTAAAACACAGTTTCCATTCGGTGCAAGCTAATTGCTGTGTGTGTGTGTGTGTGTGTGTTTTTTTTTTTTTTTTTTTTTTTTTTGCTGTTAGCTTACCTGAATAATGTTAATCATGTCTTATAAGCACCTTTGGTAGCACTGGTCAGAACATGGTAACTCGAATCAATTCATGGATGGTTGATTCATAATAGGCCGTGATCTCGAAACTGTTAGTTTTGTTTTTATACAACAATCACGAAAGTAATTATTATTTATATATCCGTTACACTTTTATTCATGGAATAGTCTTAACAAATCCAACTCGTCTTGACGATAAAACAACTCTCGTGGGATTACCTATGATAAATTAAATTAATTTAGAGGGAACCCGGACCTATACTTATATTTATTGTCACTATTTAGCGAATAGTTACATAGTTAAGCATGTAGTGGATAATTAAAACCACAAAAATGAACAAAATGTGTTAGTGTAAACGAGAGAGCCAACGCCACGTAGGCGGCGTTGAGAAAGCCGATGGCGAAATAATGTACGTATAGCAATGGTGGTGCTGCGTTAAGAGCAGCTTTGGTAGACGTACCAGTAGGCCTTGATAAGCTATTTGTTATTATATGAGATTTATAATGCTTCATCATACATAAATTATACATCACTTCATACCTCCTGTCACTCTTATGCGGGTTATATATATATATATATATATATATATATATATATATATATATACTGATTAGTTCAACGATTAACAGATTTTCAACAAAGAAGATACAGGTTTATTGGTATTTCAGTGTTCAGTCCTTGTGAATTTATAAAAAGAACAAGTGCAGTTAGGTGCGATAAAAACGATAAAATTATGACTAGATACGATTGGTTGAAATTTCCCATATTCTTTTACTAGATTGAAAACTGGTGAGTTACGGTTACATGGTAATATTTTCTCATTGAATTATGTCGGTATTAAGCTAGTATCAGAATCGTAACGGTATTTGCGAATTTATTCTTCCACCTGTATATGTATAGTTTGTACAATATTATATCACTTATTCTTGGGAACTTTTTCGGACATAGTGACTTTTTTAATTCGTTTTCCGTGCCTTCATTAACCTATATAAATTTCACATCGTTTTCGTTGTATTTTGAACTTTCAGATTTTATAGTTGCACGGGAAACAAAAACTAAACTTTTAATTAATACCAACGTCATTAATTAATTTATGCCCCATGGAGATACACGATTTATGCATAGTGACAAAGGGTGACAAAGAGGGAGGGAGGGAGGGAGAGAGAGAGAGAGAGAGAGAGAGAGAGGGAGGGAGGGAGCTTGGCTTGGAGCAACTTGTGTCATCAGTTTCCACTAATAAAGGCACCACGCTGAAATTACACGCAGTTAATTAAGGATCGCATATTCACAGAAAACGTCTGCACTCACATAGTTAATTAGCATCCTCGTGAGCGCAGTGGATAGTGTGAGCTGCGCCAACATTCATTTCTCATGAGCGTGCATCTTTAAGAATGCATTTCAAAATAAGTGAATTTCGATGAGCGAAAACAAATTTTCGCTACGATTATCTCATTCGTATAGAACGATTCAATTCGATCATGATGTTCTAATGTCAAGAGAGAGAACAATGACTTTAGTTATTCCATTTAACAAATAATTCCCTAATAAGTTAGACTTTTCAAAACACCTATTCTGTCCTCAAGCGAAGATACTCCATTACTATTAGACCTATTTTATATAAGTTGTACAATATAATTGTAGATCCGTTTAAAGTTTATTTTAAATTCGTCTTAAACATGTAGACGAATCTTTCAACTACATTATAACTATTTACTTATTGATTTATTTATCAAGGTTGGTACTGGAGTGCCAAAGAACCTTGGCTGTTCAGTACAGCTATACTGGGTTCCTGGGCATGCGGGAATCGTTGGTAACGAAGTACCTGATAAGCTAGCAAGGTCGGGGGAGGCCAACGTTTTTATTGGACCGGAACCTGTCCTTGGTATTATTCCAAGAAGGGCCAGAGGTGAGGTCTTGGACTGGATGTCACATCAGCATGGCACTATTTGGAGCTATTTTACTACTGCTATAAGGCATGGTCCATGATCGAGGGACCTATTCCTAGTGAGAATAGCAGGATTCTGCTAACCCTTAACCGGGTACAACTTAGAGGTACAAGCCGGGTACAACAGCTTCACAGCCTGCTAACAGGACAAAACACATATAAGTACAATGGGCCCAATTATGTGGCCTACGTGCACGGGACCAAAAGGGCCAGACCCTTTAGTTTTCATTTCAAAGTTTAGTGATGTGACAGCGGTAGGTAACGAAGGTTTCCTTCTATTGTGTATGTATTTCCCTATTAAGGTAAAGAAAGTAATATATTTGCCCAGTTGACACCCGCCAGTCTTAGACACGCTCAGAAGATGCACGACGCAGCTCACGGTGAAATGTCAGCCAACAAAACAAAACTGACTGACCACGATCTATAAGCCCGGAGAGGTGACTTCAAATGAAAGTAATGTTTGTTCAAACATACTAAAATATTCTAATTACGTGTGATGTAACGGTATCATAATGATATTCGTTCAAAACAGTTTTCATTAAAAGAGGTGTGGTTTCGATTATTAACGAACGATCTTGAAACGTTGAGAGTAGCAAGCTGAATCTCCATAATAAGCAACTTGTATAAAAAATAATATCAATTCTGTTCGTGTTGATTTTAATACTATATTAAATACAATTCATTTCGGACTGTAAAATCAGCTGATTTCAAGAAAACGAACAAGAAGAAGCTTCGACCTCACCGGACGCCATGAGCTGGCATTTTTTCGGAGAAAGCAAGAACTACGAGAACAGCCGATTGCTATGGGCAGCTTCACAGTTTGTTATCAAACTAACCATACCATTGTTTCTTGGAAACTACAGGTAGTCTCTAAAATGAAGTACCTTGGAGTGATGCTAGACTGCAAACTAGATTGGTATCCACACGCACAATATTTGGAAAACAAAACATTGAGAATTCGTAATGGTCTAATTCGATGCTCAAAAACAACATGAAGCTTGTCATTCCATAACCTAAAGACGGTATTCCAATACGCCATACTTCCGATCTCCACACATGCTGCAGAAGCCTAGTTCACTTCAATATCAAAGAGAGCCAAAGAAAAATTGCAACGTATCCAAAGATCCTTTTCAATCTTTCCCACTAAAACCTATAGAACAGTATCAAACGAGGCGCACCAAGCCTTCGCAAGAATAATGCAAATAGACCTAACACTGCAAATGCACAAAGACTTTAGAGCAATCTCAAAAGGAGCTCTACAAATGCAGTCACACCTGAACTAAAGAAGATTGAGACTCTTAACAGAACAAGCTGAATCCACCAAAAGGACGATTCGACAAGACCTTACTGGTATGGAAGGAAAAGCTAAAGTTAGAATTTTCACGGATGGCTCGAAAATCGAGAACCACGTTGGGGCGGCAATGGTTGCTATGGAAAACACAAGAGAATTACACATTGACGTAATTAGATTAAACAAAGAGTGTACTGTATTCCAAGCAGATACTCAATTAAATGGTATAAAATGGCAATAGACTGGATAGAACATCACAACAAGGCTAGTACCTCATCCTAAGTTATAAATGTAGACTCAACAGCAGCCTTACTGGCAATAGCAGATAAAAACACCAGACAACCAATAGCAGTAGACATCAGACTAAAAGTAATAAGCCTAAGAAAGCAAACATCAATCTCTTTCCATTGGGTTTAAGGGCATACTGGATTACAAGGAAATGAAAGGACTGACTACCTTGCCAAAATAGTAGCAAGCTATAGAACCACTACAGACTACAACATAGTTCCATTGACCAGGGGAAAACAGTTACTAAAGAAATACTAAATGTAGTGGCCCGCACTAAAATATTAATACCCACTATTTTTCATAGACTTTCCTTACAACTCTGGCCAAACTTTATGCTCACACAGTTCCTAACAAATCACGGGAATTTTAGATCTTACCTTCATAAAATTAACAAAGCTCCTTCACCACTATGCGACTATCCTGAAAAAGCAGTACAAATAGCAAATCACTTCCTGACAGAATATACTTTATTCTCCAAAGCAAGACCTGCAGTACCGGTACTTCGAAGGCTACCACTGCATCAGGTGCTACAATATCATATTAACACAGTCAACAGCATTACCTTCCTGAATACCATCTTTGATTATCTCAAAGACTGACAGGTTTTAAAGATTTATGTGTTTTTTAAATAATGAATAAATATCCCGTGGTATACCCTGAAGTGAAACACGGGTTGTATTACTTCTGTAAATTAAAAAAAAAATCTCCAAACTTGTTTATTTCATTATGGCCCAACAAAACAGTCGCATGCAACTTGTCTATAATAGTAATTAAGATTCTCGTATGAAAATTATGAAACACGCTCAGCTCATTTCATATTCTTACCTTAATAAATGTCATTTTAGGCTCGTTGCATGATATATTATTCTATTTCGGCATTAGCTTTAACTTACGTTTTCGTTAACTTACGCTCTTTAATAGATCTGTTTCATCATCCATCACATACATACAGGGGACTCTTAGGTACATTACTGCTTTGCCACAGAGTCCTTTTTATGGATAGATTTTATACTTAACTGAAAATTTCTAAAAACAACTACAGAAACAAACAACTTAAAATTTTCAAAAAAAAAAAATTAATTAGTGGTAACATAAATTAAACTTTCAATAATTTTTCATTACAAATACACCTTACGTTAAGTTATATGTAAAAAAACAATTTTCTTAACTAATAACGTATTTTCTACAATTGTTGTTAACAATTTCTTCTTAACTATTCACCCCACATCCCTCGCTTTTAGTAGGCGCGGCCGTGTCTCAACTACACAATTCGCAAAGCACTTCTCCCAACCTTAGCATTGCGTCTTTCAGCCCAGATGATGACTGATACTTATGACTAGAAAATCCGCATAGCATATTTGTATGGGTAAAGCAATAGGTGAAATCGTGCATGGCATGGGGAATGGAGAACGCCTGCAATTTACTTAAATGTAAATACGTTTGTATAAAGTTTATCTACTATGTGCAATTTAAAATATGTAAGTGGCATAAAAAACAAAAGCTATATCCATAATTTACATGAAAAGTTTGTCTAGAAAAGCATAGTCTTTTCTCTGGCGTTTAAAATTAGTTATATTTTGTAAACTAGTCTTATTAAAAATTGCCCCATTTTGACTAAATCCTTAAGTGTCATTTTACATAATTTTTGTAAGCTACTTTTACATACATCATTAAATATTTCTTACCAATGTATGCTTTCCTCAATATATCAGTCTCATTGCATTCCAATATGATGTGACTAACATTTTCTTCCTTACTAAAAAGTGGACACATTGCATGCGATGTATTACCTCTTAAGTTTCGTAACTTCCATATATAACAAATGTAAACCATGCTAAGCCTGCCATCTCATTACCGTTACATGTAAATAAATATGGTTTTCATGCCTGTATAATATAGTAAATATTTATAATTTTTAAATTCGAAAAATAATTCCTGTTTTATAATATCATTGCATATTATTCTTTATTATCATACATATATTCCTTACGTTTCAAAAATATATTCTGTGCCAAATCCAATTTAATCTTAATTTAGTTATTGTTTCCACTAATGTTCCCCATCAATTAAGCTGTTTAATAACTAGTTTCCTATTTTATTAGTTCTATTTCCAAAACGCTTTCTGCACAGAAGACTAACTACAAAATAGTACAAAGGCAGAGCAAGACGCGCCACATAAATCATTATCAACCAAACCTATAGACTCTTGTTAGTTCCTCAAGCGAAGCTTCTTCTATTACTAACACTGTGGTATTTATCTTTTATTTAGCCCTCTCGTTCTATACAGGTCATAAAAATGTTGTAAGTTAGTTCCAGATGGGGTGTTAATTATTTAGAGAGAGTTCAAATCCTTTCTAAACACTGTAGGTTATTATTATTATTATTATTATTATTATTATTATTATTTATTTTATTTATTGAGTGATTTCCTCATTTCTGAGGTTAAACTCCACCAACACAACAACTCTATTACAATAACATTTGTATACAAGTTCATTAATTTCTAACCAAATTTTAGATTACAATTAACCAAAACTTTTACATATTTTAATAAAATTAACATATTTCCAAAGAATGTTCAATGTCGTTGCATGGTACCACTTATCCCTGTCCATTGCATCTTCTGGATTTAACTGAAAATTTTGTAAGGAGTCTCGAACGCAATGATCCCATTTTCTAGCAGGTCTTCCCTTTTTCCTTCTCCCCTCTGGTTGCCAATTCATTATAGATTTTGGGATCCTATTCTCCGGCATTCTTTGTAGATGTCCATACCAATTTAGTCTTTTTTTTTGTCTATTGTTAAAATTGTTTCCTCTGCTTTCATTATCTTCCTTATTTCTGAATTTCGAATTCTTTCTATTCTTGATTTTCTTGCAGCTCTTCTCCAAAAATCCATTTCTGTAGCAATTAGTTTTCTGTTATGGTGTGGATTACTGTCCATGTCTCTGCCCCATATAATACTATACTGTACTTTGGAAAATTGTTTTAAAAATTGTTTTAGTTTTGTTAATTATATTTTTATTCCACAATATCGAATTTAGCATTCCTATAACTTTTCTCCCGTTAGTGATCCTTTTCTGTATTTCTTTATTTGATGTTCCATCTAATTCAAGTATGGATCCCAATTAGCAAAAATCTTGCACTTTTTTTAATCTTCTTTCCATCTATATATAAATCATCCGTGTCATTGGTTAAATACTCTGTTTTATTGTAATTTATTTGTAATCCCCATTTCCTATAAACTCCATTTAGTTTTCTACACGTATAATTTGCATCTTCTCCATCCTGAGCCACTACCACCTGGTCATCTGCAAACAGCAAATTATATAAGAACTTTTCCACATCTAA
The DNA here is from genome assembly GCA_964059195.1 of Ectobius pallidus. Classification (NCBI taxonomy): domain Eukaryota; kingdom Metazoa; phylum Arthropoda; class Insecta; order Blattodea; family Ectobiidae; genus Ectobius; species Ectobius pallidus. The sequence goes on from CAXKWD010000011.1 coordinate 54,029,389, forward strand.
CTGGATTCCCATTTTTCGGCATTTCATTATCCATTCTTTCAGGCATATTTCTAGATATATTTTAAACAAAATTGGAGACATAGGCAACCCTGTAAAAGACCTTTACTTGTTTTGATTTCTTCTGTTATATCTTTGCCTACTTTAGTTCTACTTTTATTATTATCAGAATATATATATTTTATAACATCTATTATTTCTTTATCAATTTTTGCTTCTGTTAATGCTTTCCAAAATTTTCTTGGCACACTGTCGTATGCCTTCTCTAGATCTATAAATGTAAGTCCGATCTGTTTTCCTTTATCTTTATATTTTTCCAGTAACTGCCGGATTGTAAATATATGATCCACACACGATCTCCCTGCAGAGAATCCACATTGTTCTTCCATGCCATGAAACATACCTTCTAATATATGATATTTTCCCGGGCTACTAACCAGGTGGTGAATTGGATTAATTCCGACGTTTCGAAGCCAAACTGAGGCTTCATTGTCAAGGAGAATGAAATGCATGGATTAGATGGCGTGCACATTTCATACCTTCTAATCTTCTTTTAATAATTTTTTATAGAATTATCATAATGGAGTTTGCAACACAAATCCCTCTATAGTTTGAACATTGTTTTCTGTCCCCTTTCTTAAATACAGTTGTGATATACCCTGTTTTCATTTGTCCCGGTATTCTTTCACCTGATAATATTTTGTTATATAGCTTTGATAATATTGTTATGACTTTTTTTCCTCCATATTTAACAAGTTCTAAGTTAATGCCGCCCGGTCCTGGTGATTTCCAAATTTTTCCATTTTTTAATTCTCTTTGTACTTCTTGTTCACTAATTTGTATTCCTTCTCCTTCCCACTCACGTCTCTTCTTCTATAAATGGTTTACGGTTTTCTTTTAGCAACTTCTCAAAGTATTTGGCCCAATCCTCTGTTTTATAGGGTTTATTATTGATTTCATTGTTTGTTCAGTACGTAGTGTTTTTAGTACATTCCATGCTTCTTTGGATCTTCTATATCCCAGTTTACTATTAACATTTGCACACATTTACTCCCATGCCTCATTCTTAGCCTTCCTGATTTCCCTTTTTACAATACTATTTTGGTTCCTGTAAATTGTCTTGTCTTCTTCTCTTTGTGTATGCTTTCCTTTTTTCTTCTATTGTTTTTTTCTATTTCCTGTGACCACCAGTGATTTCTCTTCTTAGTTTTCTATAAAGTTCCTAGTACTTCTTTTTCAATTTTCTTTATGTTTCCTGTTATATAATCATACATATCTTCTGTATTACCATCATAATTTTCGTATTATTATTATTATTACTGCCAGTGTTATTTATTAAAGTTTTGTGACCTCCCGACAACAATAGTCTATGAGGCTTTCTTTCATTCCAGATGCATTTCTAAACTGCAGTAAAGAAATAAATGTAATGTTTCGGCATTCGCCCCTTTTAGTTTGCAAGTAACCTGGCATTGGAGTCTGGGGCAACAGACGTTTAACGTTGCCGTTTTTTCTCCCTCTTGTCAGTATGTTACGATTAGGACTGAAAATCGATTAAAATTTCTAATCGAGTTAACGCTTGACTTTAATCGATTAATCGACTGATTAATCGACAAACAGGTCGGTATTTTAAACGAAACCAAAGTGTACATTTAATATTGTTTTACACGTTTAATAACCACTACACTACAGATAATCAGAAGAAATCCTGAATTAATTAATACCATTACTAGTTAATTAGTGAAAAAATATATACAAAACTTACATTTCCGGTTATTTTTTCAGCCAAGACTTGCAAAACTAAACTACCCTTCAGGTTTCTGAATAACGGGAATTGTTTGGACACAATAGGCTGAATGACACATGATGTGCCAAGGCCGGAGAAGCGAGAGAAAGGAGTTTGGTCATTTGACCCATTTCTCGAAAAACGTTTTTCACAATTCGACTAAACCGATTAATCGGAAAATATAATTGATCGACGATTAAATGTTTAATCGATTAATCGGTACAGCCCTAGTTACGATACATGAATGTGCTGTGAAGGGGGAAATATGGAAGGTCAGGAAAGAGTGGAGGGATGGTGGAAAATGACAGAGACAGAGACAAAGAAACGTGATCCACCCTCCAATCCACCGATCAGAAACTCATGACACGAGCTCTACTCAGCTACACAACAGTAATTACTCTTCCCCGGTCACCTTTAATGTCTTTGAAGACAAGAAGAATCCAGTTCAACAGTGTCTAGTGAAATCGCCAGCTAAGAGCTAAAACAAACCTACAGTAGACAACACAGATTCACTCCAAACGTGCTTAAAGTGAAATCCAAATATGGTATTGATGACCACACTAAGAGAAAGTCAATTACTATAAGTTTTTTAATTCAAACGCAAGAAATTCCTATATATTCGGTAACCGGAAACATTCAAGTTATAAACTACCATGACCAACATAACATTACTAGATTGCTACATTCCACTTTAATTGTAACTTACTGTAAATATTTTCATTGTAATTTTACATCTTGACTTGAGTATTAGTGATATATTCCTCCCCTTATTGCATTCTTGTTGTTGTAATGTTTGTATTGTAATTTTAGTTTCTGGAATCCTGGTAGACAGGAAATAAGACCTAATGGTCTTATCTCTACCAGGCTAAATTAATTAATTACATTTAATATAATATACATTTAACAATACTAGGAGCATATTATTAAACGAATACATTTGACATGGTATTACCATTAAGCCTTCTTTGAAAAAAGAACGGTAAGAAACATTAAAAGTAGGCTTAATGGCACGCTTTTGAGATACGGTGAAGTAGGTTATTAAAGAGGAATATTTGGTATTATATGAACACAGGTCTTTAAACGTTGTAATACCTTATCTTATTTTGTTTTCATTAGTAGATATTTTGGGGTTGGTTACATTAGCGTTAAATCGAAAACTATTAAATGCGGCTTTATGGTTACATCGAAATTCGTTATAGGCCCTACAGAGGTTTGACATTTAATGAAATGGTAAAATATGACTTGCGATAGCAGTCAGTGTAGCATGCTCGACATGTCACTCGAAACGTGAAAAAGCGTTTGCTTTAGCTTTGTCGTAATATGTCCTCACATAAGAAAGTTTACAACGACTGGCAGATTTTAGTTTTCACGAGGTGTGAAGGACTACACTGGATACCCAGATATGCTGTTATTGCACTTTTAACTACGTATGTACTTGCAAAGCGGGGACTGAAGTCGAAGTTCCTAAAACAGTAGTCCTACAGATACTTCACGGTGCTAAATTCCACGGAGAGTAGGGCCCTGCATTTAATAATGTCGCTGGAGCGTGAGGACTCTTGGTGACAGTTGCCCACTAAACACTGACGTGGAACTGGAAACTAAGGCGGGGCGAAGGCTAACTCCACTCAGAATGTTAACAAATACTTGATTTCATATAGGCTTACTTCTGAGTTACCGTATATATATTTGACATAGAAACTATTTATATTTTATATGCACACTAACAAGAAAATACGTTTGCAATGGAGAACTAAATGACTTCTTGTGTCCAACTTTAGCGCTGTGTATTAAAATAGTTGAATTAAAATACTTTCCTGCTGATGATGCAGGAACACGACCTGCGAAAAGGCCGTCCAGAAGTTTACAAAGGTAAATAAAGTGCGTTACGGAAAGTATTTTAATTCAACTAACTAAATGAAGTATGAGCATTGAGTGAAATAATGAGCTGGATGTAGTTCACTATTTTACCGATATGGAAGAACAATCCTTGCGGCACTATTCACCTTTCCCCCTGCTTTCGACCACCCGCTTATCACAGATTTTCCCGTGTTTCAATTTCATTTTAAAATACAATTGCTGACGCGAACGGAAGTGTACAAAATGTCCATTCTCTAAAATAGCTCAAGTTACCCTGTAATCAGTGCTTTAGTTGGGCCGGTACGCACCGGTACTGCGTACCGGTATAAAATTATTTTCCTTCTACCATACCGGGAAAAAGATGTGCTCCGGTACGTCGTACTGGCAGTACAAGAACGATATTGTCCTAAAATACTTATTAAATGTCCAATTCAATAACAGAGTGTATTTGTTAATAATGACAAACACTATTAAATTCGCAATAGATATGCGTTCTAATCTTCACCTTCGTGCGCATTTCTACAATAATTACTTTCGCTTTAGATTACATGTTGGCTATCCTGATAAGGTGCTCGGTTTTTTAAAACTCTTTTGTATGAGGCGATATGGAAAATTTTGAAGTAAGGTGAGTACCGTACCCCCATAAAATATTTTCCAACTAAAGCACTGCCTGTAATACTCCATAAGCTAATTCATTTAAATATTCAGTGGTTTTATTAGCAACACTAAAGACTTGTCATGGCTAGCCGAAAACGAAGAAATATCCATTCTCTTACTTTCTCTCACAATATTATATGTTCACTTCTCTTTATTTTTAATCTCTACTTTCGAATTAATTATAACCAAAGCCAATTGCTTGTTCCCAACATACAAAATTCTACTCTTCATTTTTAATTCCTCTGCCCGTGCAATAATAATAATAAATAATAATAATAATAATACACTGTTTTATTTTATCTGGCATACTTAAGGCCTTGAGGCCATCTCTTTCACTCTACCAGATACAGAAATTTACATTACACAGTTGCAATAATTCCTTTAGAATCATTTCAATCAATTACACGAATACCTTTACAAAATGAATACAATAATATTTTTAATTGAATACCGGTACAATAATATGAGGTGAGGAAAAGAAATGAAATATTATACAATGGATACAGCAACAACAGAAGTAAAGAAATAACAATAATAACAGGAGTGATAATAATTACATAATATATTAATATTAATAATAATGATAATATGCTGATATTATTCAAGTTAGTTAAATTAATATTTAAAAGATAATATTTTAAACATAAAGAGAGAACATTAAACAGTTGATATTTTACAAAATAGTGTATTGAATTTTTCATTCTAACTGTACTTTTCCCGCTTAGCCTACATAACGGCCAATATGAAAGATTTATAATGAGAGTTCTACCTAATGTATTTTGGAAGAAATAAATTATTCCGTGTTAATTCCCCTGATCGTGCCTGTATTATTTCACATCTTTGCAAGCATTTCCAATGCTTGTATTTTTTATGCGTTTACCAAAAGGAATAATATGATTTAGTAAATACGTTTACGTTACATTTCGTATACAGCATGAAACATTCGTATTTAATGCTTTAATGCTGTAGTATTTAAAAAGCGCAAAAGTAAAATTGTGGACCCAGAATCGTCTGGCCGCCATTATCATCTTGATTCCATGAGCGCCTTGTCTGGGAGGAGTGTTATTGCAACAGGCGTGTCTCCTATGTTTCGCGTTGTTTCGGAGATGGCCCCTAAATTGGGCTGATCACCTATCCAGAGAGGCCTGTCCTGTCCTTGTCTGGTCAAAAAATATGATTGTGATCAAAAGTCAATCCCTCTCCCGGCAGGTCGCAGTCCAATAAGGCACGGGCGGCATGAGCACAATTTAACGCATAGTTATGGAACTGGGCCACATTTCACTCTTTTCCTTGTTTAGAGCGCTTCTTGCTCGGAGGAAATGTGATCAAATAAGGGACCTCAGTACTGGTTGGACACACCCAACGATCATGTTTTAACAGAGGCATACAAGACAGAGGACTATGTAGCGGTACAGTCCGGTTCAATGAACTGTTGCATTTTACGACATCGGGCAACGTCAAATTATTAAATAGCAATAGGAATGTAAGTTTACTTTATGCGGGACCATACATAGTGCTTAATTGCATTTTAGACTAAGCCATGCGTCTAGCTTGACTATTTTGTAAAACAGATAGTTTGCTACATGACAGTTTTCATAGCACACATTATTTACAATTGTCAGCTAGAGCAGACTGTCCAAATATGCATGAACTACCTTCATATAGTTCCAGATTCCACCTATACGGATGTTGACTGCTACTAGCGAACCATTTGGATTGCAGAGATGCTCCACGGTTACATTATAAATGAGGGTAAACGGAATCAGTGTTGTTATGGCAAACACACAGGCAATGAAAGTCTTACAGGACTCATACATTAAGGAGGAACGGCTCGATTCTGTAATCATCAGGGATTTGACTTCTTGGTTTTAAGGACACAAGTAAAATTTTAAAAGCTGCAATTAGAAGAATTTTCCAAACCAGAAGAAATTTATCTGTGATTATAAACTACTCGAACGGAACGACACAATGGTTTCGAAATTTCCACCAAAAAATAAACAAATAAAAATACGAGGGATAGAGAGTAAGTCATGGTAACTATGTTATCGTTCGAAAATGTGGGGCCATTTTAAATTTTTAAAATATGAAATGAAAGGGCCGTGTACAAAATGTATGTATAAAGCAGATTAAAGGTAGGCCTACTAGCTGTAGGATAGAGAAGGAAACAGACAACCATACACATCTACACGCGACTGCGGTAGTTGGAAGCTTGAAAGCATGCCCACTCCGTGATCCCTTCAAGTTTGGTATGGATAGGCTTATTCCCCAATTACCGACTTCTTGTGTTGTTGGCTGGCACTTCTCTCTCTGATAGTGACTATTTTGTCGCAAGAATGCTTTTCACATTTTGTCATATCCATTCTACACGGCGGCTGACACAACTAAATTCGTATAACTGTACATCACAATGCTGCAAAATGTGTCCATGTACAAGAAATTCCACACTCTCCCGTGAAACACATCTCATGGTACCACCGCAATACTTTGAGAAAAAAATAGTGCTCCATCTCTCGTATTAAGAAGCCAAATCTAATGTTAGATTAGTAACAAAGAAGAAAAACAGTAAAATATCATTTTGCCTTCAACAGGTTCATATCGGCTTAGAGTTCGATGAAATGAAAAACATAATTTCCATACGTGCATGTTTAATGTGTTGAAGTTCAAGTAAAGAAAAAAAAACTTCAATACAAAATGAACGTTACGTAGGCTACATCCGGTTACTGTGACATATCCGCTCTTTCCTGTACTACAACACGGTCTTCATGAGAAATTAATTATTGTAATAATTTGCGAAATTTCAAGGCCCTAGTGGTCCCCGGTCATAATTAGGTCGTCATTATTACCTTCGTCCCATCCGCGCCTTGTTCGCCACGATTGTGTGTGAGCGACTGGCGTGTTTCGTTGCGTTGTCTCGGAAGCGGTCCCGGCATTGGGCTGATCGGTGATCACTAAGGCCCGGAGGTTAGTGATGCACAAGGCATAGAAAGAAGTCTTGAGTTTGTAAAGAAGTTGCACTGCCTGTGGTAGGTCATGCGGTATTGGGTACAGTTAGCTGGCAGGGAATACGCTGTGAGTGAAGTCAAAACATGCCAAAGCGAGGACGTCACAACAGATACAATTGCGGCAGATTATGACAGTGATATTTTTCCGTAAGTTATGTGGAACAAATAATATAAGCTAATATAGAAATATATGTAGGCAAAATATATAGATCACATCGCAACTAAGATACATAAAAACATGTTGCACTATGTAAACATTGTTTGAGAGAGGAGAGAGAAGGAGAGAAAATTATGCGATCAAGTCTTAACTTTTGTTCAGAGAGAAAATATGCTTTTTTTTTTTTTTCGTAATCCGTGCAACTTGTTGGTGGGCGCAAAAATCTCCTGGAAAGAAGAAACTAGAAAATTACTATTACAAAAACTTTACAGAAAAATACACCAGTAAAATTTTGCCATGCAAAACGAAATTATGTAAGGAATATTAATTGAAGCTGTGCCACGAAAACGTACTTCAGGATATTAAAAAATAGAAACGCAGTGTACGACACCAGGGCCAACCTGAAGAAGGAATAGCAGAAACTAAAATCATTCTTTAAAAAAAAAGAAGAGTAGGATTTTCTACTCTCTGTACCATTCGAGATGAACTAGAAGGTTCTAGAGGAGACCAAAATGTTAAACCACATAAAGGGAACGATTGAATCTACCCCGTCACTTCATGCGACATATAAGTTTCTTTCCCAATACAGATCATGTTTCCAGGAGAATAGAAGATCTTTTTCATTTGAAAATTCCAAAATTGTAACTAAGCGTATGCACAGAGATCAGAATCAGTTATACACTTTGTTAATATTAAGAATATTATGTTTTGCATGTGTATGTTCATATTACTGCAGAATATATTTTCTTTGTGTAATGACGTGTTACGTGCAATGTATTCTATGACTAGGCTAGCACTACTGAAAGCGAGTCAACCCCCTTCCTCGTGTTTACAAGAAACAGGCAGCAGTCACCACTAACCTCATGTCAAGTTTTTGTGGCAAAACGCCCAGGTCTTAGCGGTCACCCATCCCGGGAGGCAGTCCGTGCCCTTGTTTGGTCAAAAAATGTTTGTATGTGATCCATTGGTAATCCATTTCCAGGCAGGTCGCGGTCCCGTAAGACCCGGGTGGCGTGGGTTGCATAACCATCCCTACTGCGGGAGAAATTAAGTTAAAAAGAGTAAAAAAAAAATAAAATAATCCCATGCTCTTAATCACACTGAACTCAGTTACGCCGATTACTAATCATGTGGACGACACAGCATATGGCAGGACGCAATGCCTCCGGGAAGATGTGAGATTGGAGTGTTCGACTATGCGAAAACAGGGAACCCTGCTTTCTCTAAATTACCTTCATAATCAGCCAATACATCACGCAAGAATCTACTTTTTCCTCCCATGTGTGTGTTTTGTGTAAGCAAGCTAGGTTATAAGTAGGGTTCGGATGTTCATGACATATCATATTTTTATCCTGACGTCTAATCTTGCCGCAAACTGAAATTAAACACGAATTGCACTTGTTATCCTAATTGGACCGTTTTTATTTTGCATATAAAGTCATATTTTGGACATTTTTATAGTTTAGGTCATATTTCGGTCATTTTTTAATTTAATGTCATATTTAAGTCATAAATTCGGTAAAAGAGCACAATTGCACAGGTCATATTTTGGACATTTTTATAGTTTTGGTCATATTTCGGTCTTTTTTTAATTTAACGTTATATTTCAGTAATAAATTCGGTAAAAGAGCACAATTGCACAGTATACTGTAGGCACTAAATCGTAGAGTTAAAATTTTTTCGAGAAAGAGTTACTAATATTTTGGTTTGACTGTAACTGGAATGTGAAGGGACAGTAAGTAACAAGTGCAGGTAGTTGAAGCACAATGCACGGGGTTTTACCGCCTTCCTCCTTGTTGTTAACAACTTTCAATAGAGACGGTTTTAAAAGATTTTCAGTTCACACTTGCAGTGGTATCGGGTAACATCAAAATGCCGAAAAATAAGTGTTCTGAAAGTGTAAAACTAAAAAGTTTTGTTAAGGAGTTTGGAGAAAACCACTTCTGCACCGACGGGAAAATTTTGTATTGCAAAGTGTGTGAAATTAAAGTGACGGCTGCAAAACGATTTAATGACGTTACCTGTGACATCCTGTAACGTCGAAAGGAGCTTCTCGCGGTTTAAGACGATATTAAGTGACAACGGGAGAAGATTTCTATTAGATAATCTTAAAATGCACGTGGTTGTATAGTGTAATGCAGACAAAAAAGGAGACTGAAAACTGGTACGTATTAGCCTACTTTGAAATTTATTTCATTAATTTAATGTTTATGCCCAATTAATAGAAATTTAATTTTTAAATTAATGCAATTTTTCACGTTTTATAGGGACACGCATGGACTACAAAATATTATATTGAGGTGGTGAAGCAATCACACAGAAGCAAATGCTTTAAAATTAGATGTCCATTACAAGCAAAACTGTGAATAATATGTAAAATTCTTAAAAACACGATCCTGATTGCATTCATGCGATGTAGTAATTTAGTTTCATTAAACGTTTAAAAGTGGAACATTTATTATTAGAAAATACTTTCTTTTATTAGGTAATATTTACGATTTTTTGGGTCATATTTAGTCATTTTTAAGGGCATATTTAAGGTCATATTTTCCAGTTTTTTAGGTCATAAACATCCGAACCCTAGTTATAAGTCTATCAGTGCTTACCTAGCAACATTCACAATTTCAAATTCTATATCATAATAAAATGTATGCTAGGTGAGCTAAAATTAGCCCATTCTCATAAGGTTAATATTAATATTAGTGAACTTTTAGGCAGACGATTGTACCTGATCACAGTTTGGAATCCCAATACGATTCAAGTAACATAAGCAAAAAACAAAGCTTCTTGGGTGGATTCCCGCCATGTTTGGTCGGTCATTCCGTTAAAGGATGGGGTGGATAGTGATGGCTATTATTTTAAGGCATCCAAACACATGAATTTAGGTAAGTTACATTAACTCTGGCAATATAAAAGCTTGGAATAAATATCTTTACAGAAAGTAGGCTATTATTGTCGAAATTTACTTTGCTTACGAAATACGGAGGCCTCTTTAAATAGTTTCATTAAAACTATTGACAATATAAGGGACCGAAAACTTCCGAACAATATATTTGAATCTATTTTTTGTTAATAAAATTTACATCATTGTTTAAAACAATTATAATATATGTATTATGATATTATTTAATAGTCTCTTTAAAGAAAACAAAAAAAAACCTTTAAATCAACAAATAATTAATGACGTAGAACAATAAATTTTGTATAAACGAAACAAAACTTTTGATGGCCAATAGGACCGACCAGTGAAATTTATAAATTCTACATTTATCACACGATTTTCTTCATTTTTTTTACTTTATTCTTGAAGCATTTACCACAATAAACCCTAAATTTTTCAAGCTGGAAAGTTATTAGACATTGAGAAAGAAATATTTTGTGATTTTTTAAATGGGTTTCATGGTAAAAGGTCCTTGCGATGCAGATTTCTAGTTTTCGGGACCAAATGGCAGATTTGATGTCTAGACACTCGAAGCCAAAAAAAATTACTACTTCATTGGTAATAGAATTTAATATTCATTTTAGAAATAGTTAAACATTGTTTTACTTACTTTTGTTAAGTTTAAAACACAAACAATTTGTTATACGGGCACACATGTTGTTTCATTGGAAACTCGTCTAGTAAGTTTTATTTGCTGATACGAAAATTTCGAAGTAATTGAGAAAATCAATTTTAAAGTTGGGACACAATTTTTGCCTTCAAAATTGTCTAGGCTATTCTCAAATTGAGTGGAACTACAACTTCAAATATTTACTGAGAAAATATGTTTTATAAAAAGTTGCAACATAGATTATTATCAGCGCGTGCGCAGACCCTTAAAGGTCACATTAAGGACATCCACATGCACCTAAGCTAAAATATGTTGGAGTCTTTGATTAGTCAAGAATTAGTGTTAAATAATATGCAAAAAACTAAGCAATGAGCTTTGTGCCATTTTTGGGGCAATTTTCACAGGTCGGTCCCCTTAATTACATAATAAACATGAACTGAGTAATACTATTATAGTAATATACTACAAGTGACTTCTTTCTTTCTTTCTTTCTTTCTTTCTTCCTTCCTTCCTTCCTTCCTTTCTTCCTTCACAACCTGGCAGTGAATTTAAACAAAGAGACACCTTCGATTACTTGTCCTCTGGGTGGCACAGTAGTTACCATATTAAAGTATTTATCATAACAATCAAATAAGAACGCGTTATATTCTTTATTGTTAAGTTTTCAATTGCGTAAATATTTGAACTGCCAAAAAAGATAATGTCGATTCTATCAAAGCTTCGTTAAAGCCACTGATGTTTATATTAAAGCAACCGATAAGAGAATTGTACGCCGGCCTCCTTTCGCCCATTAGTAATGGCATTGATAGTTAAGTTTGGTAAAATATTGCTAGGCCTATATCTGAGTAAACCTAAATAAACGTGTGTGGCATTCACATTGACACTGACTATTTCTTCATTCTTTTAGTTTAACCTCTCCCTTTTTAGAGACGTTTATGTGTCCCATGCCGCCTGGGCCTTAACAGGAACACTGCCTATTAACTTTTGTGTTTAATATTAAAAATGTTGAGTAAGGCTGACTATTCCATTGATACGATGCGTGTTTCATATTGGCCAACGACGTTTAGCAATGAATCGGACATCGACCAATGACGGTCGTTTATCTTATAGTATGCTTTTCAAGGATCGCAAGGATGCAGTTGTATTGGATAAAACATCAATGTTACTGCATACATCAAGGTATCAATATGCAGTGATTAATACGCCACATATCTGTAGGCCTACTGCTGTTAACGAACTAGATATAAACACATTACTTTATACAACATAACTTATTTGGTAATTTAATCAATTTAAATGCGCATTGATTAAATACAAATTTTCGATTCGGTGCAATCCAGTTTTTTTTTAATCCTGTTCTGCTTTTAGCTTATCTCAAATAGGTTAAGTATGTTAGGTTAACATCAGATTTTTCATTCTTTCAGTAGGCTATGTTGTGATCTGACAGCTGACACAACGGTTATTTGATTTTAAACAACATGAGTAAGAAAGTAACCCAATAAATATTATTCATGAAGTTGGCTCAATAATTTCCACTCCGGATTAAGAGTTTCATCATATAAGTTCGAAATCTCTCTTGGGATTACCTACGATAAATAGTAAATTCATTGATTCGTCCAACTCGTCATCCCGGAGCTCATTCTGTCCTACTTAACTTAACTATTACCATCTTGCTTATTATCATGTATAATTGTAAATGCCTACGCAAACGGTACGATGGATCAATACGGCGGTTTATTATAACAATATTAAAAATGACATAGTAAACACGTTTAGTTCCATGAATAACACCATTTGTAACTACCGGCATGCAGCAGATAGTTGTGATTTATGCTACTATATACACTGAGCTTGTTTCAATTTGCATCCTTAAAAAGAAATGTAAGCCCCCATTCTGGGTTCTAACGTTTGAAGACTTAAGCTCATCCACTTCCATATTCACCCTTGCTGCATTCCCGCAAGAGGTGAATTTCTATGTGTGGAGGCGAGTAATCAACTCTAACGTGCAACTTGAGCGTTAACAGCTTGTCTGGAGGAAAATTTTCAATGGGAATGGGGAGTTGAGTCGGCTGCGGACCAGCCTATGAACATGAAAAATCCGGGTTCGGTTCCAGCCCATTAAAAATTTCCTCTAGAGCAGCGTCTTCCAAACTACCTGATGTCGCGGCCCACTATGAAATCAAAAAGGGATTTTCAAACATATTTACATATAATAAAAATGAAGTTATACATTACAATGTTCGAATGATAATGCAATGCTGTTATAAATGGAGATATTAAGATAAATACGATCATATCAATTACGCTCATATTATGAAATCCACATTCATGTCATCTTCCGTATGTCTGTGTTGAAGGAACTCTCTCTACGCTATTAATATTTTCGACAACACTCGATCCACTCGGATTATCGACTGTCTTACGTTTCAACGATCTAGACATTAACGAACGATTCATATCTAAATGCAATAGTGAATAAGCTGAAAATAAGAATTTTCACTCTCAACTCAACTATTTTGTCAAAAAGATGACAAATATCGCCAATTTTACAATATTATAAAAATTCACTGCACAGAAAGACTGGTTGTTCGCTCTGCTCTCTGCTACTGACGTCAATAAGAGATATGGTCAGTGGTCCCAACTTCACTCGCAACAAAGAGGAGCACGAGGTGGTCCACCCGGACTCAGGGGTTGAACATAAAGTCCAGTCAATGCATGCTGAAAAAGGGGTGTAGAGGGAAATAGAAGGAACACAATTTTTTACTTTGGGACTTTGTTTGGACTAGTTAGGAGGTAAACATACTAAAAGTCCCCACTCCTAGGAGGTGAGCGGGGGGCAGGTGGGCCCGTCGAAGGTACAGTTTTTCGGGTTTTCGCTTATATCTCGGAAACTATCGGTTCTAGCGGTAAGATCTTTCTATACTAAAATAAAGCTGATAAAATTATCAACAAGATTGACTACGTTCATTTTTTCGATATCTCCCATTGTTTCCGAGATATCCGCGCTCAAAGTTCGCAATTTAAAAAAAAAAATATCTTTTATCTCGCGTTTTTTGGCATATTTGACCTTCTAACTCTTCGGCCCTTCATCCTACGAAAAAGTCATAAGACAGGAAGTTGTAGAGCATTAAATTTTATTAAAGAATATATGTTCTTTTACTATCTATCTTTAACTGTTCAAAAGTTAGAGCAATTTTAACTATATATGTAAATTCCGAGATTTTGCAGGAAAACTTAATTTTCGTATCTTCCGTTATTCCACTACCCTATCTCTACATAAAAGCCAATATATACGTATTTATATGTATAAATCATATGTACTATATATATAAGTTGCACATAAAGAAATTATATGTATATATGTATTATATTTATAATATAATTTCAAGTATAGGCTATATACCTTATATCTTCAAAAATAATATTGTTTGGTGTCGTTGAATACTATTTTGGACATCCCGAACCTAATGGAACCACTTTGGGAGCTCCATCTCTCACCCCTACCAAAAAAAAGACTATATACGATGGAAATTGACAATTTAACGAGGATCGCTGAATCTTTATTGTTAGGCTATTTAGGAGCCTTAATAACCCTCTACATAGGCAATAATACTTGTATTCAATGTATATAATACGTTATGTACAGTTAATATATATTATTTATATTAACTATCCATTCGCTCCGCAAAGGCATTGGGATAGGGTGATTCCAGAGTCAGCAACAAATTATACATAACTTTTTAAACACATTAACTGGTAAATGTTTTTGTTAAACTACATTACTTTTAATTTAATAATATATTTACATCGCATAGTACAATTAAACAGTAATAATTGTTATAAATTCCTGGCTCGTCATGGGAGCTTAGTCTTGGGGTGGGTTCTGCTTCGTTTTCTTCTTCATCCAATGAAAAAGGGGATAAATCTTCGAGGATGACTGGCAGAGGATGGTTGTCGAGTTCCTCATTGTCCAAGAGTGGCCCCATTAAGACAGTTCCCCAGGCAGCTTTGGCAGGCAAGGGAACACTTGAGAGATGCCTTTCTGCATCCGCATTTGGTGGTGGCACAATCCTTAATCCTTTGTGCACCGACAAAAATAATTTTTAATATTTCGTCCGCTGCAGCCTGCTGCTCACTGTGCACCGGGTTTAGAAATTTGTTGGTGGTTAGTTCTAACCCATACATCTGAGGAGGCAGCTTATGTCCCAACCACATCTGGACTTGATGATATGTCCTCAGAGAATGTTGTTTCGCTGCCCCCCTCAGTTGATGGGAGGCATGAGATGTCTGGCTTGATATTGGCTACCGATTTAACAAAGGATTGGTAACGGTAAGAGTTTAGAGATATCTGTTTTGGTGGGGCCTCGTATCACCTCAAAATACACTTTTCCCCAGCTTCCTCTATATCATAAAATTATCAAGCTCCCTGGACGTCTGTAGACTTCAAATACAGTCAGATAAATCCCACATTACCCTTTCGGAAGGCTGCTGAGGTGTTATCGCACCCAGTGAAGGCGTGTGCGACACCACCAAATGCGGATGCAGAAAGTCATGTCTCAAATGTTGCCCTGCCTGTTAAAACTGCCAGAGGAATTGTCTTAATGGGGCCCCCCTCTTATGCACTTGGGAACTTATGAGGATGAAGAACTCGACATCGATCCTCTGCCAGTCAACCTCGAAGATTTATCCCTTTCCTCATCGGATGACGATGAAAACAAAGCACAGCCCACCCCAGAACTAAGTTCCCATGACGAGCCAGGACCCTCCCGCTCCAAGAGAACCAGGAGTTTATGACAATTATTCCTGTTTAATTGTACTATAAGGTGTAAATATAAGTTATTATTAAATTAAATCTAACATAGTTTAACAAAAACATTTACGAGTTAATGTGCTAATAAATAAACGTTACGTACAAATTGTTGTTGACTCTGGAATCACCCTACCCCAATGCCTTTGCGGAGCGAATGTATAGTTAATATATAAATAATATATTTTAACTATGCATTAGATATTATATAACTTACATTGAATACAATTATCATTGCCTATGTAGAGGGTTATTATGGCTTCAGGAATCAGCGATCCTCGATAAATTGTCAATTTCCATCATATATAGTGATTGTATTCTTGTAGGCGTGAGAGATGGAGCTCCCAAAGTGGTTCCATTAGATTCGGGGTGTCGAAAATAGTATTGTAAGTTTTAAGATGAGCATCTTATTTCCCTTAATCGTTTTCTGTTGTTGGGTCCGGTATTAAAGAGGGCTACTCTGGCGAGTGGAACACACTATTTTACTGGAAACAATATTTTATGTAAATTTATGCAAATGTTGAACCCACTCCCGGCAGCGCCAGAACAAATCAATCTGAATGATTATTAATCAATCTGATGAGTGTTATGTACATGGCACAAACAGCTATAATGTTATCTCAGTAAATTTTAAAAATATTTTCCTGGACTACACCATAAACTTTGTTCCCATTTCTTCTATAATGCATTATGGAAAATTCTAGTTAATTATTAATTTATTGCTGTTCAGTATCCAATACCAGCAAAACATTACAGAATGACATGGCAAATGAATAAGTAGATAAAGCAATCAATAGAGAAATAAAGTTTTATTTGGATATCCTAGTACCTAATTTAACGAATTTTGATTAATCTACTTTCATGACATTTCGTTATCGTATTTGAGCTAATTGAGCACAATATTAAAAGTGTAAAAAACGTTCCACAAATATATAGCAATGTCCAAAGATGTAAACTATTGTAGACTTTGGTGATGATCTGCAGTAGCATCCTCTGTATCAGATGAACTTTCTGAGGATTAGTATTCAGGAAATGCGCATTTCGGTCCCTGGTAGACCATCATCAGTCCCTATAAAATTTATATGGGTAATTAGTGTAATATAAATGTATAAGTTAAGCTTATTAGAATGATCTATATAAGGCAAATTGCCTCACCTTAATATGGACGAGATGTTCGAACATGCGAACTGGCTGAGTGGGTTTGAGATAGTAAAGCTATTGTATATTGTCGGAGAAGGGATAGCGTTCGGAGTATACTTCGTAAAGTGCATTGTGTTTTATCGGGTTTTGATTTATGATTTTGTTTTTATGTCTGTATATTTCAAAATTTTGCAGTGTATCTAGCTTTCGGCCTTTATTCTTTTGTGTAGTATCTTTAGTGTTTTTCCATGGGTTGTAAATCGTGATTATTAGTTATAAGGTGTTTTGCAAATGCCGATGTATTTCTACTGTATTTAAAATCTAGAGTATGTTCTGGAAATCTTTGTTTGAAAGTTCTGCCTGTCTGTCCTATGTATACTGGATTACAATTATTGCATTCTAATTGGTAAACTGAAAACTCCACTAGTTTGAAATTTGTCTTGTGTATTGTTTCCTACATTATGTAATAAACGTTTTAAGTTTTTATTAGTTTCATTTGCTATTTAAATTTTTTGTTGCTGTAATTGTTTTACTATTTTATGTATTTTTCTATCTAAGTTATATAGTTGAAACTGGCAATTTTTTTTGTTTCCTTTCTTGCTTTGTTTTATTGGTGTTAACATTGATGTTGGATTTTTGTTCTTTGTAGTTTGTTTTGTTTCTTTTTGGTAAGTTTATAAATTAGCGAGTCCTTGTAACCATTGTTGTTAGCTATTTGTAGAATAATTTTTAGCTATTTATTGTAATCATGTTTTGCCATAGGAATGTTGATAAGTGTATGTATCATATGGTTAAATGGAACCATTTTGCCATTTTGTGGGTGATCGGATGATTTGATTTACTATTTATGTATCTATCCACCATAATATAACTAAATGCTAATATGGAACTATTGGCAGCCAAGGATAAGCCTGTGCGGGAAGAACCAATGAAGATGAAAGATTGTCGGCAGCCAATGGGAGTGTTGGTGACCGACATGCGGGTCGTCTTAACAGGTCGAACACCTCGCGCTGAAAAGGAGCCTGGACCCTAAAAGAAACAATAATAATTTTAAATGTAAAATTAATTAAAAACGTAGTCTATTCAAACTGTATGTGCCAAAACTGAAACACACAAAATGTGTGTGTCCGACATAAAATTGTTAGTTTCACCAAGTGCTCCAATTTGAGGATCCAAACATTGTGAGTTTAGCAAATGAGTGCTCACCTTCGTATTGGCTCTTTAATATGCATTATACTCGTAACATGAAAAGTATTTGACTTTCTTTTTTACTCAGATATACCCGCAGAACACGAATAGAGTTAATCTACGAATTCAGGAACATACTGTAGAAATATGAACATGCATGTGATTTATGTTTCCCCTTGACCACCACGTCTATACGGGTGTATAGGGACGAAAGGATGAAAAATCCTAAGTAGTATGATTTGGGTAAAATCTGATACCGAGTGGGTTTTGGGAGGTGCATAACATGAATATGTTATTGATTTGTCTCCCTTCCCAATTTTAGACTCTGTCGTATCGGGATTAACGGGTGGAAAATCAATCTTCTCTAATCGCAATGAAATCGTATACTCAAGAGAGTTCTCGATTATTGTACACGCCATGAATATGATACCGATTCGTCAGCTCCGTTATTCTCCACTATGCACATAGACATAGAAGAGGGAAATTGTAAGTTCAATTTTTACGGTGAAACATGATGTCCTGGGGTTTTGGAGAGAACTAAAATGTATAACACTGGTTAGTCTCTTTCGCCCAATTCCAGTCCCTAAGGGCCGTAAAACCTTGTGATTTCAATTAATCGGCCGTTAAAGACGTGTATTGGCACATCCTCAAATGATGAGCAGCTTAATTTTTTCTGTTTAACCTTATCTTATAAGCTTTGAGGAGATGGCAAGGCAATCACATACGTAGAGAAAGAAATGCAGTGTTATCAGCACAATACATGTTTTCCTCATAAAAGTGCAGTATGTTGAAGGCAGACAGGGAACAATATGGACAGGAAATAAATAAATTCCAAATCGGCATTCTTCTTTGTTAGTATGGAATTCCTGAGAACCACGTAACCAGATTTATCTATTCTAATTTTTACTCTGTGGCCTATCGATGTTATGTCTCGAAAAAATCACTCGCTCATGCCACAAGAAAAGAGATGAGATTATTTTTAGCTACGATGTTCACAGATACATGGACACATATACCTTTAAATTTATCCTGTACAGGTTATTTCACCACTGAATAACGTTGCAGCACTAAAGTCAAAAGTTTATTAATTTTCTACACAATAAATTTTCTACATGATTTTTAGTAGTAGTACCGGTAAAAGACGAACCCATTGAAACCGAGTGGTCGAGCAGTTCACATGCCTTCCGGGGGTTTAGAACAGAAGGTGTGCATCTGTGTGTCTGTGTGTGTGTGTGTGTTGGGCACCAATCCCTGCGCAGTCTGCTACGAGAAGCTACCGGTTCAAACCTCAAATTTGTTCCGTCCTTTACTAGAAACGTTTCTTAAGCGATGAACCCTGATGAACACACACCTTGGAAGGACTGAAAGTAGTGCATTGCCATTTGGTTAAAGGGGATGCGATTTAGGAAACAAAAATAGTTAATTATATTGACATCACTGATTTATTTTACTTAAACTAAAGCTACAAGATAACTTTTACCTTTATGGCCCTGCACTCTCTCTATCTCTTTATCTTTCTCTCTCTTTCACCCACTGACACACAAACACGCAATCAAAATTTATTTAGTTTTCAACCAGTGCACTGCAATTCAAGTTTCATCCTGGTGATCACTTAAGGGAATATTCTCAGCGGATTTGTTTCCGGGGTGCGCCAGTCCCTTACCTAACACTTTAACCTAAGGAGGCACATCGAGACCTGAACCCGGGAAAAGAATTTTTCATGGGGTTCGAACTCGGTCTGTGGGGTGGAAGGCAGGCGCGCTACCGATTCGCCCACGGTGGCAGGGTGTGCAAATTAAGGTATGCAGATTTAATTCCATTAAATAAGTAATAAGTTGCATAACGTAATGCAAAGTACAAACGCCTCGAAATAGAAAATATGCACATTACAATAATACTTGGTATGCAAAGAGGGTTTGTTACAATTTTATATTCATTATACTTTCTTTATAAGAGCGTTTATCTGTTTTCCTTTAAATTTACTCAGAATTAGAAATACATGACTTTGTTTTTTCTTGTAGTCTTCATTTTTAAAAGGACAGTTTCCTAATCTTCAAAATAAGTTTTCGTGTTATGTAATAGAGGAGGGAAAAACGGTATTGTTTTATCTCTGAAACGGGAAGTTACAATTCCAAAAGAGAAAAAGAAGCGAAGCTACAGTTCAATTGGCTGAAAGCTTTGCGTTCTAAACAGTGGTATATATAGCCTATAATTTGCTAATTGCATGTGTTGACAGGGGACTTCCAGTTATCGCTTTTCCCTCATGGCAACAGATGACCTGACTAACTTTATACTTCCTCAATAATGTCATGAAGGCCTGCAATGGTGAGGGCTTGGCTCACTACCAAATAAAAAAAGAAAGAAAAAAAAAATAAGATTAAACGTGAACTGAAAAGTCGAAATTCTTTGATAAAACTTTGTCTTGAAGTTCTGGGCATTTTAACATGGCGAAAATTTAAGTATAAAACGAGAAAGGCTACGGCTTTCCCTGCAAAACCGTAGGTCCTATGCATGTCAAAACAATAGGTTTATTGGCAAACGTGTGCCATTGGATTAACTAGGCAAGAACTACATACAACGCACGAATAGCGGCGTCATTCCTCTCCAAGTCTCGTGTCGTGTTTTGTTTTTATGTTCAAGTAAAGCACCGTTTTTTGTGCAAAGCGAAATACATAGGGTTGTGACTGGGGCACAGCGAAAAGGCTTTTAATGAACACAACGTATTTTCACACCCAACCAGCTAATTTCCTCTGCACTCGCTCGCATTTCCATTCGATTCGAGCAAAACAACCCCCGCTGTTTAAAAATTTGCAACTTACTGGAACATACAGGAAGGTTGGTATAGACTACAGGTGACTTATGGTGCCATTGTTTCATACAATTATTAAAATTACTAAAAGCCGTGTTTCGTAACAAGTGAAAATTGATAGTTGGCTGGTTATACATTCGTTACAACTATGTACTCGCGTTTAAAGAAGCAGTAGTTGCTGGTAGGTTGATAACTCAGACTAGAACTAGTAGGCTCTGCACATAATAGCTGGTAATCTCGTAAGTTGAAACTTACTAGTACCAGTTTTCATAACGAGTGCTTGGTAACATAGACTCTGGTACCCATGCTTCATAGATAGCTCACATTGCTGGTTGGTTGAATAATCTTTTAATAGATCCTTAATTTTTTTGCAATATTAAAAACCTAATGTGCTGAAGACAGAAACTGGGATATATTTAATGCAGAAACTACCTACATGAAGATAGATATGTAACTCGTTTAGAACACTTTACTTGGGTTAATGACGTGGTTGAAGAGACGTCTAGCTGTTCGTGGCGATCATTATAGCAATGGTTTTGGTGGTGCAGAGGTTCGGTGCCCGCTTCTAGATCCGAAGATTCAAACCCTGCCGAGGTCGGTGGATTTTTCAGGACGTAAAAATCCTGGGCACGAAGTAAAGTAGACCGTCCGTCACATATTGTGCATTTATGGTGCATTAAAGATATCCTTTAAATTAGAGCATCTGGACCGAATTCCTCGGCCCTTTCACTATCATTTTCCACTAGGAGGTCCTACACAGAGCGGCAATAATTAACAAAACGATTTAAGCACAAGAAAACTAACGAAATTTGGTACAGAGGCGTTCTTTTGATGGAATTCTTTACCTCCCTGAGAGAAAGTGTGCCAATTCCATGCGCACTTTACTCAGAAGGAATTAAACTACTACCTCCACTCCTAAGATTTCCGCTGACGTCAGGAGGCCAGGCTTTACACCGAACTGAATGGATTTAATGCTTTTTAGTACACGCTCTGTAAAACAGCTGCTTGCCGGACTGTTAAACACTTTGGCAGCCTAGGCCGATAAAGTAATTTTTCATGTCGTCATGTCAACTGAAATGTCTAGATGGCAGCGACAGTGACCAGTCATACCAAACGTAACAGGGTAAGAAACAAAATACTTGACCATAAAACAACAAATGTAAGGCAACATTGTTTCTTTACGTTAATCAGAAACTTTACTAGGTTTTTTAATAAAACAAAAAATGTAGGCCTAAGCCAATATAGCTATATTATTCATAAGAAACCCACACTGCTATCTACATCCGCATTTCCTACAGGTTCACAGCATAGGACAGGCGGCTGTGAGAATATGGCGTCAACAAATGGCTGACTATGTCTTTTATAGTTAATTATACGGTATTTTTATTTCATTTCATTACAATTAGAGAGCTTTTACTAAAATATATTGTATGCACCACGTACGCAAAAGCTTTAGCGGACTCATCCAATATTTCGGCCAAGGCGTAAGCAATACTAGATTCGTCCGCTAAAACGTTATTTTGCGTATTTGATACACAAATAGCTACTGAGCGGTTCTTAATTATATAAGCGACGTAAAAATGTCTTCTTTTTTTAAAAAACAATAATAATGAATATGAACTGCATTGCTGACTCAAAAGTATGATTAAACATGACTTGCGCCTGTGTCCGGGCGACAAAATCAAAGTGGCAGCAAAGAATCACGAGATTTTAGAGCAGAAGCGATTAAAGATTATCGACTGCTAAATTCCGTGATATTGTGATATGACTGAGAGGAAATATTTAATTTTTGAAGTTCACGGGGTGAAATATCATTATCACAGCGGAGTTTTGTAAAGGGAGAACCTAAAACAAGATTCGCATAGGCGCCCAAGTTTTATAAATAAGATTAAACCAATGTACTGTAAAATATTCAGAACTCTGGTGCATTTAAATCCCCGCGTGTACTTCTGTGAAAGGTAAAGAGAACAAACAGTAAATGTTAAAAAGCAGCATTTTATAAAAGTAAGCTTATTATTATTATTATTATTTGGTCTAGGATGCTAAAATGAAAACTAATTTGCATCAAGAGCTGCACATGCAATTGTGTTTGATGTCAAATTATGTTGTAAATTTAATTTATACTATTTTAATCTCACAAAATTAGTTTTCCGAGCTAGGTGGTCGAGACGGCAGAGTCTTCGACTCTCGTTCGAGAAGTCCAAGGTTCAAGTCCGGTCGCCGGTTAATTCTTTTTTTTAATGATTTCGCCAGTCACCAAGGATGTTTGAATATTTAATTCCCGTGATTTATCGTTGCTATTTAATCTTATATCACATTTCTCAAAATTCCGTCAGTTTATCTATCTATCTTTACTTTAGTTTTGCCTCTCCTTTTTAGGGACATTTTAAGCGACCCACGCAGCCCGGGCCTCACAGGGCCACGACCTGTCGGAAAAGGAATTATCTATGGATCACATACATATTTTTTTGACCAGACAAGGACATGGAGGGCTTCCACGGATGAGTTATTAGCCCAATGCCGGGGCCACCCCCGAGATAACACGAACACATAGGACGAGACAAACCATTCACACACACTCCGAACAAGGCGAGGATGGGATGAAGATGATAAGGACGGCCAGACGATATCCGGGGACCAAGAGGGCCTAAAGTTACCCGATATTTGTCTCACAGGTGAGGAAAAACTCCACCTAGATAACTTGTCCCGACCAGGATTCGAACCCGTGCCCGGCTGCGTTCGTTCCTGTTACGCATCCCCTGGGCCCCTCAGCTGATACATGCATAAATTAAACTTAAAGAGTATATTAAACAATTTTGGAACTATTTCGAAATATTTAACTCTTGAAAGGCCTGTATACGACTTTTTTTTCCCTAAAAAAATCCTTTATCTTACACAAACCTTCTTCACTTGAGAACGTGAAATATTGCATGCTTACAGAAATTAAATTCATTCAATTTGGGATGTTTTTCAAGATCATACTTGTTTGCATTCCTAACATAAGCAACCATTCGGCCATCTCGGAATTTACAGCTGCTAAAAATCTAATCGAACAAAACGCTGTTTTCTTTCACTACAGAACAAATGGAAAGAAACTACCCAGACTGAAGGATTTATATTTTAGGGTTGCCTTTGGATTTATAAAGCATAAAAGTAAATAAAACTTTCCCCCCACCCTTTACATGCCCTGTAACTTAAGAATGCTAGATTATCATAAAATATTTACGCTATTAAAGTAAACAAGACGGTTCAACGTGACAACAGGCCACCTTAAAAAATAATTTCGTATCACTTTTATGGGACACTATTACGAGAAGGTTCAGTTACAAGAACATAGGATGCACTGAAATTTGTAGTTACTGTAAAGTCCATGCAGTAATTTATAATAAAAACTGATAAGTCTAAATAAAGATAATCGCATGGCCTACTTTAATTATTTTAACGTTGACAGCTTCATTCTGGAACTTTCTCCTGTTTTGTGAGACAAGAAATCAATCATTGCGCCACTTCTTGTAGTTTACCATCAAGATGTTGTTTATAATTGTGGAGACAGTACTCCCGCAAGTACAAGAGTTCATAAGACATTCACTGAACTCTGTCTCTTTAATCTCGATCAGAATTAGTCTGTTTAGCACTTTGAATTGTTTATAACAGTCTTGCAGACAAGCTTTTTCATAAATGTTGGAAACAAGAGTGTTCATAACTCTGAATTCTGTATTCCCCACGCCCTTGCTTAAATGAAAGGGAATAGTAAATCCTCCTTTGTTAATGTCATCAAAATACCCTTTTCTCCAACCAATAATGCACATTGTTCACATGCTCCTTCTGTAGACACTTTAAAAGGAGCATAACCACTAACTTAACACAGGCTGAGTTATCAATTTCATTGTCATCTACTTATTAAGCAGAACACCCTTAAACTGATCTTCAAGACTACTGGCTGAGCTGGCTGAGTAAGCAATATTTCCATTGCATGAACCTTCGACCACCAAATCCAAGGACTCACATTTAGTGTTATGATACCATACCTTGCAGATTTTATCCCTAGTACATTTTTTGCTCGAATTTTCCTTTCTGCATCCATTAACTGAGTGACAGTTATGTTGTAGTTTCCACCGCTAAACTGCCTGTAAATACTTAATTCTTTTTTTTCTAATTTGTCTGTCTGAAATTTACCATGCAACAGGTATTTTGCATTCTGGACTTCCAGAAAATCTTTATTACTCTAATAAGTGTTTTTGGGTGTGTCGTTATTTTCAAACTTGCCCCAGCCTTCATCCATTTCTCGACCCGTCACAAAATTTTGATGGAATTGAAATCTAAAATCTAAAACAGAGCAAAACGGTTCGCCAAATTTGTCATTTCACCATTACTTTTGCTTTTTATGTTCGGAATTGACTATAAAGCAATTAAACATTCTTTGATTGACATTATTATCACAAATGACATACACGAACGTTGAAATTTTCAATTTTATAGAATTTGCACAACATGTTTTGTTAAGTTTGCCATCTCTGCTCTTGAGATTGTCTTTACAGGGTGTAAGGTAACAATATGTTCGAAAGACGAAAATGCTGTCAGGTGAGCAAGAACAGTTTTTGCTTCTATAATGTGGTCATGGTTTTCTGCGAAACCTGTAATTTTTCCTGACCTGTAGTTGATCCCCTCAGTTACGTACCCACTCTAAATCATTTACTTTTTCACCATCAACTCTCATGAAATGATTATTTTCGTTCGTCTGATTTGGTGTAATATGTAAAGAAGCTATCAGTTGTTCCAGACACTTAGGATGTGGTAGAGAAATAATTTTGTTGGCTCTTATTGTATCATAACCTTTTTTAGGCTGCATGAAGATAAGAAAAGCAGTTAGCATTGTTCTTGGGGAATAATTATTTTAGCAGGTAAAAATCAAAGAGATCTGTTCTGAAAAGAAGTCAATCTCCTTAGCCAAAGTTTCATCATCATCAACATCAGTAGTATCATTAATAACAACAACGTCTTTAATATGGTGGAGTGAATTTTACGGTTTGCACAAATCTTTCTACAGAATTAGATTGGAGACTTTTATCACATAAACTGTTGCAAACAACTCAGTTTCTCTAACAGTAGATGAGGCCCAAGAATGTAACTGAGTGCTTGATAAGAAACTTCATTTCCATTCACAAATGCAGAAACTTTTAAAATTTGGTCTATGTATACATAAAATTCTACAGTCATGGTGTCGAATTTTACAGCATAGAGGATTAATTGATTATTGAGCAATTTAAAATGAAGTCGCATATTTTCTACATGACTATGTACTATCTTATCGGAAATTTCCTGAACGCATTGTTGAAAGTTTCTTACTGTATAAATTTCATAATCTCTTCTCTAAATTTTTTTCTTTGGCAGATTTCTTTCTTTCTTTCTTTCTTTCTTCAATTTCCACAGCTCTGTCTTCAGGATTTTTCCTTTTTAATGATGGTTTCCTAGATAGGTACGCTGGAAGTCCATCGAAAATAGTTGGCAAAGAACCGGATTTTAATTTTGGTCTATCATACACGAACACCCTTTTCTCACTTTTGGAATCAGCATATGAAACCTCATGTTGGATGCATTCAGACTCGAAGTGTTTAATGCACACACTACACTCTCGGCTGAGGGAATCCAGTCCTTTCTCGGAATATTTTTCACCCACTGTATGTGTAATTCTTGTTCTTTTGGAAAAATTGAAACATGTTACATAATGACTTTTAACGCTCGTTATTGTGTAATCACTCGTGCCCCCCGGAACACAACATTTTTTAGTCATTTTAGCGAATACAATTTAAACACAACTCCTAGAATTCAGATCGCGTGCAGTTTCAAGCAGGTGGAGTATAACGACGTCACACCCCCTTCCCGCCGTGCCTGGAGGTGGCCCTGGCGGCGTAGGTCACATAGATATCCCATCAACGGGAGTGGTAAACCTAAGAGAAAGATGATGATAATTAATACTGTATTGTTGTGGTGAATTACCGACCTTTAGACAAGGGACTGTCGCAATTTCACCCAAGTAAATTCAAAATTTCCAAAATTCCATTGACCTGGAATAGAATCGAACCTGCGACGAACTAGGCAACAAGAAGACAATGCCTTACCGACTTTTCCATACTGGTCGACCCAAGCAATATAAATGAGTGCATACCAGTGTTTATAAACCTCATGCATGGGTTTTAACAAACATGTGTGGGAACAACTTTTTTTTAATTCGCCAGAGTTAATAAAACATTTAGAGGGAGAGCAAACGTCATGCTAAATTAATACGCAAGACAGTGCATAATTAATTGGCAAACTCACACACCAGGCGACCTGCGTTCCAGCCTCGGAATGAATTATTCACCGAACATTAAATACGCGGAGCAAATGAAAGTGGCCCTGCATTTCCTGCGTGTTGTTTCAAACTATTGCACGTGAGCAGATTAAGTCATATAGCTGATGTATTGTAAATATAGCACTTCAAGTGAAACGACACAAACCTCTGTATTCCATCTTCACTCTGAGAACGACGTTAGGCCAAATTCCTGTATTTGTAGTTTCTTCATATAAATTCATATTATTAGTATTAGGGTTGTGTACAGCAAAGAAAGTGTTTCGTGTATAATTCCTGTTAATAATTATTACCTTGATTCTGAGACCTAATACTTCATCGACATTACTAATAGTCTAGATTGTGTTTGATTCCAAGTCACTAGCATTAAAGCGGACACGTCAATTTGCAAAAATGTGTTCTAGGGCACAATTGTTTAATAATGCACTCTATTACTTGCTACTCTTGAAATGTGTACTACAGACGAAAGAAATAACAGAAAACTAATAGTTCGATTTTGCGTAGGCCTATTGTCGCATATTTTGTTAGTTTTGCGATAATTGGTAACATTTCCCTGGTATTAAATATTTTATTAATTTGTCACACTTCTAAAGGCATATTTTTAACAAATTTGAAATATTACGCATATCCCTGGTAATTCAAACGTTTACAGCATATTTGGCTAAGTGAATTTTTAAGAACCGAATGCACAATTAATTTATAATACATAGCCTAATGTTTTCGGAACTGACTGTATAATATGAAAGCGAAGTTTCACTTCATTAGTGTGCCGATCGTATTATTCTCGGCACCTTTTAATGTTCATGTATTTTTATATTTTTGGATTTTGTAGCCTACTTATCTCTTCGCGACGACCACTCTTCTCTCGAGGCTTTGTTTTCTTTACAGGTTCTGCTTTTCCTTTTAATCTCGCTACTTAATCTCGTAATCTAAATTAGGCCTATATATTATTGGCCGCGTTCTGGTTTTCGCTCGCTGCCCTCGCTTCTCGAGGGTGGGGGGGGGGGGGCGTGCAATTGGTCAGTCAGTTGGAGTACAGTACAGTTCAGGTATTTTCTGCAGGTATTTCTTCAGTTAGCTAACGGGTTTATTTTGTCTTTTCTTTGCTGGTGGGTTTTTTGTTTATTAATTTATTTCTGCGTTCACATTATGCTTGCTTAAATTCATATTCTTCGCACACCAGTTTTGTGTTTGTTATTTTCGGTTTAGTTTGGTTGTAGTTTCATTCATATTTCTTTTCGTTATACTTGGTTAATTGCGCCGGAAAGAGATGACCAACTTTCTTTCGCCAACTTACCATATGAACTTGTACTAAAGCAGATTCTAGCTAAGTATATCGCCAGTCATTTTTATGTCGGCACATTAATATATTCGGAGCAAGCTAATGTATCTGATTCCTCAAATAAATTGTTATTACTTCACTGTTCACGATAGTTATGTATTGTAAAGTTTCTCTTGTTGCGTCAAAACTCCTCATAACCTATGGGAAATTAATTTTCGGGGTAAAACACTGCCACATTAATTTTCAGTTTATTAACATTTGTTGCTATGAACTTAAAAAAGATGTAATTTAATTAATTAAACTTATAGGCCTACTTGTTTGTAGTATTTTTAATGTAATTCACCTAACAGGAGAACGCAACGCATTAAAATTACTTAAGTCTACCGATTTTTAAGTCTAAGTTACTGAGGTATCTTCGTTACACAGCCTAGGTTAATTTATAATGTACAATATTTTATATCACTTAGCCTATATTGCCTAAATTTGTTAATTTCTTAGTTTTAGGTTTCAGTTTTAGTGTATATTATATTATTATATTAGGATTATATACACACACCCAATTACGAGTATATGTCATTCTTACTTCACTTTGTTTTCTCTTTTCATTATTGGACTCATTTTTTTTTATGTTTTAATATTCTATTGCTAGCATTTCGTTACTATTATATATGGTATCTAGTGTATTTGTTTTTTGTAGGCATTCCTTTAATGTATTTTGTATTTATCCTGGTTGAGTGGAAGATAAGGCCCTATGGCCTTAACTCTGCCAGGCAAAATAAAACATTATTATTATTATTATTATTATTATTATTATTATTATTATTATTATTATTATTATTATTAAGTGATAGAACATACTTCATTGGTACTTCAGCATATTTCATCAATATTAACTTCAGAGCCTTACTAATAACAAAAAAGAGGCTCATGGCATAGACGTCTAAAGATGTGGTACGTCCCACAACAA
Organism: Ectobius pallidus; assembly: GCA_964059195.1. Classification (NCBI taxonomy): domain Eukaryota; kingdom Metazoa; phylum Arthropoda; class Insecta; order Blattodea; family Ectobiidae; genus Ectobius; species Ectobius pallidus. The sequence goes on from CAXKWD010000011.1 coordinate 54,058,935, forward strand.
AAGATCTAAGGCAGAAATGTCTAATTAAAAATGTCTGCGCAATAACAAACGGTCTTTCTTGCACGCAAGTTTTTTTCTGGACCAAGGTTGATCCCGTGCCTTAATGTCATGCAACCACTGCTATCTTAATTTAAACCCATTTCACCTATTTAAATAGTGTACAAAGTACCGTTGAATTTGCTACATAATTCATTTCCTTAAATATTTAGTTCTGAAACGTAAAAAAAATGGTGGGTGATACAGCTATTTAATTATCATATTTGGATTCAGCACACTAAAAACCATAAGAATAAGGCAAATTCATTCAAAAACTTTTTCATTGTTGGCCTGTGTTATTGATTTCATACACCTGAGTTTTCAGTACTGAAACTTTAAAACTCGTTTCCTGCAAAATGTTGATTTTTCTCCTTCTTCCCTTGTACCCTTCATATACGAGGGTAAGTCAATAGGCTAAGTATTCGCACCTTTTTATTAATCTTTTGTAGGTTGGCTGTACAGCTTAGAGCTCGCGCACGTCGACATGTTGTTCGTTTTTCTCCGATCGTGGAATGTTTGACCGTTACATTGACCTCCATATATATACCTGGACTTAGCACTAAATACAATCCCCTGTACTAAGATGTGAGGCCACTTTTTCGACTAGTCTCGCCCGGAAACTATGGCAAGAAACTATTTTGTCTGCTCAATACGAAACGTCAAATCGCCTTTCTTGTATGGAATTATCACATGTTTGGTTTGGAAATTGAAGATGTTGACGAATCATTGTAAGACAGTTCTTCTTGCATGCATTATAAGAATAATTAATATTAACATATTAAAAGTATGTCATTATTATAATTGAGATTAATATTAATACGTATGTTTTTACCCGTGACTTCTGTCGTTTCCATACATGTAGGCCTAACCGACAAAATAGAATGTATTCAATACTACACTTATTACATTAAATTAGTATTACGTTGAAATCTTTAGAAATTGAAATATATTGTTCTACTTCAAAATCGTCATCATTCATTTTAAGTATATTTTATTGTGATAATAACGTTTAATACCATATTTAGTAATTAATCCTTAATCCAGATGTTAGCAATTTTTAGGATAGGCCTATATCATAATTCAGGTAGGATGGAAATGATGGAAAAATCGAAGAACTAATAAAAAAAACACAACAATGGGCAGACTTAGTTTTGCATAAAAGAATGAGCTGAGGTAGGTAATGATTGAAACTGATTAACTTAGATTAGAAGTATTTGGAAAAGGCTCTCATGTGTAATCTATTTAATAAGTAGATTAAAGAATTGTTTATCTGGGAGCAATAATTACAGACACAAATAATATTAAGGCCGAATTTAAGTGTAGACACAAATCAGGAAATGGTAGTTTTATGCGGGTAAGAAACTCTTAACTTCTCGTCTAATGTCCACAAATCCAAAAATAAAAATTTATAATACAATTATCCAGCCGGTTGTATTATATGAGACATTATGTGAGACATGGTCGCTTACTCTTCGCGGAGAACAAAATCTGAAAGTGTTCGAAAACAGGATGCTTAGGAAAATATTTGGGCCTAAGAGAGATTAAAATGGGGACTGGAGAAAACTGCTTGATGACGAGCTTCATAACCTGTACTCGTCACCGGATATAGTAAAGCTAATTAAATAATTGAGGATGAAATGGGCTGGACTTGTTGCACGCATGGGGGAAGAAAGACATATTTAAAATATATTGACGAGGAGACCCGAAAGGAATATACCACTTGGAAGACCTAGACGCAGGTGGGAGGACAATATTAGGATAGATTCAAGGGAAGTAGGATTTGCGAGTGATGGCTGGATGGAGTTAGCACAGAATAGGGTTGAATGGCGGACTCAAGTAAGCGGGGCAATGAACCTTCGGGTTCCATAAAACATAATATTCATTTAGTTTGCTTAGGAATTGTCCATTGCCATAAAGTGAGTAAGTAAGTATCTTCAGATTATGTAAAGACTGCCTAATATGCATTTTTTCAGAGCATAATAAGGTGTGATCTAGTAGTAGCCTATGGGGAAATGGTGTAGGAATTAATCAAGTATTATTTATCCAGAAAAACAATTAGAATAATAACCAATGCTAAAAAAATAGAGCATTGCAAACCACTATTTATTGAGACAGGCTTACTAACAATAATAAATTTGTATATTTTTTATGTCTTTTCATTAGTAAAATATAACATAAAAAGCTATCAAACACGAAGTTCTTAATCAGACCAGAAATCAAAATAAATTTGGGACAACATTATATAAAAAATACCATATAAACTTCAAGAAATGTCCCCAAATTTGTTTTCACAAAAAACTATATTACTAGCTTTAAAAAATCATTTTTTATAATGTTAAAGAATACTTAGAATCAGATTTACAAATAGAATAGAGCAACTTAGCGTAAGTAATTACATGTGTAATCTGAAAGTATATGTTATTCATTTAGTGTCACTTGGGTTATGGCATTAGTATAACTAAGAATAATAATTTTGACTAATGTAATTAAGTTTGTAAGCTTGTAAATATTCATAGCTTAGATTCTTAAAGATGTGTATTGATGTAAATAGCTAATGTGACCGATTGCAGTTGGTACTGCCTAAAAGTGTTATCAAATATATTTTAATTTCTAAACATTTCAACGTAATATTTATTTAACGTAACTCTTGACAATGAAACGAATAATTATATTCAAATATCACACTTTTCTAGCAAGGAATAAAATAGTTTAAAACATAAGAATCTGGGCCCTAGTAATAAATGTTGTATTGAATACGCGCGATTTTGTCGGTTAGACTTACGTAATGAAAGAGAAGTCACGGGTAAAACCATTCGCATTGATAAAAATAAATTATTTGGAGTTAAAGGTTAGGTAATGTTCACTCTATCGCAAAAAAATTTTCAGGCATATATGCCTACTTGACATTTCTTGCTGAGCAGACAAATAGCTTCTTGCCAGATTTTCCAGGCGGAGCTAGTCGAAACAGTCGGCCTCACTTGCTGTGCTGGACTCCTAACTCCAGTTCTATTCTAGCTCAATGGACCGTTATGACTCAACTGGGTGTTGCACATTAAACATGGCTGCACCGCAGAAGAACAGCGTGCTGTGATCTGCTTTTTGTCACCCGAAGGTGAAGTACCAGGAGCCAAAACGAATCTATATGAGCAATGCATTACCACGGCGAAGCGTGTACGAATGGATTGAAAAGTTGTTGCATAACAATGCGCGCCCACATACTAACGCCTACACTGCTCAAACGATTGCGAAACTGGGTTATTGGAGCATACAGCATATAATCCCCACCTACCCCATTAGACTTCCATGTTTTTTGGCCCACTTGTCGATTCACCACAGATCAAGAACTGAAGGAAGCAGTGTATGCGTGCTTGCTACTCAGCCGATAAACTTTTTTTCCGAGGGCTTCAAGACGCTTGTGGAGAGATGGATCATTGAGAAGCATTGAGAAGCAAGTGGACTATGTTGACAAATGAGATAATTGAAAGTTTTGTATTGTTGTTGCAATAAATTTTAAAAAGAGAGAGTGTGGATACTTATTGACTTACCCTCGTATATATACATTTTGTACCAAAATGGCAAAACAACGATTTCGTCATCCCTTAAATACAGAATACGGAATACATACTGTGAAAGTTGGGCAAAATTATAATGTAAACCAAATTTCTTAATAATGGAGTGGCGACAGTTTATTTCACTAACTCGTAAAACTACCAACTTCCCAGAATTCTGGTCTTCTTTACAGTAAGACTATGTATACACGACATGAGATACGAGAGTGAGAGTAGGCCTAATACCCTTAGTATTAATTATGAATGATTCTACTTTCTTTCGCAGTCCCGCTAAAACTACGTGGCTTATGTAAGTTAATTTGTTCGCTGAACCTACTCTAGTTTTGATTTCAATGGCTGGACTACGAGATGCGAGATGCGGCGGTGGCTCCAATTAGTTATTTCAATGAACTTCTGTGAACCAGAAGTAACTGGCGAGCCTGCCTGCTCGTGCAACAACTCAGCTAATTGGCCTTCCAACACTCCCAGGAACATTTATGCCTAATTAGTCTATTTACAGGAGGCCAGTACCTACTTTTATTTTCCTTGTGTACAGTGTATTTTTCCTAATATACAAAGTTCACCTCAGATAACTTGTGTTTGCACTGGTATTGAAAATATTTTTCTGTTCGATCCTACTAAAATACGCTTATTACAAGCGACGTAGCAGTATCTTATTCACCTACATTAAAATGCAGATTTTCATTATAACACTTGTATGGTATCAATTAACATCGAACCCGGAATAAGAGAAAAAAATGCGTAATGAACAACCTGCACTTAAAATAAAATCATTCTTTTTGTGTTAATTTTAATATGATAGTAAATTGAGTTAATTTCGTGTATTCAAGTTCATTGGTTTCAACATCTATTGCAAAATATGTTAACATAAGAGCTCATTGCCGAGGTCAGCCGTCTCTGTCTGTCTGACGATTCTGTAATCTCAAAACTTAAACGTTCAATTTATGGCCGAACAAATAGAGTCGCAGGCAACTTGCCTATAATGCTTCGCCCGTTTCCTAAACATGCTCATGTTTTAATAGATTCGGCCATACTAGAATACGCTTATTACATGTGACGTAACATCCATTAAGGTAGCCTACATAATTTCATTATAACACTGTTGTGGTACCGATTAAATAAGAACACGGAATAATCTTCAAGCCTTGAAAGCAGTACCGGTAACTCAAACTGAATAATAGTAATCCTGTGTTTAAAATAAAATCAATTCTGTTCGTTTAAATTATACTAAATTGTTTTCATCCACCTATGAAGTTGGTAAACACAGAAAAAGTTGCTTTATCAAAAATGCTACCCTCGACCGTGTAACCATTATAAAATCAAAATAAGAGTCCCATTTGAGTAAAACATTTTGTCCAATACCAATAAATTTAGCATTTTCACTAATTTGAGATTTATTGAGATGTACTTAAGGTGTCGGTTCCATGTTCCAGTGAGTTTTGTTCTTCATTTCAGTTACCGGTACCATTTTGAGATCACACAGACGTCCGACATTGAGAAAACGCCATGGTTGTGTTTTCACACAAAACCTAACACCTCAGTAAATTACATGGTCTGGTTATATTACATTTAGAAAAGATGAGCTCAATGTGTACGTAACCGAAGCCAGGACGCGTGAAACTACATGACAGGGATTGTATACAGATACGCAATTCCAATTTCGATTCAGTACAGCATTTAATCAGGTAATTCCCATTGCAGACGTGACACTAGCAGATGTCCCTCACACATCTCTCTTAGTGAAGACTTAGTTAGAGGATCTACATTATGGAATTGACATTGAGATAAAATTAATCTGTTCGGTGAAGGAAATACACGATTTGGAATTGAAGTAGACTATAGGTATGTTTCTGCAATAATTTCCAACTGTCACGGGTAGGGTCATTTTTCCTCAAAAAGCCGAAAATGATACAGCATTTAAAAGTGCAAGTAATGTTAAAGGACTGCCTGTGTGGTCTCGTGCTTAGCATCGCTTGCTACAGTATTTGCAGGCCCGAGTTTAATCCCCGGTACCTCCTCGTGATTTTCTGAGTTAGGGAGGCCTTGAACGGGGTGCAATCAGCCTCGTGATTCAAACTGAGGAGCTACTTCATAGAGAAATAGTGACTTCGGTCAAGGAAATCACCGTTAACGGATGTGGGTGTCGGCATGCTAACTATATGCCCCCAATCCTGCCATCTGCCTATGGTAGATGACACGGCGCGTCGGATAGTAGGCCTAGTCCCTTCAGGGATGTAGCGCCACGGAGTTCATTTTAGTTTTATAATGTTAATGCAAATTGTTAAACGTGGTTTATAATAAAATTGACGTTAGACTATTAGAAATAAAATTAATTAAAATACCTAAGTTATGTACACTACTATATATATCACGAATATACCTTTCCATTTTTTCGTTGTTGATACTTCTCTGATTACCCAATTTCAAATTTTCATTAAATTTGCACTTCCTATTATTACATCCACCACTTTCAGCATCTTAAAAGAACAGAAGACTGGACACGATTAAAAGAATAAGGTAACTCAAACACGTAAAGAAAGGAAGTTCACCACATGAGTCTGCTTACAGAAAACAGAAGTTCCGGAAGTACGCTAATCCATTATTAACCCTCTTCCGTCCCTTGTGATCCAAGCACCGCCTAGTAGATCACGTAAATCAGTAGAACCAAGGCTATCGAACAAAGGTCTTTGGTAATAAACGGTTCTGACTCATATGTGAATTCGAAATCTATTTAGGATGAACTTAAAGTGTCACTTATGTAAAAATGTTTCGCACGAAAATTCTTATCAATATGTCCAGTAGAATAAAAAGCAGGACATAGTTTGTTTTTATACAATGCCTGCCCGGGCGCCGGATAAAGACATAAAAATCAGGACATGTCCGGCGAAATCCGGACATCTGGTAACCCACGGATTCACACCCGTGTTCACAGATAATGGCGTCTAGCTTGTCTAGCAACGACTTTGTATAACCCGAACCGTTTCCAACTCTGATTTACGTGTTTTTTAATCTTTCAAAGCTATTTGAAACGGTCTGAATCCAATTAAATGAACCTGAAAAATATCGCATAGGCTTGTAAAATGGTAGAATGACTCATGTGCATAGGCCTAGGTTCCTTCCATAGGGTAAACTGTATAGTCGAGGGCACCCACATAGCAATGGGCATGGTAAAAGTTAATTTGTTTTAATAAGAGAAGGGAACTTTCCATATGGTTCTTTTTGGTTTCCTGGGATCCGCAGAATCGTTGTTCATTTATGCTAGAGAATTCATCATGCATCGATTACGTGATCAGCACTCAGCAGTCATTTAAATATGTTTTTATGGACCAGTTATTCTTTTCATATTCATATTCTTTCTTTTGTTAGGACGAAAAGTTTGTCGAAAGCTCAACCCATGCTCTTTATTTTTACCGCATCAATCAGCTAGTTACCTCAGCCAATAAAAATCTGAGAATGTCATGTGACGGCTGTGACAGCTATTCGTCTACTCTGGGTGGTGTGAAACGCAGGGTTGCAAGATCTACTTACAGTAAATCTGTTTTCCTATAGGTCTATCCCTTATATTGGGGTGAAGGGCCTCCAAGTGAAGGGCCTCCAAGTGGAGGTTTCTGTTACCTATGGGAATTTTGTGACGGTTGGGTCCAGTATTTCCCAATAGTGTTAATAATAGATGGCCAGCAATTTTCCGAGAGAGGGCAGAGGGGTAGGTGGTAAGCCCATGGCCTCGCAACCCCCCCCCCCCCTTCGGTAATGGAATCCGCCATTAGTTGGACGTGAAAGGGCCGAGAATTTTTGTGCAGAGGAGTTCTTTTATGTGCCGTAAATCAACGACGCCGGCCCTCCAGATTAAAGTCCCTTTCGGAGGACACCGTGTCCAGGATTTTTACGTCCTGCAAACCCCGTCACAACTGCGCAACGTCACAAACCGTTTTCAATTCGCTGCAGCAATAAACCTATGAAAACTCTGAAGAGTAGGTTTGTTTCTCTTTCGTAGCAATATACGACCGTAGTTTAGTTGTAGGTTACCCGAGAATCGTCTCCGATTAGTCTGGATTTTGCTCCACAAAATGTCCTACTACTTGCTACTAAATCTACAAACTGTCGCATTTTTTTCCAGTGGCAAACCATCTAAATCATCAAATTATAACTTTATAACTTTATGTGTAGCTGGTTCGTACGTAGAGTCAACTAGTTGTGAGCTAAAGGAGATTGACTTCAAAATACAAAATTGATATGAAGCCCAAAACAAGCCTGCTAAACATACAGAATAGGGCGTATATGAAAAATGAGAACAAACAAAAAGGAATAAGGGACTCTGGTATTGCAGATTGTATTGTACGTTAGCTTGTGGCGAGATGATACCCTATAACAAATAAAATAACTCCGTGGCGCTACAACCCTGAAGGGACTAGTCCTACCACCCGACCGCTGCGTCATCTATCATAGGCAGATGGCAGGATTGGGGGCTTGTGGTCAGCATGTTAACCCACGAATGTTAACTGTGGTTTCCATGACCGGTGCCGCTACATCTCTATCAAGTAGCTCCTCAATTTGAATCATGAGGCCGAGTGCATTCCGTTCCAGAACTTCCTACCTCAGAAAAATTCGAGGAGGTACCGGGGATCGAACCCAACTACAAAACCACGCCGGCGGTCAACAAATAAAATACAGTAATTTATTGAGTAGTTACACTGTATAGGAATCAACAGATAATGTAAGCTGGTATGCTGTTTATATTTCTTATTTGATTTCACTTGGTGCGATTAGCAAGTAATTGATCTATTCAGTTAATTGTACAACTTTTGTGTTAGCTTGTATCATTTAGTTTTAAATGTATTAGGCCTTTTGCCTAAAAAATACAGGCTCTTTGGCCAAAAATATGTACACAGCTCTTATGGCTGATTAAATGAAAATGCGGAATTGGCTGAAATGGCCCAAGATTCTGATACATTATAAAAGCAGAGTTACTGAACACATTTTTGCAAAAGAACTGAATGAATTAATTTCCATTTAGCACAATAAGTTACTTGTGGAGAAACGAAAGTTTTATCCAAAGACCAAAAGACTCCGAAAATTATACATGCAGTTTATCCACTGCATTGTTTTGTATCTTTACATAATGAATGTTTGTTTGAAGTTTAAGTAGAATCAAGATTCATGTGGAGAACTTAACTTGATATGCGTAGCGGTAGCGAACCTCTTTTAAAGCTACTGAAGATCGAAGGCTATTGCGTAGGATCCTGATGAGAAGTTCTAGGATCATTGGTCCATAGCGTAGTCTTCTGGTACTGTACTGCTGATGTCTGCTAGCCTGGACGTGTTGACTTATGAACTCCTTACATTTGCTGTATCTGTATCTGGTACCCTATGATCCCCAGGTGGGGCTTAGGGGCCTCCAATGGAGGTTTCATTACCTATACTAATTTTGATATGCTTATTTTCCGAGAGAGGGTAGAGGGACAGGTGGTAAGCCCATCGCCTCGCAACCCCCCTCTGGAAACTAAGTATTTCTTGGACGTGAAAGGGCCGAGAAATTTTGTCCAGAGGCTCTAATTTAGGCTTGGAGTTCTTTTACGTGCCGTAAATCTACGACACGGGACCCCCCAGACGACACGGGACCTCCAGTTAACATTGCTACATGGCCTAAATTTGGCAGAGGCCATTGCATTGAAGAAGCTCCTCTTTCCGCTGTTCCAACCACGCTTATGTGCTGAAAAGTCTAGCTCCAAACCGGACTGCGCAGTGCCTGCGATAGCTTTGGCCCACACCACAGCGATGGCAAATAAATAAAAAAAATAAACATCCACTTGACACCGCTTATTCTGAACGAATATTGACAGTGACCATAGAAAACCAACGTAAAAATCTCAGATGTTGTGACTGGCCTCTGGAATTTATCTTAATATGTCCTGAATGCGAGCCTGATAATTTGCCAACAAAACCATCACGCTAGGATTGGTGATACAGTTAATCCCTAGCTAGATAATGAAATTACCATGATGACTTTGATAATAACAATAACGATGATAATGATTATAATGATGATGTGTAAAATCGCTACGAGTCCATTGTGAAAGGTTTCCTAAAATCAAAAAATGTTTAACTCATGTGATGAAAGTGTGGATGGACAAAAGGTAATAGTAATGACTTTATATCTCTTTGAATAATTACTGTTGAGTTACGTGGAGCGTAGAGTAGGGGAGTGCTGTGAGTAATGACACTAATCAGGCGAGCGGCCCAGTGTTGTGGATTATCATACAACGCGTAAACTGATCAATAAGGGAAGCAGGAGATGGTATCCTGAATTTATCAGCCATGTCATGGAAGTGACACCCTCTATGCTATCGGCTTCGTTTCAATTCAACTCAAAACAAACCTGACAATGCCAGTCGATTGAGCCCCAAACAATAATCCAGTACTCAAAGTACATCGTGAGGTTCTATAGCACCCGTTTCGCTGAGAGCCGAGGACATACAGAGGGAGGATAACAATATCATTACAATAGCAGTT